>VWZS01006721.1:1131002-1315850 GCA_013397075.1 Rhabdornis inornatus
CAGTCCCTGGCTTTGTGGAGCACCACCATGGTTCTTCCCTGCCTGCAGAGACACTGCCACATAGGTTTGCTCATCCACACCCTTGTTTGGAAGGGGCACTAAGCTCCCAGCTCTGCTCCAACCTGACACAAGGAGCCACACTGCCTTGCTCACAAGCCAACAAGCTCTCCTCCCCTTCACCCCACTGCAGAGAGAAGTGCTACACGAGATGTCATACCAAAGCCAGCTTCCTTTTTGTCATCTGCTCCCCTGGTACTAAATCAGCCCTTACTGCAGCCTCCAGCATTTCAGTAATAGAAACAAGACACTGTGAATTAAAAGTTGGAGACAGATCTTTAGCAACAAAAGCTGCAGAGGGGGAAAAAAACTAAAACAAATTCTCACTTAAATCAGCAGCACTGATGGACTTCTAATTGTTCCTAGAAGAGCTTGAGGTGGATCAGCCTACCAAAAGAAAAAGGACCAAGCACAATGCTGTAACTCTTAGGGGCACAGGAGCAGCCCAGTACCTAGTGAACTCACTGCAAGCACTGAGATTTGAGAAATTAGCCCAGGATACCTTCTCCTCCATGTTACACTCCAGCTTTCCCCAAGTAACCCCTCTGGGCTGAGCAAACCAGATTCAGAGTGTATTTACATGGAATCACCAACTTGCCATGGAATTTGGATCAGACCTCAAAAACATTTAAGGCATGGGTTGGACTCAATGATCTTGAAGGTCTCTTCCAACCTAGTGACTCTGAGATTCTGTGATTAAATGAACTCAGCACTAAAATGCTATATTTATTTATGGCTCTGCATTCTGGAGACTTAAGAACAGGTGACAATGTGACTGAGCTAAAATCCATCAGGCATCTCAGTTTCCACAGATTATGGTATAGGAGGGAGTGACAGTAACAGAATTACATATTTCTAGTCCTCACCTCTTCCTCTGCCCATTCTAATGCACAGACTGTCTTGAGAAGGATTTTTAGCACCAGTGAGTCTTACAGGAAACAAACTTATACCTCAGGATGTGTAACAAGGCACCTACCACTACCAAGCACTGCAGAAAGCAGCCCAACACAGCAAAGCACAGGGGAATACATAGAAGTATATGCTGCTGTGATTATAATTCCTTGAGTTTATGGGATGCATTCAGTACTGCACTGTAACTAAAAACCCACCAGCCCAGGCCCACGCTTGCTACAATGGGCAGACTGCAGCATCTGTGTGGTGCTGGCTAAAAACCCATTGCACATCCCACATCTTGGAGCAGAACCATGACAGAATAGGGATCATCCTGCCAAACACTGGGAAGGATATTCCAGGGAGGCTGCCCAGCACAAAACTGTTTGATGAAATCGGCGACGTTTCAAGTGAGGAAAAGATAGTGAAGTCTCTGATATGCTTTTAATTTTTTCCCATACCACAGCATCTTTCCCAGATGAGTTGCTCATTGAGCAGCAGGAAATGTCTTCCAAATTCACATAAAACTACATCACCAAACATATCCAATTCAAAAAAATCATGATCAATAAAGGAAACAACAACAGTGAATATGCCATAGGGTAATAAACATCAGATGGCTCTAAGATTCATTTAACATGAGTGGAGCTGATAAAATGGATGTTAGAGATATCTTCTGGGGAATCAGCAGTTTCATTTGCAATAAAGAGCTGCTTCTTGTTGGATTTGCTGGGCAAAGGGTGCTTTCCCTAACAGGAAAACAGCAGTTTTGCCCAGATCTCATGGGAGCAGGTTAGCAGGTGGCCATAATTAATTCCCTCACTGTCATTCTTTCCTCATTTTAGCCTAGAGTACTTCAACATGCCCAGCTTAAATGTATGAGAGAACTAGGGCCAGAAAACTCTCAGAAGTAATTTTTTTTTCCTATCCAACTCCAATGGTTTGAACTTAGCTAAGTTATTAGAAAAAGAAAAGAGAAATGGCAACCCATTTGTGGGCAATCCCACAAATCTTCACATCCAGAAAAGAGGTGTTCCAGCTTTATGGAAAGGATGGGCACAGTAAGCCTTTGCACTTACAGAACCTGGCCATGGCTTCCACCTGCATTGCTGGAAAGGATGTCTGTGCCCTAGCATTATGCAGCTCCGTTGTCTGTGAAGATGTCCTTCGGTCCTGCACTTCTCCATTCATTAGGGGAATGGATGCATGGCCTCACCCACCAAACCCATTTAATCAGCCCAGAACAGGATCCAGTCAGGATCTCTCCAACCCCTGGCAGCTTCCTGTTGTTTTCCTGAAAAAGAGCTTTATCTGGAAGCTTAGCATTAACAAAGTAGACAGGAATCAGCAATTACCCAAATTAAGGTAATAATATAATAGGTGAAGACAAATAGGGAATGGGTGGGCAGTTATCTCCCCTATTCATGAGGATAAGGAAAAGGAAGCTGCTCACTTCTGCTGCTTCTTTACTGCACCAGCCTCATTCAACCTCAGCTTGTCCCAAAACCCAGTCCTTTTGGAATATCCTGCATGTCCAGGAAGACCCAGCAAAAGGTGTCTATATTTCTGGTGCTCCATGGTGCCTGTGGGTATAGGCTAAGGGATGCCTGTACCCGTATTAGTCAGCTTTGATACACTACATTTTTCAGTCCTAGTTGCTTAGGACTACTAACTCTGATCTGAAAGGATGTATAGAGATCATTCTCATGTTTAATCAGAAAAGCCAGGCAATCTTTTTTGCCCCCCCCCCCTTTTTTTTTTGGTTTGTTTTTCTCAAGCATTTTCATCTAATGCCAAACCACAGTAATTGCATCACTTACATGGAAAACTACTGTGGTTTTTCATTGGGATGCTATTCTTAATACCCATATATCCATCAGAAGTGAAACAGCTTTGGCCCCATCAATATCCTGATGAGCTGTAAGTTGCTGAGAACATGAGTAAAATTTATTTAGAGAGTAACTGCCTTGAATGTATCCATTTTTAATGGCAATCCCATGTTTATTCTGTGCTTAGCTATGACTAGTGAGGAATGGGGCTAACAGCACTTGCTAGCCAGGAACTACTACAAGAGACAGACCTGGATCACCATGGTTGGAAAATTTCAACATCCTCCTGAATACCAAGAGAAAGCCAGGCAATACCCAAGAGGTCCTGTCATTTCAAGAACATAGTTGCTCTTAATTCTTTAAAAACAATACATTGGGAAGAAGGTTTTAGCCTGGTAACCTTTAAGTCCCCTTAACTGCATGAGCTTTGACTTCTCTTCAATTAAAAAAAAAATTATAAAGGTTTGTAGAAAGACAAAGGAAAAGGAGAATTAAGAAAGACTTTTAATGCATTCACGGCCCTTTTGTTTTTTCTCTCCAGTACCACCCAAGCTGTTTTCAGGTTGGTTTATTTTTTCCCCAGTACATCAGCCTGATCCCTTTCTGATGCTCCTCCAAACTGCTGCCACCAAACCTCCTTGTCTATTTGCTCAGCACTTGCTCAGACCAAACCCAAATGCACCACACACTACATTTGTAGAGCCTGAACTGGGAGAAGATTGGAAGGCTCAAGAGACTGCCTGCAAGCTAAGGTTTCCAGATCAAATCAAGGCTAGGTCAGAAACAAAGAAACCTAATCATCCTACTTAGCAACTGCCTGGCAGCTGATACAAAATGAATACTTAGAGTTAGGTCAGCTTTTTAGACAGCAGATGTCTGCACCATGACACCTATTCATTACCTACGGTTATTAACTACACAAATACAATTTTTCAAGATTTAACAGAACTCCTTATTGCATAAAGCTATTTACACCTCTTTGTGAGAAGCTCAGTGTTGCACTTTTCAATTCTGTTCTTTAAAAAGTGACTTTTCTTAAAGAAGTTCACTAATAAAAACATTTTTACAATCACAGTAAAATATAATAGGAATTAAATTATGGCACAATAATTCACACTTGACTGCACAGAGGCCATTTGGCCTTCATCTTTGTGTCTGAATGTGCTGGGTGGGAATTACTACACTGTAATTCACATGCTGTCACATCTTATGGCTTGGCTAATACTTGAAAAAATCAGAGCTCAGAGTTGGTCACTAGAGAACAGAAATCAGTCTTGTCAGGAAATTGTTACAAATGACAGAAGCATCAGATATTGGAGGCCTGAAAGGTAACACAGCTTACCCACTTCTGCTGCTGTGAGAGCAAGGACATCTCCTGTTGCTGCAGTTCAGAAAGAAACCCCCTTGCCCTGCTGCTGTACACCATACATGCTAAAAACCATCAAACGTCTAGGATGGGAAGGGACTAAAGATCATCCAGTTCCAACTCCCCTGTCATGGACAGGGACACCTCCCACTAGACCAGGTTACTCAGAGCCCCATCCAACCTGGCCTTGAACACTTCTAGTGATGGGATATCCACAGCTTCCCTAGGCAACCTGTTCCATTGCCTCCCCATCCTCACAGTGAAGACTTTCTTTGGCTTTGTGGAACATCACAACCTTCCTGTGGGCCCTTCCCTTGGCTTTGTTCAGATCCCTCTGGATGGCATTCCATCTTTCAGGCATGTTAATGCATCTCACAGCTTGGTGTCAACAAAAATCTTGCTGAGGACACACTTGATCCTTTTGTCTGTGCCACTGATGAAGACATTAAATAGCCCTAGTCCTGATATGGGCCCCAGGGGTAAAAGGTCTTGTTTCCTCCCTATAGCGAGAAGATTCTGTGAGCAGACACACTTGCCAAAAACTGAAGAAAAAACCCCACATTATGAGAAACCCCACTTAAAATATCCCTCCTTATTAGTGTGAAATTTAGACATGAAAGAAGTGGGTTCACACACAGACCTCTGCACTGCGTAATGGCTTAAACAAGGATCAACTAGTGGATAGTCTTAAAAAGGTTGAATTTCACCCTCTATCAGTTTATAGATTGATCTGTCATCAGATGGGGAACTTAATACTCTCAATTTTAGTGCAATGCCGCTAATGAAAGCGCTGTAGTTTATACAGAGAACAGCCACCCCCTTTTATGAGGGAAAGCCTTCCCCGATCACTTGTTCCACTAAGGAAAAGGTGGCACGGCTGCAGGTAATACAAATTGCCAAGAATAGCAAACATTATAAATATTTCAAGGATGATTAATCTTTAAAAGACTGAAGTTAGGCAGAAGCCTGGAAGTCAACTTAGCTATTTCACAACTAATAAAACATGTATCTTGTATTTCATTGTGACTGTATAAAGAGTATTGTAGTAAAAGGCAATTATCCACCATTCACTAGCTAACATAACACTTGTACAAGTATAAAAGAAACACAGTATGTATTTTAAGCAGTGACAGTATTTTCACTGTATTAAAATAGTAGTGAGGCAAATGTTCAGCTCACATTAAACAGCACTCTGTCACCGAAGACCAGCCTGCTAGCATCATATATTCCCCCAAGACAGATAATGCTGCTTGCTTTAACAGAATCATTGTCACCAGGCAACTACCAGTGCTGTTCAGTAATAAATATTTCCACTGTTCCCACAGAAACTGGCTTGGCATCTGGACCTGCTAATGCCTAGAGAGATCAGCCTGACCTTGGAGTGCCATCTTTTCACAAGGATGCAGCCCTCGCCACGGCTGTCTCCCAGAAGCATTGCAAAGATGGAGCAGGAGCTCAGAGGGCAGGAACAGGAGAGCAGACGAGACTCTCTTCCTTGCAGCTGCAATGACTTGAAAGGACTTCAAATTTCATTTCCTACTCTGCAAATGATAAATTAGTTCAGCCCCATCTCAAACTAATTCCCAGTATGGAGAGACAAAATGGCATCTGTCCCTAAATGCAGGAAGGTCACTTTACAGCTATGCCACAAAACTGCATAAATAAATTCTTGGAGGCAACCAGGTTTTTTTTTAAGTTTAGAATTGGGCCAGCAGCATCTGTAGTCCTGCCAGTTCGGTGCTGTCAAGTTTCAGTATTAGGCCCTTAAGCTTCACGACAATACCAGGCTCCAGGACTCGACAGCCTTTGTCTGAACTACCACCTATTTTAACTTAAACTTAGCTCTAATCCCCAAAGTTATTTGAGAAACGTTGCTGCACTTGCAACTTCCCATAGGATCAGGTAACTTTTGCCTAGTCTGTCCTAGCTGCCATGCCAGATTGCCCTGGTTTTGGCTGGGATAGAGTTCATTTTTTCTTAGTAGTTGGTACAGCACAGTGTTTTGGATTAAGTAGGAAAATACAAAATCACTTTCATATACGAGGCTGAAGGGAAGTAAGCAAGCATCTGTGCGGTGCTCAATTGCTAGTTGGGCCTAAACCTTGACACAGATAGCTATTGTTTGTCCTGTAATTTCAGACAGGTTTTGGTTACATTGTTGTTTAACTTGTTCTGATTTCAGTTGTGCTTAGTTTTGGTCGAGTGTGTGGTTCTAACCCAAAAATCACATTGTATATCAAGGAAAATATTAAGGAATTTAAGCAATCACAACAATGCCTAACCCACCCCACGGATCATCAGAACGGAACAGTGTGCAACCCATTAATAAATACAGGGTTAGACTATAAACAAAACAACCCCAAGCACCTGTAACACCAGGAGTAACCAAAGCCCTGAACTTTGCCCAAGCAGGATCCAGGATGCTGACAGCTCACTCTCAAGTCACAAGTGCAAAGCAAGAGCTCAGCAGCAGAAGAAACAGGTAAATAACCACACCTGATGACTTTATTGCATTTGTAAAAATCTCCAATAGAAAGTGGGCAATTTGGATTATTACTTAATTGGAAAAATAAGTGGTTGTCTCTTTTTGGATTATTAAAAGAAGCAGAGTAACAATCAACTCATTCATTGTTGCTCATCATATATAATTAGGCACACAGTACAATCCTTAAAAAATAATTTTCAAATAAATAATAATAAACCAATCTGATGGGATGATAAAGATCTTTGCATACAACAGGCCTTCAGCTCTCTTCCAGAGCCTAAAATAAGTTACTTGTTTGGAGGCATGCAGAATTTCACCCCACAGCGATCACTGTGGTATCCTTCCTATCCTGCTCCTAACAGCATGCAGCTCTGAATCCCTTTATTTCTATTATTATTTTTGTCCAGCAATCTGGAAGTCTTAAATCTCAGCTCTGAGCCACACATGAGCACGATAGCAATGTGACAGAGCAGGTGTACATCTCTCCAAGCTTGCAAACTGAGCTGCTGCCTGTCATGTCTATCTCATTTCAAGTGAACTTTTGACAGCGTTTGTTTCTGGGTGAAGAGAAATCTGCTTTGTTTGGGGTCAAGGGGAGGAAGGCTGAGGAAGAGAACAGCTGCTCATTCCAGAAAATGCCTCTTGGAAATCCACCTGCTACAGGGAAAGAGGATCAGTTTGCTCAGGTGTACATGGGGGGAAAACACAAACCAAGGGGCACATTCCCAGGGTCCAGACCTCCAGATGCTTTGAGAAAAGCTTCCAAAGAGGGTTAAAAAAAGGGCAGGGGTACAAAAGTCCTGTCCCCTTAGCAGAGCCCTTGCAAAGGATGAAAAAGGCTTTACTTTTATTGCTTTATTTTATTCCTTATTATTATTTCAGTCTATCTTGTGCAATTCTCTGATTTTGTACAACAGGTTTAGTTTTAGGCAACAAATGGATTTACAGGCTTTGCTGTAGCTTAAGAGAAGGGATAGCTTTTGGGAGGGATTCTGCACTGCTCCAGGTTGTGCCATAAGTTGTGAGCTATCTTCCATTCAAGTCAAGAGTAACAGTAAAGAAAGCAGCCACTACACACATCTATTATTATCTCAAGTATTTCACATGGCTTAATTTTTTGGTGAGCTATGATTCAAAGCAGTCTGAGCAAAACTAGACAGTGCTGTGCCTGTGCATTTTGGATACAGCAGATAAACATCATCACTGAGGAAATGCAAGGACTCATGACTTTTTCCCCTTTCATGATTTCTATAGCTTATCAACAAGATGACACTGTACCAGGGCAGTATTCTGGAAGATGACTTTTCATTTTGCAGATCACTGTAAGTATACACCCTTTGACTCCCTACCTGTCATAACAGCCCAAGACACAAAATTTACTCCAAGAAATAGCTAAAAAAAAAACAAAAACAAAAACCCAAACAAAAAAAGAACAAAAAACAAACTAACTAAAAAAACAAGAAAAAACAAAAAAACAAGACCCCTCAAAAAAACCCCAAAACACCATCACCACTTCTCTAATTTATGAGATCACTGGTCTAAGAAATCTGTCTGTAATGCTGCTACCACTACGGACAAGGAGGCTGTGTCAGGGAACTCAAAAAGGTAATGAGATGCAGTAAGGTCAGTCTGAAAAAGTAGTTCCTATCATCTCCAGCAATCACTACAGGACAGGAGTCATTCCAGATCACAAAAGAGGAACTCAAATGCTTGATTCCTGTTAAGCATAAATTCTGAATGCTTTCTGCATGCAGTGAAAATGGATTACTAAAAGGGAAAATTTAAAAAAAAAATAAAAAGCAGGGCTTAACTAGGCTATTTTTATAAGGCAGGTGAGGTTGTGGCATGTGCTTAAACAGCATACCACAGTTCTGAGATGGAAGCTACATCCTGGCCACTCAGAGATCAGAACAGGGAAAACCAAAGTTCTTTAGCTCAGAACAAAGGTGTTCTCTCTCCCTTGTTCAAAGATGACTATCACATTTCCACTAGCCACTAATCAGATAATATGGGTTTTGAGTAGATGTGTGATGGTCAAATTTACCACCACTGCCACAGCCACCACAGCACACACCCTGTACATTTATCTGGAGAGCAGCATAACGGGTAGAAATATTTCCAGACATAGTTACTGCACCTATGGCATTTGCTCATCTGTAGTACAAGTCCTAGGACACTTGTGACATTTTCATTTACTGGGACTATCAGGCAGGACTTCCCAGCTAGAGTGGCACTGAGAATCTTAAACAAGACTGCCAGAGGCACATTTAAACTAATAATTGCTTTAACTGTTAATACTACTTAATTTTAAAGATTTACAAAACATTTAGCATTTAACTTCCCTGGAGAGAATTGGAGAGCACCTTTCTGAATAGCTTTTTCATTGCACCCTAATTGGCCAACTCAGTTTAAAGACTCATTCTAATTTTCAGGTCAGTGAGGAGGAGTTCTGCTTAAAGAACAATAGTACAGATAGCCCTTGTCCCCAAAGGTGTTATACAAGAAGACAGGTTGTGCTCTATAGATGTGTTCAGCCAATTAATTTTTTTTAATCACCTTCTTTTCCATAAAATTTTGCTCCAGTGTCTTAGCACATACACAGAATATCAGCTGGTAAACCTCAAAAAGCCTGATGAATATTTTAGAAGCATGTCATTTACAGACATGCTTCCACTGGCCTTTAATTAAAATGAGATCCTTGGTAGAGTTCACCTTCTATTTAAGCATCAGAAAAATCAGGCAGCCAGGTTTTCCAAAGCCCTGCCCTAAGCATTTAGTAACCATCACTGCTAATAGGAGCTCCTGAACCCTTCAGCACTTGTGAAACCTGGCAGCTTACTTCTAGAGCAGATGCTTGCGTTTCTCATATCAAAAGAGCCCAACAGGCCTCAAAATCTTATTTCAAAGAATTACATGTGTCACATTTCACTTAAGAGTTTCCTGGCTAATAAAAGAGATCAAATTTTTCTGCTACAGCTCTGTACTGGGTTTGCATGGCCAGGTTTTGGGAGGGGGGTGCTGGTTGCAGGGGTGGCTTCTGTGAGAGGCTGCTTGAAGCTTTCCTTGTGTCTGACAGAGCCAATGCCAGCTGGCTCCAGGACAGACCCATCACTGGCCAAGGCTGAGTCCATCAGGGACTGTGGAATAACCTACCCAAGAAAGGAGACAAAGCTACTGCTTTGTGAGAGAAACAGCTCTGGAGACAAGGTCAGTGAAGGAAGAGGGGCAGGAGGTGCTCCACATGCCAGAGGTGAGAATTCCCTACAGCCAGCCCTTGGAGGTGAAGCAGCTGTGCCCCTGCAGCCTTGCTGTGGCTCTGTGCAGAGAAAAGCCCATGCTGGAGCAGGTTGGCTGGCAGGATTTGTGACCCCATGGGAGGAACCCATGCTGGAGCCTGGGAAGAATGTGAGGGCTCCTCCCTCTTGAAACAAGATGGGATGAACTCAACACAATTCCCATTCCCTGTGCCCCTGTGCTGCAGGGGAGGAGGTAGAGAAAATTGGGAGTAAGTTCACTTCAGGAGGAAGGGAGGTGGGAGGGAAGGTGTTTTTACAATTTGCCTTTATTTCTCATTACCCTACTCTGATTTGGTTGGTAATAAATCCATTTTTCCCCAAAAAGAAGGAAGAAAAATCTGTCTAATGTAGCAGCTCAACTCAGAAAAAGAAACCTTTATCTGTCACCAGAGTTCTTTGTTTAAGTAGTTAAGTCATAATGTAACCTGGGAATTTCAAAGACTTGAGGTGCAAGCAGAGAGAGAAACCAACATCCTGTAAAAAAACCCACACCATTAGGAAAAGAAAGACAAAATCCTTACTATGTTCTCTTCTCTTCCCTTCCCACAGGCACAATTACACCACCTCTCACTCACCATGGGAAAACGGTGTTAAGAGCATTGTGAAGAACAGCAGCTGTGATGACCACATGACTGTGAAGGAGAGCTTGAAAGTATCCCAGCAAACAAGGGTTCAAATAAAAAGGTGAGCGTCCTGCTGCACTTGCTTCCAACACTTCAACTGTTGTTGGCCTTCAATTCACATCCAAAAAGGGGGGGAAAAAACCAATCAAAAATAATAATAATAATAATAAAAAAAAAATCCCACAGCCAGTATCCAGAGTCTGAGACCTACAAATGAGAAAGGAAAAAAAAGAAACTGCAGTTAGTAAAACAGTGAGATAGGTGTTTTCAATCAAGTCTTGCTGTGTTTCTTTGCTGCCAGCAGCTGTAAAGGCAAATGTGTCTTCCCCATTCCCTGGCCCTTCAGATGCATGCACATTCCAACATAAAATAGGAATTAAAACTTATGCCTTTGCAGAGAACCAGTTACCAGTTGGTGGATAACCAGTGCTCTGCTTCCTCTCTCAAAAGCGGGCCCCAAGACAGCAGTTTTGAACAAAAAAGCTAAGACATTTCCCTCCCTTTTGCATTTCTGTCATGCCTCCGATGTGGATGCTAACGGCAAGATACCAGGCCAGGCAGTGGGATTAGTAACATAGCTTGGGAGCATTTCCACTGATGATATGCCAAAAAGCCTCTCTTTGTTTGAGGCGACCTGTATGGCTTTTAATCACTGAATCTGGACCAGGCTTTGAACCCCAGCAGAGCCCAAAGTCACCCTTATGCTATAACCAGCTACTTTCTAGTCACTGTCAGCTACTCACTGCCACTCTGCAGTTATTTACTGTGGAATTAAAAATAATGGTCTTGTCCATCCCATGCGCTTGCAGGGAAGCGCGGGGAAAATCTGAATCCATGCTTGAACAGAAACATTCGCTCATTTAGCCGGAGAACGTATTCCAGCTTTCCATCATTTTAATCTCTCCAGAAGGGGCTACATGGCCACGGTGACTCAAACTTGGCAGGAAAAAAACAACTATACAGAGTTAAACCACGGCAGCAGTTTGCAACTTAGCTCCCCACTGACTTTGAAATGATGAGGAAATATGAGGAATTGAAAAGTACTTTACATATCTGTTTTGAACTCCTTAGAATCTGCAATCTTCGTAGTACTGGTCTAATTAAAAATCTCTCCAAAAATCTCTGATCAACAGAAGTTATTCTTCTCTGAGCACAGAAGCTGTTTTTGCCAACTTTTGTTCTTACCCAAAACCAAGTCTGAGCCAAAAAGCTGTATGAAAAAACTGTGCTGCATACCATTGTGATGTGGGTATATTTCTGAAAGTCTGGCATGACAAAGTGCCCTTTGTTTTGCTTCCTGTCTTTACTGATCAACTAAATAAAGCCCTATATTGTTCAGAACCAAAGTCTATAAAGAAGCTTCAGGTTTTCTTTTTAATAAATATATCTTGCACTGCCAAGATTTTATTCTCTCACTTGACTCTCCTCCCCAGTCTGTCCCTGCAATTTGTTCACTCAAATGTAGCATTTAGTTTCCATAGTTTTTTTTCTCATCTCTGTATGTGGGGTTACTCAAAAATTCAAGGTCAATCTGCAGTCAAGTGGCTTCTTTATGGACATCCTTGATATTAAAACTTTGCTTGAGCTGGGACTAATCAAAATGGTCATTGATAATATTAAAAGTCTGTTTTTCAAATAGAGAAGAGCCTCATTAATATTTTAAATTGTACATTCTAAACAGTGATCAAGTTTTCCATTTATATTTTAGTAGGCTACTAGTACACAAACTACAGCACTGCCATTATTTATGCATGCTTTTTCTATAGCATCCTCTGTAAAGTTTCAAAAGTGAGAAGCTTTTTGTGCTACAAGATTTTTATTAAAAGGCATAGAGAGATGGGTGAAAGCTATCTGAGCACAGGTACACCTCCCTGAAGCAAAAGCTCAGGGAAGCACAGTGAAGGAGCAAGGGTTTGGTTTTTATTTTGTTTTAACTGAATCACTTCTGAATAATCTAAGCCTGTTAGAAAGAGATAACATTATGGTGCAGTAAAAGGGTTTTGGGTATAACCGAAGAAGCCACAAATTAATTAGGCTCTCTAGCCCAGAGAAGGCATAATTTTCAGCAAAATACTTACAGAGCCCTTTAAATATTTTTTTTTTTAATCTGTCTATACATTCCTGCATGATAGGATTCTAGGATTTTTTTTTCCTATCATCTCATGGGCTGAGGCTCAACAAGCAAAGCATTCACACACCCTCTGCGAAGTCCAAACACTAATTTTTGAGAACTAATGTCTTGGAACCACCAGAGCCACAAATAAACATTTTATCCTCCTGGAAAGTACATTATTGAGTCACAAAGCTCCTGTGCAAAAGAGACAACAGGACTAGCTCGTCATTATGCACCATTTACTCCAGTTGTAAATCTGACCAAATATTCCCTGCCCTACTGTCCTTCCTGCCAGAGGAGAACACGCCAGAGCCGTGGCCTGTCAGGTGATGTCTGCACATCCTAGCTGGCATAACCTTGCCCTTAAAACTTGCTGCTGCAAAGCCTTCAACTCCTTCAGCTTCAGCTCACACACAAGTATTACCAAATACACAATGTGTCTGGAGACATGCCAGCTGTGTTTAACAACACAGGGCACTACCAGATTAACCAAATACATTGGAATGCTGAAAAATTCTGGGTGGGTTTGTATTTCACATAATCAAATAGTCACAGTGTGTTTGTGAACTGGATATCTGCAGGAAAACAGCTACATAGGAAATGAGCGGAACAACCCTTCTTCTTAATGGTCACTCAACCCCCACAAGCAGCATTCTAAGACACAGAAAGGAGCCTGCAAAATAAAATTCACTTCATCGTTGGATTACCTCCAGCTAAAATACAGCCAAAGAGAGAAACTAGAGAAAACAGCTCGCTGTCTGTGATCTGTTTGGTGCAGAGCGTTACATTTATTGATGCAAGAAAAGGATATACTATCACAGTGAAAAATTTATGGGCTTTACTTAAGGGGTTTGGACTTTAACCACAAAGATGATGCAGCCTGCATTGATTTAAGAGAAAGTTCTTCTGCTCACTGACCTTTATACCCAAAGGGCTGCCCCTGACACCTTCACAGTCTGATCTGCTGCATCACCCAAACCAGAACTGCATGCTGGCAGTTCCCAAAAATCCACCTCAAAGTGCTACTGACAGAATAGGAGAAAGCTAAATAAAAGCAACTAAGGCCTTATAGCAAAGAGATGAGCAGTGAAGTATTCATCAAGGCGTTGCTCATAAAAGAGCATTATAGATACACTGACAAACTCAACATCTACCCAAGTCTGTTCTTCAGCAGTTGATGTCAAGCAGCACATGGAGCATTTTCTGAGCTCATCTGTCGGCAGTCTACAAGGGAGGGTGAAAAAGAAAAGGAAACCAGTTTGTGTGGTGAGTGAACAGATAGGCTGAATTCAAAGTGGGATTCAGAGCAGCACAAGCCAAACCTGTCAGAACCCCATTTAATTACTGCCTCTTCCAAACACAAGCATTTGCACCTGCACAAAACTGTACACCACCCTTCCCACATGGCAAAAGCTGCTTCAGGTATCCAGCATTTTCTAGGCAGCCAGGGGAGGGGAGAGAGCATCTTACAAAGGGGCCCATTAGCAAGAGCCAGATAGAAATGCTGGGGTTTTCTCATCCAGTTTTACTTGCATCAATTTCCTCCCCACCCCTGAAAATGTGCATAGCAAAACTAGCTTAAACAAATCAAGGATACAAGAATTGATTTACATTTCTTGATAGAAAAGATTCCAGCACTTATTCTCCTCCTTTGGCAAAAGTCATGCAAAAAATAGGAAATAAGTGTGATGTTTCAAACAAATATTGATGAAATTCACTATTTACGAGGGGAAAAGTTTGGGAGTAATTAAACTCCTTGAAGCTAATGGTCCAAGCTGGAACCATGGGTGTAGTTCCCCATTTTCAGCATCTGCTACTTGAGATAATTTATTTCAGGCAACATATTCAGAATTTTGCTAAGAGATGGAAGAGAAATAACCCAGTAAGAAAAAATAAAACATGCAATCTCTGCAAAATTAAATTAACTGCAATTTAATGTTAGAAAATTTCTTTAAGTAAGAGAATGAGCTGTATTTCCACTCCCATTACAAATGCCTAAACAAAAGAATTTCTGTGATACATTTGGCCATAAGCTGTTTGCAAAACACTTTTTTTTTTTTTTTGCAGCATTTCTAAAAAGGAAAGGTTTTGCTCCTCCAGTCTCTTTCCACCTTTATCCTATTTCAATTCATTTTCCCTGTCAGGAACTCAGGATGTGGCTCCCTAGTCACTTTGTGGTGGCAGCAACACAACCTGCCACATTTAAAAGGTCACACAGGCATTACCAACTACATAACACAGGGAGAGCAGGGCAGGAGCAAGCTGCACTCCCGGCATTTCCACATGCACTCTCACTCATAGCCACTCACTGAAGTTACTGCTACATGGTCATCGATGGACAGATTTTTCCATGTGCACTTCTAAGAAGTCAGGAACATGTTTCTGAGACAAATGGGACTGTCTATAAACTTTTATCTCTGTCTGCATTCATCCCAGGAGAATGTTCATCCTATACCACAAATACTTATGAGATCAGATTTCTCACAGAGTTCAGAAAAAACCAGTTTTGTTTCTCAAAATAATGAGAGTTGTCCACAGCTTTTAGCTCTTCATTTCAAGTTTTAATTTTGCCAGATGTGAGGAACCACTGTGAGAGCCAGTGAGCCGCCTTAGGGTGCCAGGACTCACCAGATAATGGTTCAAACTGCTCACATCTATGTCCTCTTTCTGTACACTGCAGACCCTGCTTCTGCTCCCACACCTCTGCTGAGGCTGTGAGCTCTGAAGGAAATGCCTCAACCCTCTCACTCAGTATGTGCAAAATGACACGGTATTTCTAAGTCACTTCTTCCAAAAAAGATTTAAAATGAGCATTTGCACCTCTATTGCACTTAATTGCCATTACTGTACATTAATATTCATTTCATCCATATTGTCTGAGAACCCAAGACCATTCTGCTTGTTATTTCCTCCCTTATACCCGATGCAGCATTCTGGAAAGTAATTCAGAAACCTTAAAAACACAAAACAATGACAACAAGGTTTAATAAGATTGTATTTATCCTGGATTCCCTGGTATCACTGCAGTGCTACTTACGCTTCCCTGAGGGGAGCAGCCAGGGCAGCAAGGAGCCACTCTCAGCTCAAACCAGGCTCATCAACCACCTGTTTAGGCTATAATTCAAAGTGACAAAGAGCTCTTTAGATGTTCTGTGGGATTTGCTGCAAAATAACTCTCAAGTGTTAACTGAGTTAATTCATTTCAGATTAATCAAGCCTTTGATGAAAGCACACCCGAATACAGACCAGCTGAATATAGTAGTTCTTGAGGGTTTTTTCCTGTGTAGGTGAAATAGAGGCTTTTGTGCTGTTTTAGAGGTCAAAAGGGGAACTTGAGCTATCAGCTGCTTTTTGGTTTTCTCATTCAATCCAGAATCAAAGCAATTTCAGAAGAAAATGATAATTATATTAATAGTGAAGCCATTCACACATCTTGTGACTACACATGGAAGGATGGGGGAAAGGAAAAGAGAAAAAAGTTAAGAGTCTTGAAAACACGGTCTAGAAGCTTAGAAAGAATGTACTGAAATGTAAATCTGAATATCACAGCTACTCAATGTTCCAGACTTCCTTTAAGTGCCTGCTGGTTACTCTTGGCAATATACTTCATCACAGATTTAAGAGGAAAGTACACCATTCACAAGGTCCCTGCGTGTGTGCAAATATATGATAACACATGCAAAATTTCAAAAGGTGCAGAGTATCATGTGAGGATGTGGTAAAATATGCAAATGTTTGTATTGCATTACCACCCCAGATCAACGGGCTTTCTGAAAACTAATTACAAAAAACTTGGTACTCTCACTGGTTAAGCACCACCTGCTAGAGCAGATCACAGCTGGCAAGAAGCATGTCAGTCCTTCCACTCCAAACCCATCAGGGCAAAAAAAAACAAAACTGTAAGTATTGGGAAAAGCTATGTAGCTCTTCACACAAGCTGCACAGAACCATAAACTTCTGACCACCTGGAACGGTCCTACGTCATCACCATATAGAGCAATCATTGCAACAAAAATTTCAGGAAGTTGTTAAGATCTTTCTCAAAAATTTATTATACCTACATAATACACCCATCTTCCTCAAATGTTTTAGTTGATAGCACATCTTTATAGAGGGAAAATAATGCATAGGCAAGCTCTCTTGACAGTATTGCCAACAGTTATGATTTCACTGCAAAACTCAGTATGTGGCAGCTCCTTGCAATAATAAAAATTTCAGCTTTCAAGTAAATTTCTCCTTGCAGAGAGAAGCTTAAAAATAGGACCCAAGTACAGCTCAGAGGCTCTGTAAACCAGTGGTAAATAAACATAATTCAACATATTTGATTTGAAATTCGCATGACTTTTAGTCAAATCTCGTTGTTTTGTTTTTGGTTTTTTTTATTTCCTGTGAACGATTCAGGATGTTCAAAGTCTGGGTTTGACAATACTCTCGAAATGCTTATTTGCATTCCACAGAGCCTTTGGCAATTCTTCCGTGACAAATAAAATGTGTGTGGTGCGTGCACTGGAAATGCAGACAAGCTCACCACCAGGGTCAGCATAACTCTAATTTCCCTTTGCTACCATAAACTCAGCTTATATTTTGAGGCATCACCTCTCCCACACATCCTGGCCCTGTTTCTTCAAGAGCCTTACCATGGGCTGTAATTGTGACAGCACAGATCCTGCACTGAGTCTTGCTTTAACCTGAGGAAATGACAGCCTCCGAGGAGAAAATTAGCCAAAGGATGTGACAGAAAATTCCATGAGCGCTCAGACAGGGGAAGCAAAGTCTGATATTGGGACCAGAGGAGGACTACTCCTAAATGCCTCTGGATGTAGCCTTTAAAATACTTTTCAATATTCATTTATCCTCCCTATCTCTCCCTTCCTGCTCTGTCTCCTTCATACCACCTCTAACATTCTTCCTTTCCTCTTCCTGGCAGGAAAGGACCTCTTTAACTTGCATTGCTCCAGACTGACCAGCAGCTGCAGATACATATAGAGAAAGAGTTTAGTGACATTTACCTTCACTACCAGGATAGGATTTCTTGCTGAGGTGTGCAGGGGACTGCAGGGAGGAATCATTTCTCTTTTTCCAGAATCCCTCAGGAAGCAGCCCAAAGCTCATGTTAGTGGCCTCCTTCCCTCAGCCAGGAACAGCTGCTTGCTCCCCCAAAAGCAGCATTATGTCAGAGAAGTTTCTTACTTACAAAGAAGACAACGGAGCACTTTTTTTGAGGCTGCAATTCAGAAAAGGAGGAAAGGGCTGAGTTGTGTCCACCCAGGGGCACTCTCCTCCACAGCCCAGCTGGCCCCACAGTCCTTTGGCTATGAAGGTTAAAGAGCACAGTTAAAGAGATCAACAACTACAGAGAATTGAGCACTGTTGAGCTGAAGCACAAAGCCTGCCCCTCCTCTGATGGCTTGTTTCAAGGGACCTGACAGATAGCAACACATGAACCAAAAATACCAGGATCATGACTGTGTTTCTTGTTGCAAGCCGTACTTTTGACAGTGCTGGGTTTCCCCAGCCTTTGACTCGCCCCAGCTCCAGTCACTACTTGCACATGTGACTATATGCAGTAATAAAACAGGGAAAAGGTACCACTTGACGGAGGAATTGCAATGAAAACAGCAAGAAAGCTGTGATCTATTTTCTATGTGTAAAATGTTCATCCAGTGCATTTTTTATCTTGCTCTCGCTTAGTATTCTCTTCTCAAATGGATAGTAGCAGGTATGACTTGTTTTGCTCTAAGAAAGTGTACATTTCCTTCACTTTTTTTTTGCTGATTAGGAAGTTAACAGGCAGTATAAGGAGGGATAATAGCTTTCCCCATTGAAAATTTACTGCTCTTGAAAGACCTCAAGTAAAAACAAGAAATCACCTTACACACAACTCTATCCATACATGCACAATATCAAGTGGAACGAAAATCGCTAGTAAATGAGATTAATGGCAAAAGCCAGGTGAATAACACATTTTTAAAGGAGAGTTATCTAGGAAAAAGATAAGTTTAATTGTCTTTCAGATCTGTTATGATGTAATAAATGTCTATTAATGTTTAGCAGCAAATTGGCTTTTAATGATCATTGCTATTTTTAGCTGGTGGGTGACACAGAGTTTAAATATAAACCAGATTTATGTTTTGCACACCAGGATGACTTT
The DNA here is from genome assembly GCA_013397075.1 of Rhabdornis inornatus. Lineage (NCBI taxonomy): Eukaryota > Metazoa > Chordata > Aves > Passeriformes > Rhabdornithidae > Rhabdornis > Rhabdornis inornatus. Next base: position 1,149,814 of record VWZS01006721.1, read on the forward strand.
CTCAGATGACTCTCCTTGATTTTAACCTCTTCACACCCCACAAGACATTTAATATAATTTTATTTCTAATAGACTGTGAGCCAATAGGATTGTATTTGCTACTACTGATGTTTTCAATGAGAAATAAAATCAATGAGGTTTATGCTGAAGATAAGTGCAAGTGATTAGTTAGGTGTAAGTGGCTTGGAAAATATTAGGAGGGCTACATTATTCAAGCAAATTATGCAAATTAAAAGACTCTGGATTGAAGTAAAAATCTATGAAAAACTCCTGACCTTGCTGTGTTGGAAAAAAACCTTAGCTAGAATTTGTTCTTTTGGGACTACCTCAAAAATAAGCATTAGTAGGTGAGAAATTTTGTCACATTTTTCAACACAAGCAGTCAATCTTAAACATTCATACATACCAAAAAAAAAAAAAAAAAATCAGAAAAAAAAAATCATCTTTTTAGACCTTTGTGAGACAAAGAGCAGCCCAGCAGGTTGCTAGGAGAAAAATAAACAGTACTTGATGTGGTATAAAAAGAGCGGGCAAGCAAAGCAAAGCCCTGCATACACTGCCTGGGAAAGCAAGACAGGAACACAGAAGCAGTATTCTGTATCATTTAAAAAAAAAAAAAAAGGCATACAGAAGAATAAATGTTGCATCTAAATTTCTAGGTGTGGTATTCTCAAGTGAGTTGCATACACAGAAACAATAGGCCAAATTACTGAACAAAAAGAATTTATAGTTCCCTAAAGCAAATGTCTGTGTAGTAATAACCAATAGCCTGTTTTTCCACATTTTACCATGTTAATGAATTCTGTTGCGCATTAATCAAGAGTCAAACCTCTTTGATCTTTGGAGGGGAAAATAAAAAGAAAGAGATTTAATTATTGCACTCATTTTCTGCACAGATACTTTTGTTATTACTTATAGTCTACTAACAGAGGTTACCATCTCACCAAAAGCCTAGTTATAAAAGGTCTTGGGCATTCTCACAGTAAGACACAGCTTTTTTCCTCCTTATCCCTTCCTTCCTCATATTATCCAATCAACAAAAAATTGCATGAAAACACTCCTTTGCAGACAACAAAGCTGTAGAGAGAGAGAGGGGCTGGGATTTCTAGGTGTGCCCTTCAACTCTGAAATCCAGCTTCAGCCAGTAAGTGGACCATTTCCAGCCAACTTTGGTAACCAGTCATAAATACTCAACATCTCCTTAACCCCTACAGAAGCAGCCCTTCAGAACGGCACCCAGTCCAATCCCGAAGGAAAATACCCCGCTAACACAAGCTGAAAGACTGCAACTTTTTTTTTTTTATCTTCTACCTAATGAGGAGCATAGCATCACTACACACAACAGCGACTTCAAATCTGAAAGGGCCATGCACTACAGCTGAGAGTCAACACTTCTCTTGGTACTACAAAGAAAACATTTTATATGAGAAGCTCTGCATGGATAAAATATTTATATAATACAGATCACACACACTCTCTTCGCTTCTGAAGTGAAACAAAGGCCAGATATTTCCAGCTGAAACTACAAGAGGGATCTTAACTAAACAGAAATTTAAACCTGGATGGAATTTCATCAGGAGCCTCCAGCTGAAGCCTCTGCTTTCACATCCCAACTTGGCATCATCACAACGTATACTCTTGCAAAAGGTATTTTTAAAAGCCAAACACTTTTTTGTGAAAGAAAAGTTTTGCAGAAGAAAATTTTACTCCAGTAACCATGTGTGCTTTTTTAATGAGTACTATCAAGTTTCCAAACAGTAAAATACTTGGATGAGTGAAAGGCTAAAATTAATTAATTCCTTGAGTGCTTTCTAGCAGAAATTAATTGTGAGGACAATCAGGACAAACGTGCTTTTCAAGCAAATTGTCTTGGGCGCGGAGTAAGGACTACCAGACACTTGTCCTCTTTTCCTGCCTCATAGCTGAGCATCAGTAGCAACCACCTAAAGAGAAAATGCACCTGTTGAGAAATTTGCCAGTATAACATGTGCCTGCCTCTGTAAGCCTCAGACACATTTCTTAATTACCTATTACACAGTAACAACCTCTGAAAGGTCCACCAGAAAACTGAAAGGAGACTTTACCACAGGTTATCTGAAGTCCCACTGAGTATTATGCAGTATGTCATGTAAAGAATGGGAAGGGGGAAACCCCTAATTAAACCCAGAAAATTCTTCAATACCTTTCTCCCCCCAGTTAAACTTGGGGGGCAACTTGGCAGTCCTACTTGACTCCCTCTAAAATCATGGGAAAGCAACTTAACTTATCTCTTAGCTAAACTACTGCAGGACAAGAGTGACTGCATTCAATAACACTCTCATTTTTAATTTGTCCAAGTGAAGCAACAAGCTTCTATAACATTTTACATTTTAAAGCATACATTGAATTTAGAATAATCAAGAAAGCATTGTGAACATTTAACTCAGTCACAGCTATCTGGCAGAATCAAATACCATCTAATACAGCCAGACTGGCTGTACCACTAGAAACTCTGCAATGAACTTAATTATTCATCTTCCATTATTTTTAAGGCAACAGCAAATAACCTCATTTCCATATACTTGAGTATAACAGCTGTAATATTTGCAGTAACACCTTTATTTGTGGTATACAAGTCCACTTCTGATTTTGCACTTAATGCCTTGCTTCCACCTAGATAAAAATTGAGATGTCTCAGTAGTCGAGGAGTAACATGTAATTGCAGGAGTCACATTCAATTGCAAAGAAGAAATTAAGCACCTCTGGCAACTAGAAGGCAAGATAATTAATCTGATGTATGGGCCTGTCTCTTGTGATATTTTGCAGGGGACTCTGTACATACCAATATGTAGCTATGTTTGATAGGCAACAGGAATTTGGGGGAAAGAGGAAGAATTTTGGTAACTACTGAAATGTTTCCTGTGAAAGAAAGACCCCATTTCTCACTCCTCTGCAGGAGAAGGGTTCAGAAGTGCTGCTGCTCCAACACTAGCTCATCTGAGGTCACTGGCAAAATCCTGCTGATTGCTGAAGGAAGATGTACAATCAAGAGAGAGCTTTTGAAAACATCACCCTAAGCCTAGTAAGCAGCGAGTAAAACCTTTGTTATTTAAGGCCATAGCTGGAAGTGAAACTGCAATAAAGTACTTCATTTGATTATCTGTAAGGCAATTCACTGTAAACAACAAACAACAACTCTTTCCTACATCTTTACTTGGACTTACATTACTGTAAGTGGACTAAGCACTGTAGTTCGTAAAACAAAGGGATAAATGACAGAGAGACATCGACCCTAAATATTTTGCTAAAGAAATCACTCTTCTGTTCATTTTGTTCTCCCTATAAGGGAGATTCACAAGGCTAAAGCAGAAACACTGGGCTTCAAAAGTAACCAAAATTGGCAAATTGTGCAGAAAGATAGATAGTGTCATTGTTTAGCACTTGGCACCAGCGTGGATCTGAGCAAGCAAGAACACAGATTGCCTGTGATGGGAAATTCTATCAAATGTAAGAGAGCCAACTGATGGCTAAAAATCTAACATTAAGATCCTTTCATTCATTGCTTACCTTACATTTACATCAGTTTCATTTCCAAAGCAAAGGGACCTCAAAGAGGCAGTGGCTGAATTGAAAGAGAACTGTATTTCAGCTAAGAGAGAGAGATCAAGACTTTTTGTTGATCCAAACTTACCATCCAGGAAAAAGCTCAACATGTGAAATTAACTTTCCCCAGAGTAACACTTTTCCATTTGAGCTTGGCCTATACTGTTACAGAAATACAGAGGGAAGACTTAAGTGTGTTTTCTGCGAGCAGGAAGGAGTAGGTTGCTCCCTGGCATCAGAGTCCCTTCTGACCACACAGTCCAACACTGCCTTTGCCCAAAGCTCACTGGCAGTGCAAACACAGCCAGCACAGTTCAGCAGTGGATCATACACAAGCCCACAGACTGAGGTCCCAGCCACCGCTGTCTCATTATGGAAGAAAACAGAAATAGCACTCCTAAATTGGATGTGATCACCAGGAACAATTTAGCATCAAATGCTTCAGAATCTGCATGTAAAAAGGCAAAGCACTGCATGCCAGTAGATTTCAGGCTGTAGATAGCCTTAGGGTGAGAGAACAGGCAAACCCAAGCAGAACAGTTTGCTATCAGAAATTTATCAGAGTTCATGCATTATTTCTTCCTCCTACATTAGGAATTAAACCCACTGATGTGAGGCTCAGATTGGCAGAGTGAAGGGGGGACAGATGACCCAAACAAGCACCTTGTCACAGCTAGAGGGAGAAAGCAATGTTTGGCAAAGAGCTCCACTAATGTCAGAGGTTGAGTCTTCACACCCATGAATGTCTTGTTGAGTGACACAGTCACATATTGACTGTAGGGAACAAAAATGCCCTTTCATCTTAATCAGGTTGGGGAAACTTCTAGGAGTTTCCCTCCCCTCTTCTACAACTGTCCTTGTTTGTTAAAAGCTCCAATATTGAGATTAAGACAGTCCACTCCAACAAACACAAGAAAATCAGGTGGTTTTACAAGCCTGAGTTCTTTACAACTCCCATCACCTGAGGAGGAATCAACTCAGAGACAAGGAAATCATGCTGGGTTACCCAGCAGCAGAACTGAATTTCACTCTGAAATTAGCATTAGCAGAGGTCCCTGACTCACATGACTGGGTATGTCAGGACTTCTCAACCAACCTGCACATATCAGGGAAATCTGACAAAATTACCTTTATCTCCTCCTTCAGAATTAAAATTATGTAAGATCTCCCTTCAGAACACAAAAGATAGAGATTTGCTCTTACCCAAGCATTTCTGATCCAAATTACTTTCTCTGAATTTTACATTTTCCTGAAAATAATCATCAATTTCAATATTTTTTAAAAATTAGATTTTCCTATTAGAAATTAGTAATTTCCAGTTAGAAATTACTTTTTCTGATAATGCTTCAATCCATGGCACTTCATTTTAAGAAACTAAGGTGCTCTTAACAGAAGATGTCTGTGTTGAAACATTCTTGCTGATACATGATTTTGATTAAGAAAGTCAATTTGCTGGAGAAAATGGTATCCTTGGGGTTTTTTTCCCCTCCTGGAAATTGCCAGCAACTGAAAGCAATTTTCCCTCTACTCAAAGGAGAAGATACGTGCAATGTGATGACTCAGTCAGACTACTGGGCAGCCTTCTATGAGCTGAGAGGAGAACCAGGAGAAACCACCAGGCTGCTGAAAATGAAGGTTGCTGCTGGAAAGCTCTCCATGTCCCTGACTGCCCCACCATTTCTGCTGTGCTTCCCTCAGCAAAAGGCCAAGCCCCTTTTCCCCATCCTCCTCCAGCACAAAATCCACTCATACTTCCAGGTCAACTTTTTCTTGCTACCAGATGTGCTTCAGCCTGCATATACTCCACATTTTAAATACCTAGAACCTCCACCCTACAGGGCTCAGCCCCAAACACACTGACTTCTCCCTCAGAAGCACTGCCATCAGTTCAAGCCTTCCATTACTGTAAGGCATGACTGAGAGGAACTAACAGGTGGAGAATAGCTGAGGACACGGACCTCCCTAGAATTCTCTTCATAATTAATTAGAAGTTAGCCACAATTAAACCAGAACAGCTTGTCAGACAGTGGGGCTGCTCCCTGGTGGCAAACTCACAGGTACCAGCAGTAAGGATGAATGCAACATCCTCTTTGGTTTTCCCCACCAACTTCAGCATTCCTTGTGCAAAAAGGCACCAGGGAAGAGAATCAAGGGAGTGGAGCATGTTCCAGCATTGCCATCCTCCAGTGCCACACAATTAGCTCAAGCACTTCTCTCTGCAAGACTCTCTTGCGTTTCAGCTTCCTCTACATACTTTAGTTTCCTACCTGCCTTGAAATACGTTCATCAGCATTTAGCTTTCAGACAAGTGAGGTGCCAGACTGGAGTGTTCTTTCACTGATCTTTCTCTGACCTAATCTGGGCCTTGCTATTCCCATCCACAAATGACTGGTACTGGAGAGGCAGCGTCAGAGTCTTCCCTACCAAGCGTGGCACCACTGGCCAAGCAAACACTATAGCTACAAAGCTCATGTCAGGAATAATTGGGAGTAAAGCTCAGGGGGCTGTCTTTCAAAAAAAGAAAAAAAAATAGAAAAAAGAGTGAATCCTGAAATGGTTAGCATAGCACTTTTTCATCCACAGGACTTCCTTGTGCCTGCCTCTCCCATAGCATTATGCTACCTTTCCTTGCAAAAACAGTCAGCACCTTTGATTCATTCTTGAATACTAATCTTCCAGTCAGCAGCAGGGTTTTATCCAGTTTAAGTGAAAATGTCAGGCTGGTTTGCCCTACCTAATGAAATCACTGTCACGTGCATAGTTTCAGAGAATACCTGCAGACCACACTTAAGACTAAACTAGGACTTAGCAGTCCTCATAGCCCTTCAGTGGCTCTACATTTTCTCACTGTAATTTAAATTAACAAAGTTCTTGTGAAATGGAGCAAGCTCCAACCCTTAAAACCCATTCCTTTATCTTCTTGACCACTGAGTGTCTGAAAAGGTTTTCCTATATTAGGAAAAGGGACAAAGAGGAATGCTCAGGAACACCACCACATGGCTATCCAAGGCAGGACAGTAACAACTGCAGGGATAAGCAGCAAAGCCAGAGCTCATCTTCACAAAGCCAATAATTGTGTCCGTAAGGCCAGCAATTTGAAAGGCAGCCTGCATGAAAATCACTATGAAATGAAAACACAAAACTCGTGTCTCCATGGTGTACAGCAAAGCTATGCTGAATCCACAGTGAGAAAATTAAATCAATACTGTTCAGGGGCAATATTGGGAAGCCACTAACCAAACGAGCAGCAATGTAAACCTATTGATTCTGTACAGCTATACTTCCATGCTTCTTCCTTCACCTTCTGAAACATTTCCATCACCTTGTATAATGTAAAACTGGAGATTGTAATTCCTAATTAAAACTCCCCAAAAACCTGAAGTCAAAATCTGACAATTACAAGGACCCCTGGTAGCATTAAACACATTAGGAACAACAAAAAAAAAAAATTTAAATTATTCTGCTCTTTTTTTCAATCATCAGGGTGAAGATTCAGCTAGGACAAACTCAGATAAGCACAGTCAGGCTGGGTTTGTGACACCCTGCCTGACAGGAAGCTGTTCCTGCTGAGCACACAGCAGTGCAGACAAAGCACACTGCTAAGTGGGGACAAAACCAGGCAAAATTAATGCCCGGGCTTATTTTATTGTGCATCAGAGATGGATAAGCTTGTCAGCCACTGGAGACCTGCATGTCCCTGTCTTCCTTCCCAGCCAGGTGAAAGGCTTCTGGGGACATATTTACCTTCCTCTCCCTCCCCCCAACCGCTCCCCTGGTCTCAGGGTGAAAACCAGGGCAGGATTAGAAAAGAAACTGGGGGATAAACACATCGGTAAAACAATAAATACCAGCTAGACAGCTTGGAGGGTCAGGAGATGTTTAGGAAGATTACAAGTTCAAAGACCACAGCAGCAGCAAGTACTAACAGATAAAATACACTGCTCCTTCTGAAAAAAAATATATGCAAGTTGCACACAAAGATGTTGTATGTAGATACGGTTTTTCATATAAAACTTTAGATTTTAACCTTTTTTAATTTATTTGTTTTTCAGAAGTCCTGGCACGTGAACCCAGGACCTTCTCTTTGGGGCTGCACACCATCCCCAGGTGATGTGGGTCCTACCCCACAGCCTCCACCACCAGGGTCCCTTGCCCCTCTGGCCACTCTTGACCCCAAGGCTTTCCTCTGAAGACCCTCAAGGAATTCTCCTTGGGTCTCCAAGGAGCCATTCTCCTCCCCCCACACCTTGCTGCTCAGCCCCTATGGTGACCCCAGTGCTGAGGCTCTCACAGACCCAGCAGAGGAGACACAGCTCCCTAATGTTGCTTTCAGACCCCAGTCCAGGGTCTATTATCTTGACCAAGAGGCCGTTAAATTGCTAACACAGCTTTTAGGCCAGACCAGGAATAATGGTTTGCAGAAGATTCTTTATCCGAGACTGAATGCCTTGAAGCCATCACAGAACCCGAAAATGCCCCAGCAAGCCAAAGAGTGTGGGGAGAATATGGCTACTGTCTTTCAGCAAGTGAAGAGGACTGACTGCATTTAAGTAGTCAAGCAGCACCTACAGAGGTACTCTAAGGAAAAAAAAAAAAAAAGAAAGAAAAAAAAACCCCACAACCATAGGAAAAGCTGGCCCAAGGTCTACAATGCTTCCTCCTCCCCTTGGGAATAATCAGATTTTAAACATACCCTTCAGAGAAATGGTCCAGTCATTAACAGTAACTGTTTCTTATGTGCATCAGTAAAAGATGTAGTGCTACAGAGACTAAATGGGACTTCCAGAAAAGAAGCCATAAATCTTTGTCAGCCTCTCAGAAATGAACACTTAATACAACTAGCTTGGAGTACTTCACTTCTCACTCAGCCGAGGTACCAATTATGGCACCACTATGATATATTTTAATCACTGTTGTGTTAATGGCTCCCACGATTTATTTTATCCCCTCTCTGCACTAATGACCTGTGCTCAAAGTCTCATGATTCAAATACTTCCCCCTTCCAGCTGAATAAAGAAATCTTTTGGATTTTGACCTATGATACTGCTGACCTATTCAAAGACTTATGAGAGGACTTCAGACACTTGGACCTACAGAAAGTTTGGGTCAGCAATAATTTGTTTCCCTTTTCTTGCCCCTAATTCAAATCCTGGGTTTCCTTGCTTTTCTTCCACCCCACTCTCCCAGAGCTTTAATTTCCTTATCAGCATTTCGATCCTTTCTTCTCATATTGTAAAAGTCAGTGTAAAACCAATACACTGCTTAGAGCCACAAATAGAGAGCTTCCCACTAAGTGCCCCTCAGCACCCCTTGAGTTACTAGTTGGGATTAATTTAACAAGCACTTCTACAATCTCAAAAGGGGACACACGTTCCATGGTAGCAAGAAGCCTCCTCCCTTCTACAAAACTTGGCTCACCAAAACCAGACCAACTAGAGATATCCTGCATCCCTACATCCTGTGTGTGACAGAAACACATCACTCTCCTAAAGCAAAGGGATCAGTCACAGTGTGCAAAGTGATTAGGGTAGCCTGGGTTCCCCAAAATGGGATCAAGGGTCACCCAGCAGTGCTAAAAAGCAGTAAATCAAAACATCTTGAAGAAATTTCCCCTGTCCTACCTAAGCCAGGGAACTTGCTGCCACAAGAGGGTGATGAAGCCAATTCACAAAAGCAGCAGATGTTTATATCCCAGTCCCTAATCCTCCAGAGCTCACAAAATCCTTCTGACCAGGTTCTCCTGGAACTATTTATCAGACAATCTGGCAATCTCTTTGCTGCTCAGGAACTAAGGAAATGAGAGAAGAAAGTCACATGCACAAGAACTCTCACATTTGTTGCAACAGCAAGTCAGCAACATGGAAGCAAATGGATTCTAACTAGTTTTTGCAATCATCCCCTGAGAAACTTTTGACAGAAGTCATCCAAGCAATAGCACAGAGATTACTTCTCTGCTAATAACTAAAAATAAACAAACAAGCTTTTTTTAACCTCTTCTCCCTCAATTTCCATCCCATCACCTACCTACATTCTTTCTTAATTAGTTCTAGATTTAAAAATAAAAAAAAAAAAAAAAAATCCTTCCTGCTATCTAAAGCAAAACAGACTTTCATAACCTTTTTTCTTCATGAAGATACAGTGGGTTCAAGGCACAGCATATCCCATATAAGTCTTTGGAACACCTGGCTAAACTCAAAAGCTTCAAGTAAAATCCCTTAACAAACATCCCCAGCACCCCCTCTGCACGAGAGCAGGTGTCTTCTAGTGTCAGGGTTTAATCCCAGACAACAACCAAGCCCCACAAAGCTGTTCATTCATTCTTCCCAAGTGGGAAGGGGGGGGGGGGAGAATTGGAAGGGTAAAAGTGAGAAAACTCGTGGGTTGAGATAAAGACACTTTAATAGGCAAAACAAAAGCTGTGCACATAAGCAAAGCAAAACAAGGAATTCATTCCCTGCCTTCCCATGGGCAGACAACTGTTCAGCCATACCCAGGTAAGCAGGACATCACCATGCACAATGGTTACTTGGGAAGACAGACACTCACTCTAGAAGTGTCTCCCCTTCCTTCTACCCCCAGCTCTATATCCTGAGCATGATGCCATATGAGATGAAATATCCCCTGGGGTCAGCTGTGCTGGCTGTGTCCCCTCTCAGCTCTTCATGCACCCTCAGTCTCCTCACTGCCAGGGCAGGGTGAGAAGCAGAGAGGTCTCAGTGCTGTGCAAGAGCTGCTTAGCAGTGACCAAAATAGCCCTGAGTTATCTACACTGTCTCCAGCACAAATCCATACCAGCTACTGTGAAGAAAACTAACTCTACCCCAGTCAAAACCAGCATACACACCCAAAAGACCCTAGCTGTCCTCCAGGAGTGCCAAGATCTCCCTCAGAACCGGTTTTATCTTTCACAGAGCACTTGACACTGCTGTGACAGCAGGTACCTCCTGGACTCTGAAGCCCTGCAGAGCTTTGTTCATGAAGCATCATCATATTCTATGTGAACAGGGGCCAGTTTCAGGGCTGGATCGTGGCAGTGGCTGAATAGGGAATGGTCCCATGAAACACAGCAACACATTTCATGGGGGATTGCCTTTTTACTCTCTGCCTACAAACTGTGCCATATGGAGAGCTGGCAAAAGGGAGAGGACAGATGTCTGGAGACATTATAGTTACTATGTTAACTGCCTGAGAGTTTATTCATCAGAAGGTGATCACCCTTTGCTCTAGTAAAAATTTAACTTTCTCTGCAGCTTTGAGTGGTTGACAGCAAATCCGTATTACACAGTTCTCAAAAAGTACCAGGTGATTTGCAGCCTTGATTAAAAGGTGTAGCTCTTGACCTGAAATACCAAACATCAGGCAAAACCTACAAAAGCAGAAGAACTAAGAGGTTACAGCAGCTGAAAGAGAGATGAACTGAAGGCCCTCTCAGCAGCCATGCAGGCTCTGTGCATGTTTGCACACTCAGGTAGAACACTGGGCCAAGCTGGATGTTACAGTGGTGCACAGCTATATGAGGAAAAAAGTGCTGCTACACCAGAGAAGCTTCTTTTTCTGCATTCAAACAAAGGGCAAGTTTGGAGCATTGAACAGATGCCACAAAAACAAAAACACTCAATCTTTTTTAAAAGAGGGATTTGGATGTGCATTCTATAATAAGAAAACAAAAAACTCAGAGAAACTATTCACTTTTCATCAATATTTCACAGAGACTGAGCTCCCATTGAGAGGTCCTTTGGGTCAACCTGGAGTTCATTTCCTGTGGACTAGGAAGAGCAATAAATGCCCATGTGGTTCTTGGAAGCAAGAACAAAATAATTTAAAAAATCCTTTCCAACATTAAATCTGCTTCTGCAGTTTGCATCCTGTAAGCAACACTTCCTGTGAAGGAGTAGTCATTGGGAGTACAAATCTGCAGTCTCACAAGCTGAAGATGGAAGTTCAAGTGAGAATTCAGCTCATAGATAGGCACAAAGCCCAAAACTTATCACACTGTTTGGAGGAAAGAAAAAGTGAAGTCCCCTCCACCTAACATGAAGCTGAAGGGAAGTTACCCCAGCATCATCTTCACCTGAGCACTGGCTGGACTTCAATAGTGAAATCACAGACATTTGGTCTATGGGAGGAGGGAGAAGTCAACTATTCCTTTTCCCTGGAAGGCAGGCTCCAGACAGAATTTTGACACAGCACTTAACAACAGAGAAATCTCAGATGATAAGAGTAGGTTGGCAAAGGGGGAGGGAGCTGCTAGCATTTCCCTCAGATTGGCTACCAACCATTTAGACAAGCTGAACTGATGGGACAAGGCCAGCTAGCTGTGTGGTGTTCAACAAGAACAAGTGCCAGGTACTGCACTTGAGTCTCAACAACCCACTGAGGCACTACAGGCTAGGAGAGAGGCTGGAAAGCTGCCCAGGGGGAAAGGACTCACAGGGTACTGGCCAACAGCAGCTGAACATGAGCCAGCTGTGCCCAGGTGGCCAAGAAGGCCAATGGCATCCTGGCCTGGGTCAGCAACAGATTGTCCCCCTGTACTGTGGTGAGGCCACACCTCAAACCCTGTGCTCAGTTCTGGGCCACTCACTACAAGAAAGACATTGAGGTGCTGGACCATGTCCAGAGAAGGGCAACAGAACTGGGGAAGGGTCTGGAGCACAAGCCCTATGAGGAGCAGCTGAGGGAGCTGGGGAAAAGAAGGCTGAAGACAGACCCTGTTACTCTCTACAACTCCCTGAAAGGAGGCTGTAGCCAGGTGGGGATTGGTCTCTCCTCCCAGGTAAGAAATGACAGGATGATACGAAATGGCCTCAAGTTGCATCAAGGGAGTTTTGGATAGTTGGAAAAATTTCTTCACTGAAATGGCTGTCGAGCATTAGAACAGACTGCCCAGGGAAGTGAAGGAGCCACCATTCCTTGAGGTGTTTAAAAAGATGTGTAGATGTGGCTTTTCAGGACACGGTTTAGTGGTGGACTTGGAAGTGCTAGGCTTATGGCTGAACTCCATCTTATATGTATTTTCCAACCTGATCCCATGACTCTATGCAAAGAGGTTTCTCTTCAGCATAGGACACCCTATCCACTCCTTTTCCCCAGATGCTGTTGAAGAGTTATCAACTTTTACTCAATCCATGGCTGTAGAATACAGTACAACAAAAGACTGCCTCTGTAGAAACCACCTTCATTAAGTCAGACAGGTAGGAGGATGCCAAAAAAAGATATGCCAAACAGGTAGGAAGACAGACACACACAAAAAAGAAGAAAAGATAAAACAGTCGTTCTTTATGCAAGTACCAATGTGTCCTGGCACTTAGTACAATGCAGAAATGATTGCTCCCCTCCTTGGAAGAGCTTATAATTTACAGTGGGAGGTGAAAACAACTTTAAACCACGTTCAGGGAAATGAGAGCGGTATAGTTTTAAAGATTAAAAAAACCCCATCATTTGCCGGTCTATCATCTATTTCCTCTGGCACTTGATGAAATCTCACCTGCCTGCCTGTTTTGTTTGGGCTTTTTAACCAAAATTCAGGTCAGTCACTGTCCCTTATTCACAGTCCCACAGCCATTCTGAATATACACATCAAAACATCAGCTGAAAAGTGAGCTGCCAGACACACAAACATTTTGCTTCTTTTTTTTTTTTTTTGGCCTGTGTAAAAGGCCATACTTACTCCCCCGAGAACACAAATCCCATCCACCTGCAAGGTGGCAGAGAGAGCAGGCAACCAAAAGGTGCCATCCCAGGGGGTCATCAGTGCTGTTCCCAACATTCCCAACACAGGTGGGGAACAACAGGTCACCTCCTGCAGGAGATCCTTTCAGGGGGTGGCAAGGATGGCACACACACCCTGCTCTCCCCTCCCAGCTGCCAGCCCACACAGCCCAAAACGTGCCTGATCTTCCCTAAGCCCTTCACAAGAGGTTCATTAAATAGGTGATTTTCTGAAGGAAAGAACTTGGGAGCAAAACAGAGACTATGATAATGAAGTAACTGTTCACAAGGGCTTTATCTCCGCAGGGGAGGGATTTGTTGGTGTTAAATTCTCAGCCAGTGGATGATGAAACACCTCTCCCTGGGGTTTGCTGACCAACAGTAAACAGCGTGCATGTACGCCTTCACTTTTTTTTTTTAAGTTCCTCTTACTTTAATACAGGTTTAAAGGAAGCCAACACAGACTGCCTTTAATGGAGAAACACCAGAGTAACAAATGCAAGGCCAAACTTCACAGTTTTTCTTGCTTGCTGCAATGCCTCCACTCACCTGCTTATAATACATGCACAGAGAAGCGTGAACATAGGACAGGAACACAAAAAAACCTGCAGTATTAGAAAGTAGGTTCCAATAGCTGGAACCTCCATGCTTGACATTGAGACAACATAAAAAATTAAAAAATAAGAATAGGACAAATGCTGCCTATGCTACCTTGATTCTCTGTATTTCTTCCATAGTGCTGCCATCCCCTAATGCACTTGAATTGCTTGTTTTGCAGACCATTGCTCTCTAATATTACTGTTCTTTGCCTGAAAAACTGGGAATTATATTTTTTTAAGGGAGAAAAAATACACACACCCCCCATTAAGGACTGACTGGATTATTTTTTTACCCTTTAGGTTTCTCAAGTGTGGAGAAAGCAAGATGCCTCCTCTTATCAGAATGCTGTTTTTTTTTCTTCCTCATTAAACTGTGCTTAAGGCCAAAACAGTCAGTACACCCAAGTACCACAAAACTGCCTTAGACAGACAAGAATTTGGCCTTAGCAGACTTTCCTTCATCATTTTCAAGTGCTGTGTTATGGTCTCATCCAAACTGCACTCAGCCACAACAGAGAAGTACTCATGGATATTAATAAATGAGAAACTGAGCTGCAAACAGAAAACATTATCTTGGACATCGTAGATTTCCTTAATTAGAATAATAAATTTTAACATAAAAAGCCCTATTTACAGAGACCAAATTGCTACTACTGTGATTGAAGGAAAACTCAGAAAATCAAGCCAAAACAGAAATGGCCTGCAAGCAGAAGAGCCATGCTGCCTGTGACAGCAACTTGCCCATAAACCCAGCATTAGAACTTCACCTGTCCCAAGTAACCTGAAACAAGACATCATATTCCTTGGTGAACCTGTACACACACCTAATTCCATGGTAAGCAGGACTTCATTTGCTCTCTTGTGAGATCTATCTCAACCTGCTCCTGCAGGACAACAGCAAACGTGTACCACAAACCATGATGTACCAGTGCAGGCTCCCACAGTAATCTGCTCATGAATGAGACATCCATCTAGCTGCAGGTACAGCCTGCAAGGGCAATGCAAAACCTTTAACCAGTCCCCTCTCCTAGCTTGTTTTAGTTACCTAAAAGAGAAGCAGACAGCTCTTGTTTATCTGGCCATCAGTGAGTTTCAGTCTATGTATATTGCTACTAACAAAAGTGCTTCATAAAAATATTATAACTTCACAAGTGTAAAAAGTCCCACAGATCTAGATGACCACCATATAACTATATTATTTGTAAAAAGAAAAAATAAACAAAATACAAAACCAAACAAAAAAACCCCTAGAAGTAATGTGCAAGTTACTTCAACCAACCACTTCAAGGACCAAAAGCAGCCCTGGGCAACCAGTGGACAAAGCCCCTTCATTACAGCACTGAAGTTCCAACACCAAAGATGAGGGGAGGGAAAAAAAACAAAACACAAAAACCAAAGAAACAAGGAGCCAACCAACAAACCTCCAGAAAATACAAGATTATCTATAGGAAGTACAGGAGTAAGAGCCAGAGAAGCAAGACCACAGTACTGCCCATCCTCAGACATGCTCCTGGCACAGGGACTGTTGTAAGCCTAACAGTGATGAGAGAAGAAGGAAAGGGCTCCTTGTCAGGGTTCTGTCCAAATATATGTAAGAGTTATAACAACATATTCTTGAGTACAAGGAAAGGTGGGAATAATAGCAGTGCTTACAGACTGCCTTAAGCCCAGGCTACAGGAATCCAGAGAGAAGCAGCTTGGAAAAAATAAAGGAGTTGTCCGGTGCTAGAGACAAAAAAAAAAAAAAAAAAAACACCCCCCCCAAAAAAAAAAAAAAAAAAACAAAACAAAAAAACCCCCCAAAAAAAAAAAACAACCCCCAAAAAAAAAAAAAAAAAAACAAAACAAAAAAACCCCCCAAAAAAAAAAAAAAACACCCACAAAAAAAAAATATAAGCCAGTCTCTCCCAGCAATAGCCAAATCCAAAGTGCCAGGAAAATAATTCTCCATTAATTACATATGCTAAAACAAGGCACACAATGGTTTTGAAGGTGGAAACAAGGAAAAAGTTAAGGGACTGGTAGCAGACAAAAGAGGAAATCACTGGCTATCAACTAATCCACTAGATTACAGCTCCTCTTACTCCACAGACATCTCGCTTTGAGCTTACTCCTTGTTCAGATTTCTTTCCAATATTTCTGTTCCATTTTTAAGCCCCTCACAACACACACACTGCCAAGAGCCTATCGATTTCAGCAAAATGGTATGTAGAGCAAGAGAGGAAGGTCAGTGCTGCCAGAGCCTCAGCTTTGGGAACCTTCCAGGTAGAAGCACAACTACACCAAATTTCTTCCTGCTTGTGCTGGTCAGATTGTTAAAAGCACTGTGTTTGAACCATGTTATAAGGCCCCTCTGAAAGGGGGAAAGACAGGTCAACAGGATTGTTTAATGTGGATTCAATAGCTACAGAAGAGAGCAACTCTGCTGGAAATGGGCCATGGTTGGGAGCTGAGTTACAGTCACCATTATTTCAGTCCCCAGAGAGCTCGACAGGCCAGAATACAAATTAAAAGATTATAAATAGCACCAAGCAAAGGGTTTTGTTACCATGTCTGAGGCAGCACCGTGCTGACCTGCATTTAGGTTTCACCACAACTCTGAAATTCGGCTCAAGCCCCCAAGAAAAATTCAGGGAAGTGTCAGCACCACCCTAAGAATGGTCGTGACTTGGGATAATCTGCTTGTTTTTCTCTCACAGTGCCAGCAGAGTATTTATAACTTCAACTTAAAGCCAGATGTAAATGGATGATTTTGAACAGTCTTAAGTCCTGATGTTCACAGAAAGCATTCAGAGCAGCAAATCAGAGTTCTCCAAGGGAAGAGAGAGGGCACAAAATCCCCAAATCCATAAGCACGTTCAAGCTAAGTTAAGCTTCACATCCAATTGAAGAGCTTGACATATCCCATCAAAAGTAGAGCTTTCTTCTTTCCCTGCTTGGTGAGGAGAAGTTGCATGGAATGGGAGGAGCAAGGCAAGGAGCAGGGATTTGGGACCTTCTGAAACTCATCTATGATATGTCCTTGTATTTTGTTTATAGTCACTTTTCCAAAGAGGAGTATGTTCTAGTTTACTTATAAGCCTCAAATTGACCTCCTGATCCTTCAGAAAAATACTTGGGACCATCAAGAGAGACCTTGTTGACTGTGACTGAAAGAATTGACTTTTATTTTTGGGTTTTCCAGTTGCAAACCAAAACGTTTTCCCTGGGATAATTCTAGCTGAATGAAGATTTCAATCCTGGCTCTGGGCCCCACTGCCCTAGGTGGCATAACATGAAGTAGCCAGAATCTTCAACCTCAAAGAGCTCCCGATCTCCAAATAAACCAGCTGATGGCAGGACACCAAATAAACTCCAGTGACAAATCCTGCCTTCATGCAAGCACAAGTCATCAGAATAATGCATCATTTTCATGACTGGGCTCTTCACAAGTATGGACTCATTTCAAGTATGACAAGCATCAGTGTAGCAGCTTTGAATTCATGGTCATGAACCCACCAGTTTCCAGCAAGAGCAAGATGTCTAAAGCCTTATCAGTTTTAAGGTAAGACAAATGCTAAAAACAGACCTCTTAATGCTGTGCTTTCCAGATCAGAGTGGAAAGTTTCTGCTTTTGATATTCGCCTCCAGAGTTTTTTCAGAGGATCTGTGAAAAGTGACTGGTCTGAACAAAAGAATCCTTCACAATTATCTAGAAGCCTTTAGAAAAGGCTGATGTTAAATGTCACATTTTATGCTGCTATCTCACAGGCCTCAAGGAAGAGCAGAGTTTATGTCAGAATCAGTATTTGTTTTTCCTTCTGCAGAGAGGCACACTTCAGTGAGAAAGCTTCTCCCAGAAAGATAGATTTCTCAGGCGAGATAGCAACATGAAAAGCAGGATGTTTGGAAGATCCCTCTCTCCCTTTTAATTACAGAGTTTCAATATATCACTTGGGGTAATAAAACCAGATTATTCCACCAATATTCAAGCTGATCTGGGTTTAGCATCCAATAGCTCTCCCCAAAACCCACAGGCTTCAGAAAATCGAGCTGCTCAATGCAAGCAAAGGCTGCAGAATCTGGCTCAAAGTTAATCTTCAGAAATAGCAGCTTCTCACCTCTACAGCAATCATTTGATGGTAACACCACTATCACTGTCCTGCTCAAAAAGGTCAATCTCTGCTTAATGACACCAATGCTCTGGGAGACACCTCTACTGTGCAAGGATTTTAAACTCCCCAGTTCTCTGGTGCTGCCACCCTCTCCTTCTCCACCACCTCCCTCCAAGGAATCTGCATTACTCCACACACCTGGATCTGTACCTGCCCCCTCCCACCGCTGCCTTCCCACCCAGGCTGCTGATGTCTGTCTAACCTTGCTGACAGGACTCATGACTAATCCACTGGTTTGCAAACACAACCAGACTTGTAGCTCTTCCCACAGGCATTTACCAGCGTATTTTAGGAAACCGTTTGCACAGATGGCAGCAGGTTGCTGGAAAACCATTTAATCCTCCTCCATGTGCTTTGGAGACAGCATTATTCTTAGAGCTGGCAGCACTGCCTTGATCTGTTGTACCAAACTACAGATGTATCAGCCTCAGAATTATTAGACAGTGGCAGTTTGCTCCGAGGGGAAAAAAAAGAAAAAACCCAAAACCAAAAACGCTATAACAAACCAGAGTGAAGGCACTTTACTAAGCATTGGTCAGTATGAGCATGCACATCCCAGCAGGAATGCCCTGGAATGAGCAGATTTGGGATTACACCACAGTGGCAAAAGGTTGGTCTGCAGTGATTCCTTCCAGTCACACTTGCACAGACAGCAAGGAACAGAAATGATGCTTAAGGAACAGTGGTCATTTGGCTGCAGCCCATAACTGCTCCTGCAGCAGACTGTTACTGCTCATCTAGGGACAAACCTCCTTCTGCCATCACCCCAGTTGGCTTGGGGACAAGGTAAGCCTCCTCTGCTCCCCAAACCACCCAAAATCCACATGAAGGCTGTCAGCTGGACATCTGTGAGGCAATGGACCCCACCCAGCAGCAGGAACACGCACAGATTTCCAAAACCCAATTATTTTCTTTGGCTCAGACAACATGCCACAACATGGCTTGTGATATTTTTCCTCCCTAGGGATGTGTCTCAGCACTCCAAACCAGCAGGAGCTAATAGCAAAGTACTGATACCCATTCAAAACTGTACTGCAGCTCTTTTTCCCCTGAGGATTCACTACCCTTGTCCAAACCTACGAAATGTCCCATAACCAAAGCAAAAAACAGTAAATCTCCTTCCAAGGAGGACATTCACCTGCAAAACCTCTTTCAACATCCCAAATTCAGAGACACAGAGTAAGTGTTGGAGGTATTTCAAATTTACTTAACCCACTTTTAAGAAGTACAGCCTGTTCAACACTGCAAAAAACATTTCTTTCAAGAGGATCCTTAAGTCATCTGTCTGAGATGCTACACCTGGGCCAAGCCACCTGCAGCAGTGTGCCATGAAAAGATGAGACGATCAAAAAGCAACAGCATAAGGAAGTAGTTATGACAGAACAAAAAGTCACGGCACGAACCCTGGACATGTCTTAATTGCCATCTGGAAACAGCATTTTTTTTTTTTTCTTTTTCTTCAGATTTAACCAAACAGCCTTCCTGCCCTAAAAGCCAGAGGGCCCAGCCTAGACAAAAACATGCACTGGGCACTCAGCTGACTCACACCCTCTAGCTAGGGAAGTACCTGTATATGAGAGCACATCTGGCTGAGCTTCCTTCAGCCAAAAAATATTTGCAAATTTAAATGAAATTACAGAAAAAAAAAATCCAACAAAGAGAAGAGAGGGGAAATGGAGCAAAGGCTGCATTAAAAGTATCATATTAGAAGACAGGCTTTTTGTCTCCAGTCAGACCCGTACTATTCACTATTCATATCTGGAAGAGTATCCAGTGATAGCAGAGGATTTAGAATAGGGTCTATATATTGGAGTGATTTTGTTAGCTTTCGAAGCAAAAAAAAAACCACACATAACTTGTTTCAATTTCCAGGTTTTAAATAAGATAAACCCCGTACTTCCAAAAATGCAGGAGCCTCAAGGCACAGACATATTTCTGTCAGAGGTGCAACTAACATGTCTGCATACCTGCAGGATGCTTAATCAGCCTGACTCATGTGCCAGAAATTGTGACAAGGGAGTCTTGTCCTGCCACAGCTTCACTGCTATTGCTGCCATGATAAACTTGATGAAAAGTGGGTCTCACACTACAATTACAATTCACAGTACTAGTATGTTTGTATTTCACAGACTTTCGATATGCTTTAAGCTGATACAGAATAAATCTTCCTAACTGATCCCAACTTTAAAAGATGTTTAAATGATGGAGAACTACTTTTTTTTCAACTACTTTTAGTGGAGCTACCAGTCCTGACAGGCATGCAGCCACAAACTGAAAGTGTGAGGGTTTTTGTCTGCTCTGAAGGCAGACAGCAGATTCTCTCCTGATGCGCCTGCAGCCACTGCTATTCTCTGCTCAGAGCTCACCTTCCTGTGTTGGCTCAAGAGCTACAATGCCCCTTGGGACTAGAGTACTGGCAAAGTTGACAACCCAGCCAAGTGCCACCGAAGAGATATAAAGAGGAGATTTTTATAACCCATACGACACAAACCCACAAAAGTTCGTGTTAAATAAAAGAAGAAATAAAAAAACTTCAGGCTGGTTCCTAGATTACCTAGGCAGCATCCAGCAAGATACTTCACGTACCTTAGTGATGCATCATTGGAAGCTAATTATCTTCTGCAATTTCCTGCCTTCTTAGCATCAAAAAGCATTTCACTTTGGGCTAAAAATGTGACATTGTACTGTAGATGTCAATCTCCTTGCTGAATAGTTAGTGGTGGCAAATCTTACAGTACCACCTTGTACCCCTGCTCTCACACAGTACCTCAGACCTCAGGCTCACTTCTTCTGCTGTGCCACCTATTTTTTAATGGAAGGTTCTCACATTTTTCTCTTGTCACTATTTGATGCACACCCAGGTCACAAAGATTAATCTGATCATTTGATTTTCATGATTAATTATCTCCTGATAAGCAGCTTTTTCCTCCACCTTCCATGAGAGCAGTTATTGCCCAGCTCTGCCCTTAATTCATCACATCAAATTAGATCTCTTTTGTCAAAAGAAACTCTGACAAGTTGAGAGTACATTCAGAAATGAGCACTGCCTTGCTGCACATCAGCTAAGCTTAGGGACAGCAGAGATGGAGAACTGACAGTCTGTCTTGAAATTAGCTCCAGAGTCAGCCCATGGCTACAGGAAGACATCTCCTGCTACAAGAAGAGAAGCTCACATTAGCTGGGTGTCCTGAGTCCCTTCCTCTGGCAGTGGTGAAAGGGTGATGAAAAGAAACAAATGCAACCACCTGCTCTCTAAAAAGAGAAAGTCCTCTTCTTTCTCTTTCCACCTTCCCTGCTTCAGAGCCTAAAAGAGATGCTGCTTCCAATACCACCTCACTGTGCCATGCCTTCAAAGTGCCACTGAACCCTTGCTCTGGTGACAAAAGAAGAAATTGCCAGCAGGGATTATAGTGCAGACAGGAGTGGCCACAAACAACCTAATTTTCCCCAGAGTCAGGCTGTGTATGCTTTTTGTTGTTCAGAGCCATCTGCAAGAAACTGGATATTTGCAAATAAAAGGAGATTAGGACAAGACATTAATCCAGCATCTGCTGCTCATTCATGCTGTCCCCTGAAAGAGAGCCCAGATACAACATTTAAATCATAACACTCAGTTCTGAGCTGCTGGCAAATTAAAAAAAAAAAGAAAGAAATTAATAGGCACACAAAGTTGTAGTATTAGTTTTTATATCAACTAAGTCCTAGGAGGGCAGAAACACGTGGAGCTGTTAAGAAAACAAAGTGAGATTCCTCTGGGGGAAGGACAGCTTTCCCTTGGCTGTGCCCACCACCCACGCACCAAGCCCAAGCAGAGAAGACACAATTGTCCAGGAACAGGGTGGAAGCAGAAATAGCAACAGCTTGTCCAGAAACCCCTGTTCTTAGAAAGGCCTCACTTCTTGAAGCCTACCAAAATAGCACAACAGGGCTATTGCTCCCAGGGTTGGATGGCAAAGACTTCTGCTACCCATGGGAATTGTTTCCACTGTTGGATGGAAGGGTGCAGCAGAAAATCATCCACACCTTCACAAAGAGCTCTGCTCTGTGACCACTACACAAGAGAGCAAGGGCATCAACCCAGCAAGCTCACTTCTATTTTTTATTTGTTTTCTTCATATTCACAGTAACTATGCAGCTGTCAGTGCTGCTTTTCTGAGACAGAGAATAAGAAAAAAAAAGACAAAAAATAATTTAAGCTTGGGGGAAAACATCCAGTTCAGAAACACAGATGAAAAGCATTTCATCTCTGCATATTGTCTGTTTTTCTACCAGCAGCCACTTTTCACAGAGGGTTTTGCCTGACAGAGCTGATAACCGCTCACCGCTGCTCAGATTTTGGGTTTGATACCTTTCAGATGTAGCTGGCGCATTTGGCGTTCAAAGGCATCGCACACGTGGCACCACCTGCATCCTATGCCTTGGGAATCCAGAGCACATTTCACATTACAAACACTGACTGTCTACCACTGCCATCTGATGCTTTCTATTCAGCTTTTTTTTCAGCTTAATTTCATTTACTTTAAGATGGAAAAGAGATGGTTCATTAGAGGCACTTCCCACAGCCTACTTAAAAGCACTGATGAGCTGACACACATTTTCATAGGTTCAGGTTTCATAGCTTTACCTCAAGTTGCAGCTTTTTAGCAGACAGCAACAAGCCAGCCCAGTAAGAGCTGCCTTACAATGCCTATCCCTACCCACAGCACCTCTGCAACCTGGAGTATTTCTACCTTACTAGTTCAGGAGCATCCTGTGCTCAGCAAGCCAAACCTTCCTGCCACCTGCATTCATTTCAGTCACATCTGGAAAAAAAAAAATCAAATTTGTTTTCCAGGGAAAAATTTGGGTCAAATTTCAGACAAGAAACCTGGACAGTTAGGAAAGACACTGAGGCAGTACCCTTAGAGGAAACACTCCTTAGTCATTTCTGGAAGAGACTTGGGGGGGTTTTAAGAACATGAGTTTCAAATACATGGAAGAGCTGATAGCTGGTGTTGGTCAATCCCCCCCGCCATACACCAGTTAGGGGAAAGGGACAGAGACACAGCCTAATGAGGTGGCCAGCTGGTGACACACAGCGGGGAGACATGCAGGAAAGTCACAGGAGCAGCTTGGGAGCAGTAGGTAGCTTACTCCAGCCTCACATGGCCACCTCCTCTGAGATGACCACTGAGGTGAGTTGGCTGCAATTCCTGGAAGAATTGCTCTCCATGACACACAGTCATTTCCCGCCTCCCTCTTCCAGTTCTGTGAAACCAACTTAAGCATCACTCCCCACCCAAGCAACCCTTTGGCATCCAAGTGGCAGTAAAGCCACCCTTGCATTGTCACGCCATTAGTTTAAATCAGTGTTACAGCCAGTTCCCCAATCAATGAAATGCAGAAACATGACTGCAGGAAGGAATTAGCAGCTGTAATCCCATGATTACATAAATCCCTTTGGTCAATCAGTTATTAATGGCTGTTATATTTATTGGGGTTTATAGCAGACCTACAAACCTGAGCCATTAGAAGTAGACACCAAAAAGGACACTGTAAAAAAGCTGTTTGATTACTGACTCCTCACAGCAAGTGCTGACAGAATACAAATTTGGCTTGCTCTCCCTCCTGTTAGCGAGCCTGCTAATGAGCTTGCCAATTAAGAGCCAATCTGAAGACCTTGGAGGGAAGCTGTCAAGAACATGAACTCCCATGCCTCTGAGGAACAGCTGCAGGACTTGTGTCAAGGGCCACCTTCAGCACTTCTTGCTGATGCCTTTATCTCCCACAGCTCATCCCCCTCACCCAGGAAATACAAACACTTGTCACACATGCNTGCTCCTGATCATTGCAGAGGTTTTACTAGGTCAAATGCTAGAACTACTGTGAAAGTACAAAAGCCTCTAAAATAATAATAATAACGAAAAGAGTCACTAATTACACATCATAATGTCTATCTAATTATATTGGGATGCATTTTGTATTTTTGCACATGTGTATTTCTATTTAAGGAATCAAGGACAGCTTGAGCAAGAGAATTTGGGCTCTTAGCTCCCTTTGGATATTTTTGTGCATGTTCCTCCCCTCATAAGCAATTAACTTAATACAGTTAATGAAAGGAAAGGCAAATGCATAAATCCTGCACCAGTCCAAAATCTCTGGAAACAAATCTTTTTGACTATCAGCAGCAGGGACACATATGATCCACTTCAGTCACAGCAATGCAACAGGACAGGGTGCAAACATGCAAGGGCTGCAAGTATCTCACACATCAGTCAAATCTTTTTTTCCAGTACACTCATTTGATCGTCTTGGCCTGCCATTTAAGCAGACAATGTAATTTCAGAACCACTCAATGCTGCATTTCTTTGTATTTTTCTTCCTGCGTAGTCCATGAATGGGTAACTAATAGTGGCATTGCCAACAGAGAGCTGTGACCAACACACTTTCCCCCCTCGAAGCTGAGCAGGACTCCTGGCCCAGGTTTTCTTCTGTATTTTTCCATCCCCCATTTAATTCATCACACCACACGATGAGTAACCCTCTGGAAATAACCTTTAGCAGAAAGCTCTGTTACCTAAATAAAGAAATGCCATAGTTTCTCTGAAACTGTATCATTCTGCTGAAACTAATTATGAGAAAGCTGGTGCTTAATGAAAGTTTGCTTTAATATGACTTATACTATTCATAAGTTTGCTTTGGACAGCATCCAGGTTTTTTAAATTAAATATTAGCAGTCTGTTAGCCTATCAAACAAACCTAAGCATGTCAAGTTAGTATTTTAATAGTGTTTTTTCTTCTCCTCCCAGCCTAGGTTTGGCTTCCTAATTGACTTGCTGCTTTAAAGTCAGTAAACTCTGAGTCTGAGAAGAAGATGTCACACTTTAATGGTTTAGGAGTGCATGCTATGTCTGGGTGATTGATAGATCAAGTGTGTGCTGAGGGATGCCACAACGTTTCTTTCATCATTTTGGCTTCTCAGGAGGCTAAGAACTGGACTATCACTAAACTTCTTTGCTGCTAGGAACAACAATAAAATTCTCATTCATTATAAATGTAAAATCCACCTCGGCATCCTGAAGGGCTGTTATTGAGCTGACATTACTGTGTGAGCACCGAGCAAGGTGTACATGAGCATTTATCACCTAGGATGCACCTGAATCCACGCACCAGGCATGCTGGGCTCTCTCTGGCTCATTACATTCCTTTCCTGGTTATTGCCAGCCCCAACCTGTTTGGTGAATGAGCTATGGAAGAGCTGTACAGACACTGCAGCAAAAGGTCCTTCAGAAACACAGGCGATAAATGGGGTAACGTTCACAGGTGACTGGTAAAGAAAGACCGAGGCATTAATCGAGGGCTGCACATCTGACAAAAGGCACAAATATAGATGGAGAGCCCTTATTAAAGCAATATTAAGCAATTTTCAGAGTGCTTTTCAACTGCAATCTTTTACTTTCAGTCCTGCCTAATCAAGTAAAGGACTGCAACATCTCTGATCTCAAGATGAGGGCTGAAAGGCAGAAAAGGCTTCCAAATAATGTGTGTGCTCTGCAAAGTGACTAATACAGACCATACACATATTTGCACACCTCCATCAAATTTTCTAGTGCAAGAACAAGTATTTCTGACTGCAGGCCCTGCCAGGGGGATGTGAAAGTCAGGCAGGTTCTCTAAAGCGCTGACATCACACTTATTAAATGTTTTACATATAAAGCTTAGTTAACAAATCCGCTGACAACGCACGAGCTGGAATAAAAGCCTGCCCCCTCCCCAGAGCAGGGCTGCTCTCCCAGATTAAAGGAGAGCAGAAAGGTATTGAAACTCACTGAGGTCAGGTAAGTGGGCTGGCACAAATGTGGGTGCCATTAGAGCAAATCTGCCCAGTGTATCCCAGAAAGGGAGGACTGCAAGAAATCTCCCAGGATGCCGAGTCCAATTCGGTCAAGCATAAGCAGTCAGAGGAAGAATGGGGCAGGAGGGATCAAGAGCACTGCCAATACCCTCCCAGCCCTGAAATAGTAGAGGATTTGTTAAATCCCAGGGAGCAGCTCTGGCTGTATTTGGCAAAGGAAGATAAAGCAAAGCCCTGGCAAGTCTGGAGAGAGTTGTAGTTCCCTTCCTCTCCCCACATCTGGGAACACGACTCAAGGTAACAAGCAGGGCTGAGCAGTCAGGTACCCCAACCTTTTTGTACTCTATCAAGGAACCACAGGCTTACCCACAGCTGAGGCACCAGGGGTTTCAGCAGGACCCAACTTGCACTTCGGTCCCTGCAGAGCCTCTGCTTCTCATGTTGGTCAGGCATTTGTCTTCACTCCTCGTCCCCACAGCTCATTCAAAGTCCCTTGCAAACTTAAATAGGGTTGCTGGGTACTTGATCCAATGAAATCCTTCCTGCCCTGCCTCAAATGAACCTGTTTCATTGCAGTAGCTATATCTTTTTCCCTCTTTTTTTTCTCCCCATGCTATCCATTAAAAAAGAAAAGGTGCTGTGCTTTATCCAGTCTCGTGCTGACTGCATTACATACCAGCAGCAAGGTGGACTCACAGGCACCAGCTGTGACTTCTCCTCTGCTCTCCACACTTCTGACTTGCACCAACACTCTTGTGTATCTTTGCATTTTAGGCATACCTCTGAGACTGCTCATTTATCTAGAAATCATCCTCACCATAATGACAAGCCAGGAATGCCATTTTTCCTCCCTTGCTCTACAGAGAGGCAGAGAAAATGCGGCAGTGGTAACACTGAATAGGCAGGGACATGCCTCAACTTGGCTTTAGGAAGAGTCAAGCCTGAGGCCACCCAAAAGCACAGTCCCCCCTCTCACTTGGGGGCTGGGGAGATCAATCCCACCTGTGCCCACACTGCAGTACTGATGACATTTCACTGGACCACCTGCAAGTACAGCAGGGATTCAGCCACATCCAGGGGGACCTTTCCTGCCTGGCCATGCTCAGGGCCATTTGCAGGACAGTTGCATTTTTCTTTGTTCCCCATCTCTTTTCTTCAAACCTTCCTGGCTTTGCCTTCCTTCCCCCTCCCATGCTCTGGCAGGGATGCTGAATGCTGATGAGACAATACTTGATACATCTTCAAGCACTTATTTTCGGGCAATTAACTTGGCATCATAGAAGCACTTAAGAAACCTGGCTTTCCGGAGTGGGAGACAACTGACTAAAAAGCTAAGCAAAGTAGTAAATTATTGTCAAATGACTAAAAAAGAACAGGGAAGGGGGGAGGGAGGGCAAGGGGGAAGAAACCACTGCTTTGATAGAAAATGCTTGCTGCTGTCAGGCCAAATCTGAGATCTGACAAAAAAAAGCCAATCTAACAGTTTCAGCAACCATTAGTGTGAGTCCAATACTGGCCACTATCAATTGTGTCTAAAACAATTGAGTTTTGCCATTCAAGGCTGGATGCTTTCTCTTCTGACACCTCCTGATTGTATGTCATCAATTCATCCTTGGAAAAATTAGCCCAGGCAAAACATCTATCTATTTAGATAGAGCACATTACTCTAATGTTCCAAAGGCTTACCAATCACCATGAGGTCTTTCATCACTAACTGTGCCTTCTATAATAATTCTTTTCTACATTCAGAAGCAATAACTTATCCATTATCAACATTTTACTTATTTACCTGGTCTTGAATTCAATTCAGGGGAGACAGAACCAAAAACCATTAATTTAATTTTTCATAAGCCAGAAATTTCCAAGTTTTCCTTTGTGGTGTTATTTTCCTGTCCCCAAAATGACACTTCAAAGATGCATTTGCCTTTCATCCCTTAGATGCCAACATCAGGAATGGGGCATGAAAAAAGCCAGTCTGGCACTTCCTGAGCAGTCCCTCTGCTGGGCACCTGAATGTTCCCTCACTTTCCCTACTTGGGTTTGGGAACAGTGGGGACTTTTTGTAGATCAGAAGCATGTTGATTTTGCAGACACAGCTTCAGGTTTAAAGTGAATAATAAATATCAGTCTTCCCATGCATAGTTTACAGCTGCCTTCTACATTTAAAAATATTTTCCACTTCGTAGTTTATCCTACTGGCTATTCCAGCTACTTTCCCACCCTGTGTACTGCTGCTACCAGAGAGCAATATCCTGGAGCTGGAACTCCAGTGGAACACACTGCTCTGCAGGCACAGGGGCTGGGGCTGCTTTCAGGAACTAATGGGGAGAACGTAGGGACAGGCAAATAGGGCAGTAATTTCCACTATTCCCCATGCTTTCAAAACCCAAAATAAAAATATTTCCTTTTGCCTCACTAAATTGACATAATGATGTAGAACACCAGCATATGAAAATCCACAAGGTGCATACAGAAAAACCTGACCTGCCACACTTCTATCTGCCAACTCACACAAAGCAGCAGAGATCTCAGACACCCAGACTTATTCCCATTAAATATTCAGTGTTATAAATCAAGCCCTCCCACCTTATATAAACACATCGCAGCTCTTGCACAATAACATCCTGCTTGCATACATTTACATTATTCCCTCAAATGAAAAAAAAATTATTCCATGAAACATTATCTGTGCAATCCTCTTAAAAGAGTTTAAAGGAAAGAGAACCTAAAATAGAGGCAGACAATGCCCTCAAGAGGAAGTACCTTTAAGGCAGATAGTTGAGGTGGGACATACAGCATTTCCAGGGCTCAGGCACAAACTTGAAGTCACAACCCTCTATGTAACGTACAGCAAGCCCAAAGTCAGGACATGCAAGAGATGGAGAACAAGCCAAACAGCTCTTCTTTCCCAACTTAGATGTTTCTTTCTACAAATAAACACTCTACTATCACCTGGTATGAGCTTGTGCCACTGCAGAGACACAACAGGGAAAAAAAAAAAAGGAAAAGGAAAAGTACCTGGCTTGTTGTTTTCACCAATAAATTAATTTTATGGGTAACACGAACACTGAGATCAAGGCTGAATTATCAGCTGCACACTAAGTAGACGAACAATGTTCAGGAGGCACTATTACACCCTTCACCTTCCTCTTGCAGCTCCAGCCCTATCATATAACACCTGGGTGCTTCAAGAGCACCAAACCATGACATGGACCACTGCAGTCCTGCTTCCCAGGGTACCCAACACACCAATTCTGCTGCCGTGAAACACTTTGTAACTACAACAGGTTGGTTAGGTTTTATCCATCAGTTTTAAATGCTGCAAAATAAAAATTACGTGCTCTCCTGGACTTCCCTCACACTTGAGGGCATGTTCTCATCTTTTTGTTTAACTGGGAACACCACACATTTCAGCCCCAAGAGCATCAAGAGGAAGCCACAAAGCTACTTTTAGGCATTTGTTATCTCTTGATTCACATAGCCAACCTAGGCTTCCATTGTCTTCAAACACCACATACAGTGGATGCCTAGCCCAGAGCACCACGACGGGAGAGCCATTTAGCCACAGCCCTCCATGTGCTTTCCCACACTCAAGCAATCCAGGGACTTGAAATTCAGCAACACAGTTCTGCATGGAGGTCTTTCCAAAACTAACTGTCTTCATTAGCACCAACCCAGCTGCAAAAATATTAGTCAAGGCTGCATTAATGCCAAATGGGCCCTGCAAGCACGCAGGTTTTGTTAAGAGAACCGGAGATACTTGAAAGGTAGGGTGGGCTTTTCCCTCTGCTGTTCTGGTTTTCTTTTTTCCATCCTCCCCTCTAAGTTCAAAAGCTGGCAGCAATTTACAACGAATTACTGCATAGAAGGTATGCACATACATATGTGTGTGCGCACACACGTAAGCCAGACAACCCAGTAAGTTTCTTTTAGGGAAAGAATCCCACTGCAAGGGGCTGGACCCAGTCCTTGATGGTCAAAATGGGGCATTTGCTAAGTACAGTCTTTGGCAAAAGATTACAATCAGGCAGATGTTTCTCCAGAAAGAACACAGGCACCATTATATTCTGAAAGAGAACCAACCTGGCAGCCCAGGTAGCACCAGCCTATAGACTGGAACACTTCTGTTTAAAAACACTACCTTGTCATTGTCCCAGGCAGGGGAAGAGGGACTTTAGGCCTGGTCTTTAGCACTTCAGGACTTTAAAACAAGCACCCTTCAGGAAAGGCATGAAAGAGACCTTCCCTTTTGATACCCACAGCACTCAGGTATATAATCACCCTACAAACTGCCCTGCCTACATGTGCCAAGCAGGACAGCGCTCTCAGCTTCTCATCATGGGTTTGCCACAGGACTAAGCAAGCAAATATCTGTTCACCGCCTTTCTTCATGTCCAATAGACAATACTAAGCCACACACTTCTCTCTTCTCTGCTCACATGTATGCCATGAAGCTGGATGAACCAGCAGCATGGTCTGTGCTGACACATGTGATGCTCAAACTTGTCACACAGAGAAGAGACAGGCTCCATCTCATTAATTCAGGGTTTCTACCTGCTCAGAGAGATGCATTGTCAAAGCCCAAGCTTAAGTCACTCAACCTGCAGTTCAAAAGACTACCAAGAATAAAAAACTCTTTGCTGGCAAAACCAAATGAAATTGAGCAGAGGAGGACATAAATCCACAGAGCAGGATTAAAAACACCACTTGCCATCCCCACAGGCTTTGTAACCCTCATGAGCCTGAGAGGGATGGCATTTCAGCATGTTAAGATCCTAAGAGAATACTGCAAGAAATGGCATGCTGTGGGTGGTTATATGATCTTCTGGTTTACCAGTGAATTTTGTGAACTCCCCCAAGCGTTTCATGGCAGATCAGTGAAGATTATTATGGACATCCACACTTTGCTGGGGATTTTCAAGTCTCTCAACCAGCAAAGACAAGCTCATGGGCTTTACAAGTACTGCCGACTGGCCTGTCAACCTGTTACATTTCATGAACCCTGAAATGAACAAACAACTCAAGGAGAACATAAAACATAATTTTGTTAGAGCAGTTTGTCAGCTCAGAAAACTGAGAACACAAAGGGATCAAAGTGTATTTTAATTTCCACTGGAGGTGTCACCCATGGGGTTTACAAGGTTCATCAACCAACCCAGAACCACACACACCTCATAGTATCAAGTTTGCTCAGGCTAGGAAGACCTCACCACAATCAGAACAGAGTTTTTCCAAACCGCAAAAATTTACATCAGCAACAAGGAAAAAAAAGGAAAACTATTATGTATATTCCTTCTGTAATGCCAGGGAACCTCAAGCTCACTTAAAGTACATACTGAGAGAATTCAGAGCCAAAAGATAAGGCCTTTGACTTCTCCTCAGATGATGATGCAAAAAGCAAAAAATTTGCAACTCAGCACTTTGCAAACTGGCACCCAATCCTGAAAGAAGTCTCCATGTATTCCTGCCCAATGAGAAAAACAGTCCTGCCCAATGAGAAAAACAGCAGCAGATTCATGTACGCTTAAACAGGGCCTTTGTGAATACTAAAAGACCTTTAACATCGCCAAGGACCTTTTCTGAAAATGCTTCAAGCCCTTCATCAGCACAGCATTCTCCTTTTCCCAAGCCATTTCTCGGTCAAGAGAGAAACAGGTCATACCTCCAAAGGGAAAAAAGCCCCCTAATCCCCACCTCCTTCCTCCAGGAATTGGTCTGGAGAGGAAAAAGAGTGCAAAAAATCAAAAAGAAATAATTTATATTCCAATTGCTTCATGGTTTTCCTGCAAAGTTCTAATAACTTCCTGCAGCTTGTCCACCCAGTATATCTTATTCAGAGCATCCAAATGAAACTCTCAAAAGTTCAGCAGGAGTTAAAACCATTCCCTGTCAAGGGCCCATGCCAAAAGCAGGTTAGAGGCTTTCAGATCAAGGATATTTCATGGGTAGATAGAGATTTAGACACAAAAAGCCAAAGGAAGAGAGCACACAGAACTTCTATATACTGCGGCTGCTTGGTGTCTATTCAATAAACACTTGGCGCAATACAGGGCACGGTTTTTAATATCCTCGCTGTCTTGCTTCTCAGAAGTGTTCAAAACATTGCTCATTATACATCTTGGTGGAACAGGCAGACTGGGGCTCTTCACATCTTTGTGAACACGCACATTTCAACAGACCACGAGTCTGCACAGCACAGAGGTGTCAAACGAAGAAAGAGAGAGACTGCCTCCCAATGAAGTTCAAATAAGGAAAGCATTTAATTATGCATACTTCTCCAATGCTTTGGAAACTGCTTTTAAAGGAGAAAAAGTGTCATAACTCAAAGGTATTTACTCTAATGAAAAACTACGATTGTTCAGGCTGTTTCCAATATATTCAAATAAAAGAAGATGAGTTGAGATTTTTTTCTCTTCAAGAAAAACACTCAGGAAATTACATCCCATCCAACCCTTCCCCCTCATCTTTTTGTCAGCAAATCCTATAAACCCACAAAATGCCCAGAATTAAATGCTAAGGTTGGCAATCTGTCATTGACATATGTTCCTGCCTTTTTTTCTTCCCCACCAAGTCATGAGATAAAGCTGCAGTTTTAGCCTTAGCATGGAATTTCTTAGCACCAGTTAGTACTTCATGGCTTCAGTTCTCCCCCTACCTTCTTCCCCTTTCCCTCTTCTCATCAGTGTGATTTGCTTTGCTATCCCACAAGCCAACTTTTCACGAGTCACAACCCAGCTTCCAGATACTTGGAGGCACTTTGCACAAGAAACAGCCATCAGCTTCCAAGCATGACACCAGACAGCCCCACGATCCACTGCCACGACAAAATAATTCCTTCCCTTTGGGAAGCCCTCAGCACAAGCTGTCCAAACATTATTTACGATTTCAAGTGTTGCCTTATTTATGGCTGAAATATTCCCTGTTCAGAAGAGAGACTGAGTAACGTATTAGGAATGTTCCTAGGGAATGGGGGAAAGGGGGAAATGAGATCAGTCATAACTCCAGAAACATTTACAGCTTTTATGCAAAATTCAAAATTGGAGCATTTTCAAAAAAAAAAGAAAAAAAAACCCCACTAATCCAACCCAAACAACCTTAATCTGATAGTTTGCCAAGCTACAGGTGGGTTTTGTAAGGAGGGAAAGGATTCCAGCTTTCTTGTTTAGAGAAGAAAGGCAAGCATAACTTCTGGGAAGATTAAATACTTGAAGTGGATATATTTACACAATATGTGGGAAGTGTGAACAGATGCTACATAGGAGGCCTTTCTCATGACAGCATCTCCAGAACACAAGTCAGTTTTTCATTTGGATTCTGTTTGTGTGGTATGGTGGTTTCTTTGCAAGACACAAAAATAATTTCTTACAGAGTGTTTTGCATTTGGAAAACACTCGCTTCTAAGGCTTTTCAAATTAATCTATTAGTACCTTTTTTTTGGTAGTAAATAGAAATAATTATTGTTGTCTACCTACCTGTAGATTTTATTGCAGACTGACTGTGTGAACATTGAACTTAAAACCAATACATGTCATTTTCAGGAGTGGAAAATATAACTGCTCCTACTGACACCTCTCATGGTTACAGATGCTCCACAGAGCTGCAAACTCAGCCCAGACCCTCACCCTCCCGAAACTCTGGCCTGCAATTTTGCTTGCAGCAGAGGTTTTCAAATCAATGGCAGGGAGATTCGTTTCTGGCAAAGACGCCTTGGAATAGGAAAGGAATAACAATGCTCACCTGGGACCAGACGGGAAAAGAAATCAATGGGCAAATTAGGAAGAGCAAACAGGACACACACCACCAGAACTTTTTATGTTTAGTTGGTGTTTATAAAGCAGAACCCACATCAGTAATGACAGAAGAATGATATCATGATTTGTTTGGGTACAGCTACAGACACCATCACTTTGTGAAGAGCTGGCAGCTCCCAAATAGCTGACTTCCAGAGAGTTCAGTTAAATATAACCCTACTGCCCGAGCCACAAATAAAATCTATTCCATTTAATGTGATTTCAGCTAAATCTGAAGAGTTAACAGCCAAAGAGCTACATATTGATTATGCCACTTCCATTCTGATGAAAACGACTTTGAAACAGCACCCAGAATCCAATATTTTCCTTAAATCCATTAAGTTCTGCTACCAAAGGCTTTCTATTTATTTTCATTATAAAGTACCCTATTCACAGGTATTCCTTCAGGTTCCAGGTCAACCCAGGCATTCACTGGCCCATACAACAAACACATCCCCATGCACACAAACACTTATTCTTGCACATATGCTCCCCTTTCAATATCTTTAGGGTAGGAAAAACATAAAGGAGATCCAATTTGTTTCAGTGGCTCAAACCCTCAAGGAAATTGTGCCTCCTACATAGTTTTCAGGCTGCCAGCTAGACAACAGTTAATCAAGGCTGCTGATGGGAGCACAGTCATTCACACAGCTTTATAAGAAAATAGAGAAATTAAAAAGAAAAAAGTGATAGGCACATACGTGAATACCATTTACACCAGAGAAAATGCCTAGTTAGATAACCTCTTCTGCTTCTAATGCACCACAGTGATTTAGCTCTCTACCCTCAGGGTTTGTAGGTAGATAGGCAGGCAGTTTTAACACTCTCCCCTAGCTCATTAAAAATATCAGTCAGGGGGGTCTCTCTTCTGAAGCTGACTGGAACACGATGTACATTTAAGAAACCAAAACTACTTCCCACTGTCGTCCACGTGGTGCCTGTCCTTGTGCACAGTTGTAACTAACTCTTAAAATTGGAAAGATATTTTCTTCCATCTGTCACTGCAGAAAAGCTGAGAAGGGGAGGGGATATCCCAAGATGGTCATAAATGAGACTGTGTTATTTGTTGTACTTATATCTTTTACTAATCTTATTTAAAAAAAAAAAAAGTCATAACATGCTGTTCTTCTGGATACCATAATCTGACTATATCATAGTCACATGTATATAAGGTTGAGCTATGGAAAGGGTAAAAAAAGAGAAACACTGAAGAAAACCACACAGCAAATTGACAACTGAGGTCCATGGTTTAACTTCTCAGCTGTAGTAGCAGATTTTGATAAGTGATTTTTTTCTTATACTTGATCGGGCTCCTTAGCATAACAAGCAGCAAAGGCAAACACGAAAAATCAAAGAAACCTTTTATTATGCTCATGAAAATAGCGAAGGGGTAATGGCTCATAAATACAGTCCTGCCCACTTCTTTCATCAAACTGTCGGCCAGGAGATGCCCTGAATGTTTGCTCACTGTTTCAGCTCCACCAAATTCAGACCAAAAACCACATTCATGACAAAATAATACAATTACATGAAAAAACAATCCAGCAACTCCCCTTAGGTATGAGACGGTACCTAGACGGCCGCAGATGAGAAAGCCAATGATCCCACCTCCCTACAAAGATTAAAAACCTTCTCCCTGAAGAAGGCTTGAGCCCACGAGACAGCTAAAACCTCCATTAGTTCTGATGCTGTCCTCTGCACTGCCTGATCATCTTCCAAAGACAAAAGGAGAAAACAAGTGTAGTAACATTTATTACCTTTTTAATCCAATTTCAGTATCAAGAGAAATCCAACTGCAACATAATTCTTCACAAACACCTTTGCCAGGAGAGCACTACTTCACTTGTTGTAAGGAGATGCAGAACTTCTCACGCAAACTTTAGTAGCATATTCTAAATTGTGCAGATTTCCTCCTATAGAAAGCAACTTGCTCCAGTAACAATACGAAGCCAATTTGCATTTTCTGTTCACTTGGCTATGTTTTCCAGTCCTCCTACCACATTTGGAGCATGGGCATATGTGGAAAGGAGAAGCTGTGCAGTCCCATCATTTTTCATTGGTTCATCAGGCTGACTGCAAGTTGCACAAGTAGAGTTGCCTAAAATGGTGGCATCTAGTTAAAAAAAATAAGCCATGATTTAGTGCCAAATTAGCATGCGAGCAGCTAAGCATGACTAACGCCAGGCTCAAGCATAATACTCCTGTCTTCACGAGCCCCCGAGCTGCCTTAACCTTTCCATACAAAGAACTGCCAGAAGAGGCACCATCAACACAAACCAAGTGTGTAAATCCTGCAAATCACACGAGACAGGAAAAATGAGCTGCAAGAAAAACAATGTATAGACGTATCATATGTTAACCATTCAAAGTAGGAACAAAACCCCAGTAATTATGTGTTGGCTAGAAAGGCTGATCTCAAGATGGACCTAATCACCACCAAGAGCTTCACTGGGGCCAGATGTCCCTGAATTTTTCCTGCCCCCACCATCCTCTCTCTTTCTTTGCATAGAAAGCAAGTTGGGGTCTCAGAAATCTCAAAAGAAAGTACAGCCCTCTTCCATACCCAGCATCTTCCTCCTCTGCTCCACACAGAAAGCCTTCCCCTTTTGTGCTCTACCACCTATCAGGTAAAAAAAAAAAAACTTAAAAACATTTTTTCCTTTATTTCCTCATTTTTTTTCTCTACAGGCTACAGACATGGAACAGCACCTACCTGCAGCTGAGAACTAAAATGCTTAATGCAACGTCCAAAGCTACCCCAGACAGAGTCCCAAGCAAAACTTTGAAAAAGCCTGGGGGAAGAACTGCTATGAGAAGAATCCCTCCTACCTTTTAGTCTGATCCAGCAAAGCACAGCAGCACTACTTCCTCCAGAAATATCCCTCAATTCAGCACTTCAAGACATCAATATTTTGGCCAAATTTTCAGCTCTCTGCTGTGCATACTGCGCTCCCCATAATACAAGGCCCCAGGTGTATGACATAAGTCAAAGCTGAGAGTACAAATAGCTGGGCAAGAGCAACAAGCAATCAATCACTGAATGCAGCTTATTCTTTAACAAGTGTTTTCTTTAAAAAACAAAGTTCTGAAACCCACATGGCTTTTAACTTTGGTTTGGCACACAGACAGCAGCTTAGTTTCTGGTCACTTAAGCAATGTGTTCCTAAGATCCAGGCTTGCTCCCAACATCACGTTGTCTCCGTTTCTCAGTTCACACAACTTCAACTCAATAAGCAGCTCCAACCCTCAGCAAACAGATGCCACAGGCTGGGGATTGATCTCAGCTTGCATCCAATCCCAGGGTCCTCTTTAGGGAAATGCCACAAGGAAAGCTGAGTGGGTGTGAGGGAATGGCATACCTGAGTTACCAGGATCAACATCTGGCTCATAATTCAGCGCCACACTTCTGCTTCTTAATGGTTTGATTTAAAAAGTGCCTATTTAAGGATCCTTAAAGGTTTTAAAGCATGGGAGGAGGGGAGCGATGGGATGAAACACTACTTGTAGCATTTTAAGAACTAGTGTGTTTCCTCCATAATCATCCTCTCAACTTCAGGGGGACCAGGCTTTAAAGACAAACACAGGTTCTGTATCATTCACTGGGAAAGCCCCTAAGAGAAACAATATTAAAGATACACATTAACTCAGAAATAAAACATTAACTTGTTCTGCGTGGGCGGACCAGACACAAACTGCAGGAGAGGGTCCAGCAAGAAGGTGGCACCTTCAGTGGTCACAGTTCAGTGAAGAGAAATGAAGATAAGGCAAGGAACAAGCTATACAGAATTGTACACAGCACCACCAAAAGGACAACACTGTCTGTCCTGCGCTGCATTAAGCTTCCCCTGGCTTTTAAAACAACTGATCGTTCATTTTTTGAATTAACATTACCACTGTTAGACCTCCTGCCCACGGCCATAAGCCAGATTTTGTGTGACCTCAGAAACTGAGCTGACCTAGGTTTGGCCCCTGCCTGGGATCCTGAGCACGAAAGGCAGAAACTGTTGTTGGTCAACGGATGTGTGCTCAACTGTGAAAAGGGGGAGCAGAATCAAACAGGGAGCTTTTAGCAGCAGACAAAGACTGGATGAGGAATGGTACTGCAAACACCATTAGTCTCCAGGTCTTTATTACAGCAGTATCACTCCTTAAGTGCCTGATGTCATTAGAGTTATGCCAGCACCAAACCACCACAAGAAGAAAAGAGGCTCATAAACTTTGAGTTTCATCTGTGAATTTCTGAGTTTTAGAACTTCTGAGTTTGCCTCACCATGAAGCTGCCACTTGAAAGAGATAATGCCACAGTGTGTGAATGCTGGGCACCAGCTCAACTCCAAGCATGATTTCAGAGTCCCTAATCTGGTCTCTTGTTAAATAAATCACACACAGACTCACGCTGAGTTGCCTCCCTGCTCCAGAGTCTAAAACAAGATACCAATTTGCTTAATGTGCAAAAATTAAGCCACTCTGAAATTAATTATAAACATTTGCCTCGCTTAGCTGAAATTTATTTGACACAGCAGTCAGGAGTCAGATTAAAACTCCAGCCTGTCCAGCTAAATTTCTCTGACTTAAGAAGTTAATACCTTGTCATATTACAGGTGACATGTTTGCCTCATTCCATTTTGCATAGCATTAACTACTGATTTTCTTCAGTGCTTTGGTTGGAAACAAAATGACCTACATACATGTTTGGTATGAACAGTACCATAGAGAAACCAAACTCAAACATCCTCATATAGAAGAGATGTGATTAGATTTTTCTTATTTTATATATACGTATATATGTGTGTCTGTGTGTGAATATATACACACATACAGAGTAGTTTGCTGGCAGAATGTTTAATTTCATTTTTGGAAATACTTGGCCTGGCCTCTTATGTACCAGGAACATAAGCTAAAAAATGTTCTTGGAGCTCTCCCTTAGAGAAATAAGGCAAGTTTCACTTCTGTACTCCACTGTGTTTCTCCAAATGGGATTACACTGTAGACTTGTAGATCTATAAAACTAGGGATTCTTTGTTTTCCCTTTCTGCCTCAGTAGACCTGTCAAATAAGGATAATGCTTTTCTCCCACCTTTTGCCCATCTTGCCTACTGACAGCTGTATATTTTTCAAGATGGAAACTCTTTACAACCAAGAGGCTCTCACCTTCAAACTCCTAGACAAATAAGCACTAGGTGCTCTGCTTACATTTTAAACTACAAAAGTAACTTTTATTAAAATTTACAAAAAATTAAAATATTCCACTAAAGGCAGTATATTACATGATGGGTTTGGGGAAAGGAAAGGAAGAGTTCACTGAGGGCTTGTCTACACTGGAAAACAACATTGTGTTAGAACATGATGCTTAATGAGTGCCATTAACAGCTGGTGTCATCTGGCACTGTTCCTACTTTTTTTTTTTTCCAATATTACTTGCACAGATTTACATCAGGCACAGGCCTCCTCAGTCTATGGGGGAACATCTGGCTGAAATCACAAATGCCCTCTGAGGGTAAAACGTTTTAGGACAGTTCAAACAGAACTGACCTAAACATGTTCCCTCAAAAAAAAATACCCATGAAATGGGTTTCAAAATGCTTTTCCAGACCTAAAGTCTGGCAAAGCTAGGAAGAACCTATCCTATTCCTGCAGAAGCACTGGATTTTCAAAAGAAAAGCACTACAGAAAAAAAACATCAAGCCAACGTAGGGTATACACTCAGTGGTTTATATATACAGAGCGTGCAGGGTGGCAGCACCTGAAGAGTGATCCATTCTGCCACGTGCTGGCTTTGAGTATAGGATTTCTGTCTGTAACCCATGACCATGTACATCTCATCCTACCTCCCTCCCAACATATCTCCAATTCAAGATAGAGCAAGTGTGGGGAGAGGGGCAAAGCATAGTCACCACCTTTGCAACTCTTGTAACATTAACAAAATGTTGTCCCCGTGCCATTCTGTGAGAAGCTGTTGAAGACAAATGAAAATAGCACAATATTTCTTGGTTTGGTCCCCCCCAATTTTGTCTCTAATAAATTAGATAACGAGCTTGAATGCAAGCAGTTCTGTTGGAGAAAAAAAAAATTCTCAGTATTCTTATTTTCAAAAACACGTTTAGCCACTCCTAGCAATCGATGCAGACAGGTCATGACATAAAACTTCAGCTTGGGGCCCAAAAAAAAAAAAGGTCAGGGAAGGTCTGATACGTGCTGTTCACAAGCACAAGAGCTACAGGATTTCCCTCCTCCTCCACTGAAACCCTGCCTACATTTTCCCATACCTTGTGGGTCGAAATCACTTTCTCCACATAACAGAAAAAAAATTCTCCCTGAGCAAAGAAAGCCTTGCTACGTGCAGAAAAACAACCACCATGGATGTTTAGGTTACTTAAGACGGGCATGTTTTTCTTTTCCCTGTGGCAAAATTGTTTAAATGCGTATGAAACAGTAGATTGATTGTCGTAGGAAAAAAATGACTGCTCCTTTTTCTTTCCTTGCACTAACCTACAAGTCATAAAAAATAATAAATTCAGACTTATGTCCTGATAAACAAAACCGCAGCGGAGCATGGCATAATTTCTCCTCTTTTGCTGCTGCCTAACTCAGCTTTCTTAATTCAGGCCATATTTAATCTACGTGTAGGAAATCCACATTTGTTTCTAATAAGAGAAGGAAAGTAATGAGATGTCAAGGAACAGTTTCCTTAGGCCAGAGAGACTTCAAAGGTGAGTCTGGCAGCTTGTCCTGCATTTATTGTTTGCGTCAAGCTTAAGATTTTCTAAAGAGCAACTGCCCATTTAAAATAATTATAAACTGCAACTTAAACCCGAACAGCACATGAACGTATGATAAAACACTTACACCATCATCCAAATTTCGACATCAGCCCTATATCAGAGAACACATAGCTCCAGATGCTGGATTAAAACAATAAATGCAATCTGAAAATGAGCATATAATTCTTTCAGCTAATGCAGAAGGGTCATGCTGCTTAATGCAAAAGCAGCATTAAATGAAACTATGGACTACATTGCCTCAACATACGAGCTACAAGCACAGACACTTCTGGTGTGCCTATCAGCTGTGTCTGTCCTGGAGCAAGAGGCAGAGCCCCCAGTAAAAAGTATTTCCACTGAGGGATTTCTTTTTTTCCCCCCTACTATTATTTTTGCCAAACTTCTGAGTTACAGTACAGCTGCAAAAAAACAGGAACATACAACAAAAAAGAAAAAAAATATACACCCTGCTTATTGCTTATGCCACAGAACTGTACTGCTCATTCATGCTGAGTCTTGCTGCTCCCAAAGCCAGGGAAGAGGCTTATCCAGGAAGGGGAAGCCCTTCAAATGAGGGCCACAGCAGCACAGAATAAGCACTAGGATACAAGTCTAATATTAAAAATCAAAATTAAAAGGCTTACCTCTGCACCAAAAAATGCAAACAAAAAAAAAAAAACACACCCTGCAAGGTCCACAACACACAAGCAAAATCATAAAATAGGTAGCCAAACTGTGTAGCACAGGCAGCACTGCTAAACACAAAGCATACCTTCTAATTGATTCCACTTTCTAATGTGTGTCTGTGTGCATGTATTTATGAACACATACACACTTTATTGTTTATCATCTCTCAGCACACACTCTGAGTCAGCAGATAGAAGGAAATATGTTTGAGCGGTGTTTAAAATGACACCCTTTACAAATGAAACCATCTAAATCCGGTGTTAGGGAATTAATGAGCTTCTCATGTAAATCACACATAATTTACAGTGGAATTTGTTCTTGTGCCAACAGCCACTTGCGCTGCATAATAATGAAGGCAGGGCTTCAGAGACACACGGAGCTCCCCGCTGCCTATTTGTGTCCTGCCTCTGCTCTTCCCTGACCAACCATAACACCATAAACCCTTTCAAAGTGCAATAATACGAGGCTTCAAATAACACAGTCATCATCTTTCACTTCTGGCTGAGAAATGTTGCCACCACCAGGAACGCTCATTTTGAGAGCTATTAATTCACATTTAAAAGCATTTTAAGTCTGAGTTTGAGCATAGCCTCATTTTGGGTTGAAGACCTGAGACAAACATTAAGCCTTTGTAACACTGTGTAAGGCACTACCTGTGTATTAGGCAAAAGAATGAGCAATAACAGCATCAAGGAGTGGAGAGGACCAGAGAGAACCACTGCACCCCACTCAAGAGATGCAGCCAGTAGACATGGACTCAGCACCTTATTGCAAACACATCAGTTTAGTTTGACCTAGATCCCATTTCTGTTGATCGAGAAAGCCTCCAAGACCTCACAAAACCAACCCTGAAAAAGCCCACTCCTCTTTTTGCTGATAAGAATTATCAATCACTAAACCCCTGACTCACCTACCATCACCTTCTGCAGCCTCCTCTCGATGTGACCAAGCAGGAGCACGCCAACAAACTGCTGCAAAACAGAATCCCCCTCCAGCACTTACAAACATGGGAGGCACCTAAGAGGAGAAGAGCTAAATATCTCCTCCCCAGGCACAGCTGAGAGCCATAATGCCGCATCCCCGACTAACAAGGCAGGGCTGGGAGCCCAAATTCAGCATTGATGAGTAGTGAAACTTTCCCACCGCTTCCGTGAAGCTGTGGCACCAAAGCAGAACAACTTCTCGGTCAGGGTCATTTTCTCTCTTTTTTTGAAGACTTATGTGCTGTGTGGGTTCAAGGCATGTATGGAAACACCTAATTGTCCTTCCCTCCCAAAGCCACAGATATAAACCTGCATCTGTATCACCACAGCCTCTTCTAAATGTGTTTACAAGGGCTCCCCTGTCTGTTCCTTTTTGTTATTACAAAGCATTAGTATTTGATGCCTGGGCAATACAAAAGGACGTTCCCCTATTCTTTCCTACCCCTCTGCCCAGCAGCCACACAGAAGAGCTCATTAATAACACCACTCTCCCCCTACGCCCTGGCAAAGGAAGCCCATATTATAAAACCTGGAGGGATCACACTGTCAGATTGTGTGAGGCTGTGCAGGATGAAGCAATAAAAGCAGGATTATTTTTTTTCCAAAACAAAGGACACATTCTGCTTGAGGATGCTGAAGGCTCCCAGTGGCAGCTACTACTGCTGTCAACAAAAGCAAAACAGCAGCAGGTTAGGAAATATGCCCGGCAGTACAACTTCTGTATCTGGGCTGTCAACAGTCCAGTCCCAGCAGCCAGAAGACCATTGTCAGGTGCTGCATATTCCCCCTCACTTGTGTTTTTGCTGCTGAAGGTCCCACCCACAAGTGCTGGTTGGGGCATTTCTTAGTACTGGGCAAGGCAACTGGTATTAGTGGCATGGTATGTGGAGTTCTCCACCCTTCTGCCCTCACTGCTAATGGCATTGCCTGTCCAATACCACCCAGTTTTGAGATTTCTCTGCCTTCTTTGCTCATTCCAAGCCTTCTCTGCCATCCTGATTGGTCAATAACTTTTATGAGTACCAGTCATTAAACATCCAGCTTTGAGACAAGACCAGGTGCCCAGTGAAACCAATAAAACTCAATGTAGGGAGCACAATCTATGTCTTAGAGACACATAAATTGCTAAATAGCCCCACCTTCAAGTGGAGCCATTTTACCTTAAGTCTCTGCTTCTCAGCTTAACTATTGAAATAAATAAGCGTTTCTTATTTCACTATTGCTTTGAAAATCTGATGTCCAACACACAAGAGGGTACACCTCTTTTGTCACCGCCTCGTCTGTTTCTTTGTTTTTCTCACTGAGTTGGCCCAGCAAAACCCCTGGAGGTTTACAGTGGTGAAGTCGACTCTGTGAGAGTGCATACCTGATGCTCTGTGACTCATTTTGCACAGCAAATTTGGCCCAAGAAGTACACCTGAAATTTCACTTCCCTTGACCTGAAGTGCATCAACATCAAAGCGTGCACCAAGTCCTCCTGGAAATCCTACCAGCCTATCCCAGCTGAGCAGCAACTGAACAAATTTCTTCCAGCCACCACACAGATCTGGGATTTTCTTCCAGTTATGTGATTTCATAAAGGTATCACACAGGCTGGAAGCAAAATGTCCAGGCAGCCCCTCTGCCAGACCATGAACTGAGTCCCATACTCATCTGAAATACTCATTAAATAAAACTATACTAACATTGGCCTCTTTGTCCATG
This sequence comes from Rhabdornis inornatus, assembly GCA_013397075.1. NCBI lineage: Eukaryota > Metazoa > Chordata > Aves > Passeriformes > Rhabdornithidae > Rhabdornis > Rhabdornis inornatus. The sequence continues at coordinate 1,193,619 of VWZS01006721.1, forward strand.
GGTGGTCAGGAAATAATGAGTTAAAGCTCGAAGTAGCCCTGACTTCTCATTTGCTTATCTTAGTGGTCATCAGTTGGTCATTACTGGTGGAGACAGAGACTCATAATGCATCCCTGTAATGCAACACTGGCTGCGCATTTCCACATTGTCCTACCCTTACGAGGGATTCATGGCACACAATAACAGTGTAATCTCAGGCCATATATTCACAGATATCCCCCCTGTAAAATAAAAACAAATAGGAAGTTAATCCCTGTGAAATGGCACTCCATGAACAGAGCTGGTAAAGGGGGAACAAATGTCCCTTTCCCTCCTTCTCTTTGCAGCCTTTCCTCAGGACCCACCTGCTCTTCATTACACATAAGTAAAATTAATTCCTACTCTTGTATTCCTACTAATGAAGCTTCTCAGAGCAGCTCAGAATTACAAACATTTACATAATGGCTTAATTTTTAGAATCAATTAGAAATTTTTAAGTAGTTTTTCCACCGCCAAAGCTCTGCACCAAGCCAGGTGCTTTGCAAGCCTCCCTTGCAACTGCATGAGAGCTTCCTTTGACTTGCAGAAGGCAGGCAGCACTCCTTTGGCTTTAAAATCCATCAAATTACAAATATAATGGCTGCATAATCAAATTCATTGCCTTGATGGTTCAGCAGAAGTTTCACCAGATTTAAATCAAATTTGGGGGGGAAAGAAAAAACCATCCCAAAAGAAAACACACAAAAACAAGCCCACCCCACAGCAACAGTGAAGTTTTTTATAAAATAAAAAACACTTTTTCTCTAGCTCCCCCAGACTTTGGAGTGCAACCTTTTTTTGCATGTTTCCTAAGGAAGTGAGAGCAATGCAACCACTCTTTTTTGGATCTCTTTTAATTGTCTTCACTCCCTCTCCTGTGCCTCTGAATCCGGGGGCTCTTTTCAATCATATTTGAAAGAAGGGCAGAAAGATAAATTGTTTTTTTTTATGATTTGTGGACATTGGCAGCTGGACAGAAGAAGAGGTGCCAATCAAATTGCTGCCTAGGGAAAGTCAGGTAAAATTCAGCTGTTGGACTCAACTTGAAAGTGGATGGGTAACTAATTAGTAGAGGCAAGTAAAAAAAAAACAAAACAACTAATGTTTCCCAGAAAACGAAAACAACAGGATTAAACAGAACAGCAACTATGACACACTGCACACAAAGTCTCATGTTAAAATCATCTTGAGTGCCATAACCCAACTCAGAAAACCAGGTTCCCTGCAGCTCCAAGTGATGCTGTTCTGTGCTGGGAAGCCTGGCTGTGCAGCTCTCCCTCCTTCCAGGAAGGTTTTATTACAAAGACATTTATCAGTATGCAAGAAGCAGCAGAGATGACATTTTCTCCTCCTCCCTGCTTCTTCCTGCTCCCATTTTTCCTTCCCCCTTCTACTCCCCAGGGGCACTGCTGGCGTCCTCGCTGTGGTCCTGCTTACACTCTGCTGTGATTCTGCTTTAAGCATGGTCCCAGCAGGTTATTTAAGCTCACCAAAAGCCAGGGCTCACCTGGATTCCTAAGGCTGTGCTTTACATAAACACATTTTCCTTGCTGTACCCAAGAAGAGGTTTGTTATGGAGCTCACAGCTCCACAGAATGTTTTATCCCTTCCTTTCCAAGGACTCACATTTTGGTTACTGCAAAATCCTCTCCTGCGGCCTTGCCGAAAATCATCCTGACACATTTGTTTTCTTTCAAAACGCTGCCATGAAGATCCTTTCTGCACCTTGCTGCTTTGACCACATCCCACCTCCATGTTTTTCTTTTGTGGTTACCTCTGTTTCACACATCCAGAATAAACACTGTGCTTGTAGCTCCAGGTTTTTTTCATGGCTTACCTCCAACTTGAACATCACCTCCACTGCTACCAAGATGTACTTCAACTCTGCCATGGTAGCTTTTGTCCTGAACTTGTCTATTTGAAAACCAAACAAATGTGTTTTCTCTTACACTGGGATGCAGAGAAGAGACACACTCACTGCTGGAAAACTCTCTCTGGTCCTTCCCTAAACCCCTCCCCTTGCTGCAATGCCGAAAGTAGACCCCACACCTGGTTTTAGAGGGTCAAAAAAACCACTCCTTGCCTTGTGAGTGTCACTAAAATCAATACATGCATCTCCATTTGCATTTATTTGGTGGATTTTTAAGCAGGCTCTGCTTTGTGGCATGCTGAGGCTGACATGTATTCACTGATGTAGATCCCTGGCCCACAGCCTCCCTACACCTTACAACGTGGGGGCTCTGGGGCAGGTGTCCCTCTCTGTTCTGCAGTCATAAAGCACAGAGCACATCTGGTTCCGATCCATGTCTGGGCTTCCCAGATGTTACAGGAACCGGATAATATTTGAATAATAACAATAACATGCCCTGCTGTTTGTTTTACGGCACCTTTGTGGTCATCAGCATATGCCTTATGTGTTACTTCAATTTGCTCCTGGCTATCTCTACATAGCAGTCTTGCAAGAGTCCTAGAAAGCCTGATTTCCCTGAAAATCATTGAGAATCCAGGGGAAAATCTTGAGGAGAGCTGGTTGGCATTCCTAGCAGCTCTCCTCCAACACAGTTTTATATCCCTGCTCTGTCCCAGCTGGCTCACCTCCTGCCCTGTTTATTTTCCGCAGAAGGCAGGAGGAGCCCAAATTAATAGAAAACAGGGAGGTTTCTGGCTTTCATCAAAATCCACACAGTTCTGACCAGCATGGACAGAAGAAACCACTTGACAAGGAGTTTGCAGGACAGCAACGCAAAGTCACAGGGATGTTTGCAGGAGTGAGCCCATGAGACCAAAGTGCTGCCTCAGCAACGACAACATCCCCACATCCTCAGGGAGCAAGCATCCCAGGGAGAGGAAAATGGTTTTATGTACTTCCTCAGGCTCCTTTGAAAGCAATGTAAGGAAGTAATTTTGGGAAAGGAAAAACAAAAAGGAAAAAAAAAACAACAAACCACAGACAGTTAGACATTAAGATTATTTTCTCTCTGCACATTGTATATCTTGATGAGCTATTTGGCATTCCAAGCCTTGTGTCTGCAAAGAGAATAAAGGAAGACAAAATGTTCTGCAAATGCAAATATACAACTCTACATTAAGCTGAGTATCTCTTGATATCTCTATATAAAATGAAAGCAGTGCTTAAATTCTAGTTCTGGAGTACCTGAACTACATAGAGGAAAAGCAGTTCTTAAAAAGATCTATTATTGAGCAGTCTGCCAGGATGATACATCTGCTTATTAATACAGAGGAGGCTGGGAAGGCTGTGGCTATGAGTGATGGATTCCGAAGTACTGCCTATGTACATCAAATCAGATCGCTTTTTGTCAAAGGAAAAACACAAGTCTGGGAAACTGAGAGCAGGAGAGAGAAGTTTTCACAACAAAAATATAAGAGCAATAATTATTAGCTTCCACTGTTTCTGCAGACAAAAGGGCAATCACTTTAATTCTTCTGCATCTTGGCAAGCCTCTTATTTCTTAACTCTAACAATTAGCGTGCCGAATTAATGTGAACCAGAACGCAATTACTGAAGAGCCAGGGAGGGGAGGGGTAGACAGGGACAGAATGACTGCATGCTCAAATCGTTTCACTTTAACGAACATCTCAGTGAAACCAGCTCAGGCACACTATTAATGGAAGTAAAACACCAAGGAAGAAGAGATGTGAATCTAGGTCCTCCGTTCCCTCTCCTATATGTGCTCTGTGTGAAAGAGAACTATTCTTACCATGGATTTTATGTTTGCCACTGTATTGTTGATAGGAACCTAAAATGTTTCTTCTTTTGTTTCCAGCTGATGTCCATATAAGACATACATACATCTCATGTCACCAATATTCTCAAATCTTAACAAAAGGTTTCCACAGCTTTTCTTTTTTAAATCAAAAATTAGACATGTGTAAGTTCTACATTATCCTGCAGCTGCGAAGGCTTCCAGCCATGAGAAAACTACCATTTTCACTGAAATAAAGTTCTGCTAGCAGGTTAATATTCCCATAATTTTAAAAATGTTTCGCAGGAGGGAAAATAAAATCTAAAATCAATTTTCAGAAATTAAGATGAAATCCATATACTCAGGGGTTTTGTTTCCAACTACCTTTTCCCCATATTAATGTTTCCCATACAAACTCTTACAAATGGACCCTGTTAGCCTCTGAAGGGGAGGGACGGTGGCAGGACATTCACAGCAGCACAAAGGCAGTCGGAAACAGAGGACAACCTGGAAGGAGGGAGGACTTCAGGATGAATACATTTGGGACTCTATATACACACAGGTCACATGGTGATTTTTAACCTTTTTCAGTCTGCAAAATATTTTTTTTAAATGTTCCAGTCAAGCTCCACATATATTTTGCTGTTACTGCAGAGGCTCTCAATGCCCTTATGGCCATAGGGATGACCCAGGTCAGAATGGTGGGGGTGTGTAAATTTGCAGTTGGGTCAGGTTTGCTCACAGACAGGGCAGGGGTTTGTTGGCAGCTGCTCAGGGTGGACAAACCTTTGGCCTGGGGTGTAAGGGTAATTTTGCACTTACTTCCCTTTCCTAACAGAGAGCATACATATACATTACCCACATAAGCATGTGCATGGTTATGTAAACCTTCACAACCAAAACACTCGACTCCACAGGCATCTTTCCCTGGGGAGCAGATGAAAGAGCATGTACAGATGTGCACCGCTGGAAGCTATTTGGAAACCGCAGCAATAAGGGTGATACCAAGAAACAACTGAGGAGAGAAAAACAAAACCACACGAAACCAAGGCCAAGCGGTGCATCCACCTGAACCAGTCAGATTGATCAAACAGATCTGATTTTAGTTAAAAATTACCTTAACTGGGGTGCTATCAGACCACATATGGGGACACATAATACACTTTTTTTATAGTGAAAGCACGTCAAAGAAGAAAAACCATGAGAGAGTTCCTCCAGAAACCCTAACTGTGAACTTCCCAGCACAGCAGCAGCTAAGCCCCTGCCTTAATCATGCATGTGTTTTGCATTATTTTTTATTGACTTTTCAAACTCATAAAATGAGAAAATAAAAGAAAATCTCAGTGACTAGCCACACAACCAATCTTTCTGGTCCTATAATCCCACAGACCTCTACAACACAGTTTTATTTTAAACACCTGGGTAATCCTGCTGAAGTCAGAGAGATTACTCATGGATGTGGAGTCAAAGATGTGACTCACCGGGTGTCCCTACTGACGGACAATGCACGATTCCCACGGAGACCCTCTTGAAACACACAGCCATAAAGACAATTTTTTTTCCACGCTTTTTTAAGGGAAAAGCTAAAATAAGAAGCAGTGCAAGCATGAGACACATCGGCCGCTCATCTCAAGTCTGTGGAAAATCAGAAATATCTCAAAGGCAACTGGGGAGCCGGAGATGGGATGAAATGTTAATGCAACCCTTGCCTGACCCACAGTCACAGTGTAGCAGCTAAAGCCATAGTGGATTCTAGCAAAAATGAATATAACCTGCAGCATCTTTACAGAGACTCTGCAAAATACAGGAAGGTCACCGACTAAACATCAAACGAAGGATTATCTTAATTTATAAAGAAGCAGGACCAGGAGGAAACCAGGCCAGGCAATTTCCAAATCCATTGAGGTAGGATCGTATCTACCTGTCTGAACTGAAGGGAATCAACTCCTTCAGTAATAATTCCACTTAAGGTCAGTAAATATCAGTCTGATGCCCTGGAAGAGACACATATTTCACAGATACCTTTTTCTTTTTTCCTCTTGCTGACCTACAAGTCAAGTGTGGACTTCCTCCAGCTGTGATTATTGTTTAAAGTCACACGAACCCAAGGTCTAATATTTCAAGCATCCAGGTTTGGGTTCTTTAATTGCAACTTTCTGTGACTTCATGATTTATTCATCTCAGGATGCACTCAAAAGTCTAGCGTATCGCTGACATCCCCACGCAGCATACTGTTAGCTTTAAAATTTCATAAACCACCATGTACTTGACAAGTTGAAAAGTTAACAAGGGTTATAAGGCAAGGGAAAAAAAAGCATGCTGAGCTCTGATCAGCTCAGCCCCCGGAACTCCAGGCTTTTCGGAAGTGCAGCACAGAGATTGGTATTAAAAAGGGAGACTCTATTACAATATTGTCTTTATGGCCCACATTTCCCCATTCCTCAGCTGAGCTAAAATACATGTCTCCTCTTTAATGAAAGCCATACTTACCTCATACACACTGGCTGTAAACTATCAAACAGGGTCTCTGTCTAATGCATAGATTAAGACTTGATTGCAGATTTTTTTAAAGACTTTTGAAAAGAAAACGGCTTGTGAGGCCACTCAGTGCTGTGTGGCCACATGAGCAGCTAGGAGACAGCAAAACCTGCCCTTCACCCCCACACAAATCAGTGACCACCTACACACTGGGTTCAGAGTGCTCTGAGAAAGAGAGGAGAAACCCTGCACATTTGGAAATGAGAGGTCTCTTAGTCCAAATGACTATTCAATATGTCTTGTTTAAAAGAAGCCCCCCTGCAGAAAAGAAGTGCCAGCAAGTTCTTCCTGAGAAGGTTTCTATGAGGATAAATTAAGGTTCTCAGCCTACAATCAGCAGGAAAATACTAAAGGCAGACACAGACAACATCAGGTAGAACAAAAATATCCATAAATATGACTTATACTTTAACACATAATACCTTAGCAACACCATAGGCACCAAGTTGTACCCCATAAGGTCTCAGGGACTTTTTTTCAAGTCTACTGAATTATCCCACCAGTTCTGATGCCTGGAACCTTTGCTACTCAAGAAGCAGGCCTGCTCTGACGAGCAGGCAGTAAAATGACAAATAGAGAGTAAATGTCTTTTCATCTCACCAGTGATGGTGCAGCTCTCTCACACCTGCCTGGGCTCAGCGTCAGCTAGCACAGGTCTCCCTCAGAGATGAAGGGGCTTTGGCCATACACATGAACCACCATGTGAAGGTTTAGAGGATGACAAGACTGCCTTTCAACCGGTTTTCAAGTCTATAAACAGCACTTTCAGAGCTGCTTACATTTCTGTTGTCCTGTGAATGGATTTCTTCAATGGGAATGCAACAACAGTCATTCACTTTCATCCCAAACAAAACAAAAGGACCACAGCTAAACCAGAAACCGTGTGTGTACGGCACCAGAATATTTGATTACCACTTCTGAAAATATACCTGCATAGTATGAAAAATCTCCCAGCGGACCACGCTGCGCTGTGTTTTTATTTTACAAATGCAAATTGAATTTAAGCAGCTTTTGCAAAGACTGTTTTGTTAAGAAAATCAGCCAGCAATGTGATGTAGCCCTGCCTCTGTTTTGCCTACATTAGCAAGGACAGGCTCCAATCTGCAGGATGGGGCAGGGGGCAACAAACAAGGCAGGCAGTGATTTGGCTTCTGCACCAAACTCAGAGATTAGGCAGGCCAAGGAGAAATTTCAAGCTCACTTAGCGAACACCAAGCTTATAAGAAAACACATATTATTACAAAATGGGCTGCAGTGGGCTCTCCTTGAAAAGCATCGCTGCAAACTCAAACAGAAGTATAATTTAATAAAATGCAGCAAGATTCAAGTGAATAATAAAACCTGCTGTGACGAGAGGACTAAATGAAATTGCTTCTTCTTGTCCATTATACCTTTATTTTTGATTAGAGAAACAAAACCTGGGAATCAAAATGTCAGGCTTTTTCATCCCCAAAGGGTTCCTATGGATACTGAAAAGGGAGAAAGTGCCTCGATTCTGGCAAATATAATTAGCATAACTTCAGAGCGAAAAACAGGTAGCAGCAGTCACACAGCTCACTCATGGATGCAGACTTCTGCAGAGACCCTTTAACAAAAAAGCAAATATTATCCCTAACTTCATTACTAAAATGAGTACATAAAAACACATTCATTTCATGCACTTTCCATGACACTTCATTACTTCCCAGAAAATTATATGCACTGGCTGTCTTTTCTCCCATGTTAAAATATACACCGCACCCCATGCTGGCTCTTGTTTCTGACACACTGCATTTTGAAATATGGAGCAGAAACCTCCTCGGGCAGAGAGGGTAAAGGAAATGTATGACTCAATAAAGCTAACTGGCATTACATGCAAAACTCTCCTTGTGCTACAATCACCAAACTCTTACCCTCTGTCTGCTGAGGCCAGTAAAGCTGTTAAGTTGGGTTTCTTGTCATTTCTGTCCCCATGCTTCTCAACCAAGAACGAAAAGGCTGACTGAAAAATCTCTGATCCTTCCTGAAACAATACTCACTTGCATGTGCCCAAGTGTTTCAGCAGCAGCAAGCCTGCTGTCATGAGCACTCTCTCCATAAATCTGTCATCCCTGGTCCACTCCCTCCAAGCACCATTTGCATGGAGAAATAAAGCCACGTCACTGGATTACTCTTTTAATTACTCTTACTTGGATGTCAGTGACACCCAGAAGGCCAAAACCCCAGTTCTGTCAAGTATTTCTTCAGTCATTCCCATGTGAAGTTCACTAAAGTAGGACAGTCACCAAAAGGTGTCTGCGTTGGTGGCGGTGTTGTTTAAGAACAAAAGACGCCATTAGATCACTCTCTAAACTGCCAATACAACTGTCTTTCACTAGGGCTACCACAGCCTATATGGATGAGATGATTAATCACTTCAATTCTACCAACCATTATTTCTAATTAAAAACCAACCCATAAATATCTATTTTATCGCTAGGTCTGTGTGGTAAATAAATTCAAGTGGTCAGTAAAACACTCACAAAGGAAATTACATTTAAAAAATGACTTTTCATTTCCAAGTGTATCTTCCTAATTAAAATGGCTGTTTCCCATACATATCCCAGCAGCACCGTCTGCAATAATTTAAAGAGTCTTTGAAAGCACAATTCTCAACAAACCCATTAAAATAACTTCTTACCATCATCTGTCCAATGGAAACTAGAGCATTTTAATATTATACCACACTTCTCAATGTTGAGACTTTACTGCTTCTCTGTCTTCCAGCCAGGCAGTGAAGAATTAAAGCACAAGCAAAAGGAAAAACATGCAAAATATGCAACTTCCTAAACAGGCAACTTCATACATACAGATTAATTACCCTCCAGTGCTGATGACAGATGCGAATCTGTATGGGTAATTATTTTAAACCTTCTTTCCAGGAAGATCTCAAACCTAAGGGGTTCTTGGGGCACCTTGGGGCACCTTGGGGCTTTCCTGGTAAGGAAGAAAACCCCTTTTTATAATAGTGCAAAGAAGCTGCTTAGAAGGACCCCCTCAGGGTGGGACTGCCAGGCCAAGACACTGTGTGTGGTCGGCAGGAAAATGCAGATGTTAATACCCTTCTAATCATCACTTCACATCTAGCACAGTCATAACTTACTCTATATACACAGAGCTATTACACAAAGTCCTCTCTGCCTTAGGAGCCTCAAAAGGACCCACTCCACAGAAAGCAAAGTCCTCCATGGCAAAGAAATGGAGCCCTGCTCCTTGGTACAGCTCCAGTGAGCAGGGCAGAAAATGGGACCCAGAATCCAAGGGGTGTTTTATCACGTTTGAGTTTCCAGAGGAAGGAGCAGAAGGACTGTGCTGGGCACGGGCAATGTTTACATTGCAAAGGAAGGAAGGAAGAACGGTTCAACTGAGACATGAAAAAAGGCAAATGCTGCAAGCAAAGCACAAGCTGAACTACCATCTATAAATATTTGAATTATTCTATGCAATATTTCAGAACATAACAAACAGCACTGGGATTTATATTAAAATGATCCCTCTGTGTTGTTCCTGTATGTGTATATGAATCATACACATTCTTCTTTAGATGCACTGCATATAAAATTATAGATCTTATAAAAAACTAAGGACCAGAGTTTCAAAAGCGCGCAGAACACATTTAGATACTCACTGTCAGCAGGGACTGCTGGAGAAATCAGCTGACTTTTTTTTGAGGACAGCAAGGATGGCAGAAACCACCATCACACTCTTGAATTTTGCTGATATGCAGCCTGGATGCGAAGACTTTTCCAAAACAAGGCCACCATACTTATGCTCTTAAGTGTGTGCTAAATGCACTTGAGAAAAACTGACCCTAAATGGACAATTTTACCTATGCTGATTCTGCAAAAAATCACAAGAAAGCCATAACTTAACATCTAGCCCAACTACAGCATACTTGAAACACTTATAATGTGCCATATGTATTAGTAGTTATTTATTCTTTAATATAAACACTTAAAAAATTAATTACACGCTCTGTCAGAGCTGTCTAATAGATAGGCAATCTCAACTATAAAACACCACTGTGCTCTTTTCTGTAATCACCCCCACCTTTTGAAATTACCTTCAGATGTTTGTTAAGGGACATTAATGTCTCTGAAATCTAGCAAGAGGTAAAATGTTGCACTCAGCTCAGTGCCATGTGTATAATTCCTGCATCATTAACTGGCAGCCACTAATTTTATCCTTAAACGACAACACAATTTTATGGGACTTTTCCAGAGACCAATTATTGTAACTCTTACTACTTCGGGAGGACACAAAAAACCCTCAACTGCATCAAACCAGTCTATCCTGAACTGCAATTCTTCAGCTCACATGGTTTTATAAGGCTTTAAGTGCACTGCTGTGGGGGTTTACAGCGTGATTCTCCGACTGCCTGGATGGACACACAGCAAGAACAACTCTGGCAAACTTGCCTTCAGCCCCACTTCCACTGAGATGCAAAGATCTCCTTGGGACTAACAAGCAGCCAAGTTGCTGGAGTGTATTGCACAAAGCTGCACTGGACAACAGGGCATGGAAAAGCTGGCTTGGATATAGAGTTATGTGCACTGAAAAAGGAAGATACAAATGTGATTTTAAGTAAAACTTAACAGATGACCTTTCTAGCTTGGGATCTGTCGAAAATTATCTCTACACCTTGGAAATTATACAGGAGGAAATGAAGACAATGAATTTAGCGAGAGGTGTTTTCCTTATTTCATTAACTGCAGGGTGATTACCAATCAGTTGTGAAAGTTATTAAAGCAATTTGTAACTTTAGGCATCTAATGGCATTTATGCAGGAGGGAACTGGCAATCAACACTACCTAATTCAGCTTGAGGTGTTTCTGTTTTTTAATATATCATAAGCGAATTATGGCTGTGCCTCTAACAATATGCCACATTTGAATCTGGCTCTTCATTTGCACTGGTAATTTCCACATTTTAATTTGAACTGACAACCAAGGATGGCTTAAGACTGTTCCTCACCCCCCTTGCCCCCCCCTCTTTTAACATATAGTCAAGAAACTGCTGGACGCCCTGTTTTTCTCTAGAATAAATAAAATGCCTCCTAAATATGCAAAACTCCTTCTAAAGAAACAGAGACCTGTTAACTAAAATAATTTGCTCCTACTCAAGTGGGACTCTTTAATTCCCTCAGTTGGAACAAGATGCAATAGAAACAAACCTGGATCAAAGCCAGGTGAGGGGCTGCTGTAACAAACACATGCTTTATTCCACAACCAAGCTGATGGGATTTCATCACCCAGATCTTCTTCTGCCTACTTTTTACCCTGTTCAGGTAGATTTTTCCTCATCATCAACCTGATGAGTTACTGAAGTTCACTGAAAATTAAAGTACAACCATCCAAATAGCCACCTTTTACGAAATCCCAACAAATTAACATACCAAACACAAAATGCTTATGGCAATCAGTTACCCATTAGTGGGTTTTCTTGTTGTTGGTTTTAAAATGTGGAATAATGCTGAAAAAAACAAATAAAATAGACACCACATAGCTCTGCCTGTTTGTTTCATAATTGTCCATTACAGGCTATTTCTACCTACAAGACTATGTGTGCTGCTATGCTCTCAGTTGGAGCCCTTTTGCTAAGAAATAACTGAAATCTCAACTGTCTGACATTTAAATATAATATTGACTTTTGAATTGCTATTTTAATGGTGTGTCTAAGCAGCATGAATACAAATGTACTGTGCAGAAATATATCTATTTCCACCACTGAAAAAAACCAAAAGAACTCAACAAAAAATCCCACTCCATAGGACTATTTTGACTGCAGTAATCCTATAATTGTCTTCTCCACTTTCTAAGAATTTTTTTCTTTTCCTTCCAGGTGTGACAGTAAATCTGCCTTCCTCTCTTCATTTTTACAGACTCCAGCCTATGGGCATTTTCTGAGGTATGTGTCTTAATTTCTGACATCAAGAACTGCTGCATTTTTGAGGAATGTTTTGGGAAAGAGTCAAGCAGTTCTACATGTTTCTGCATCTTCATAGATGTGACACGGGTACTCAAATCGAAATGAAAACATAAAATTTTTTTGTTTGTTTTACTGACTTGCCATCAACTAGCTCTTGGTACAAATGGGGAGATCTGCTGACTCCTGATACCTCCACTAAAAGGTATCCCCTTTGGAGAGTGGTTTCTATGATTCAAAACCTGAGACCTTCAACTCTTCCCGCTTTATAGTCAGCAGGTTGAGGTGTCCAATCTAAAAGCGAGGTGCAAGTAGTGCCTGCAAGATGTTGGGAAGGAAAGGAGTTCACAGGAGCATTTCTCATCCTTGTGTTCTGGCATTTTCCAGGCTCTGCCACCTCTCCATGCTGAGGAAGGATGAGCACCATTTTTCCCTTAAAGCGTTTTCATTCTACTTTCACCAAAAAAAATGTAGTTTTACTGTAGGAGCAGGAGAGGAAAGTATGGTGGCACAGATAGTAAGTTGATTTGAAAATGACTGAGAAAGGCTTTTTCTCCCTACTTATAACTCAAGACTTACTGAAGTTTAAAATTTGAAATGTTCAGGTTGGCTAATCCCCTCTGGGGCTTTGCATTACTAGTTAAAGTTATGACAGCAAAGAGACCTGGATTAGAAGTGGTTACAAACTTCAGCTTTCTGGGAGATAAAATGGATGGGACAGCACATAGGGGAAAGAAGTTTCAGAAAAATTCCAGTTTTAATACTGTGACACAGGTAATACTGCAAATCCACTCTGCTGTTTTGATTTATTTTGGGGGGGGGGAGGGGGGTATATCTATCTGCACTTTAATGCAAACCTTAAACAGTGAATGAGTATCTGCATAGGTAAAAAATACCCAGAGGGTAGCTCAGTCCTGTGGATGACCATAGAAAGGAGTTATATTGGGATTTTAAAGAAAAACAGTGGCTGTCCCTGTTGCAGGCATGAGGCAACACTGCACTGCAGGAGGGAAAAGGGAAGCATCATTCCAGCTGTCCAATGAATCAGGACATGAGTGAAGGGGAAAAAAAATGTTGAGGGATTTTTCAGCTGTTGGGACATGCAGCAATCCTGATCTGTAACCCAACAATCCACACAGCCTCTCTCCTCCCTGCAATTGCATTGCATCATGAAAAACACTGAACCAAGCTCACAACCTAACATGGACAGTTCCAACTTATCTAGCAATCCTGTTCTCAGGGAGGGAAGAAAAGGAAAAAACAGAAAAGAAAAAAAAAAGAAGGAAATAAAATGGAGAGAAAAGCCAAACAAAACCAGGAGGGACAAGTGAAAACATATTGGGAAAAAACCCAAGAAATAATTAGTCTGTTTTCAAATAGTTATACATATAGCATTTATGTATGTATTCCAGAGGGGGGAAAAAAAGGAGGCACAAGTTGTAGAACATTCATTCTGGGCATTTTCTAAAGTGCCTCTTACTGCCTTATACAGAAGTAGTTTTATTTGTACATTGTGCTGATTTACAGCCCTCCCTTCTAAAAACAAGCAAAAAAAACCCCTGCCTATTCTCTGCAAGAAGGTTTAAGTATTTAAACCTGTCATTTCTTCAGAAAAATTATAAATTGGTCTATGAAGCCAGTAAGAAATAAAAACAGAAAAAAAAAAAAGAAGTCTTAAATGGATAAGTCATTTCAGCAAGCTATCTCTTTTTTACATTACATGAGAAATCTAATTAAATGCTTCAAGGAGGAAAGGCAAAGTAGTTCTCAGGCTGACTATATTTGACCTTTCTTCCTTCAAGGTGAGAAACAAACAAACATGATGCTAATTACTGTCTCAGCTTGAATTTGCACTTGGAAAAAAAAATCAAGTTTTGCTTAGCTAAGACTATAGGGAAAGCTGTAAACTCTCAGGAACTTTATAGTTCATCTTGACTTTGGTACAGTTTTTAATGTCCAAAAAAGCATCCACTCCTTCCCCAAGTTTATAGCTGGAGCAGAGCTGCGAGCACAAGCATCCAACTCGTGCCAGCTCTACTCTGACCTGCACAACTGGAATGCACTCGGTACAAAACTCAGTATGATCAGCACTGGGTGTTCTTTATTGAAGAACAGCGCTGCCAAACACGCCTCTGATCAGAGGGGAAAACACTGGACTTCCCTCATCACCAAGGGAATGGAATAATTCAGTCTGGGTTTTGGAAGAGCCCATCAGAAGACATGCCTTTTGGTTTGGCAGTGCTCCCACCACAACAGCCCTTGATGCAAACCACAGACTGTGGTCAGCCAAATGACTGCTTACACCACACTCTCTGCTTAGAAACCCCCTCTGAGGCTGCCCCAGCCATGTCTCCTGCACCTTTCTATACAGCCATGTGGGCAGCAGAAATTAGAGTTTAAGGCTGCTTTTGTGTAAGAAAAAGGGCATTTTCTTTCTCTCTCTGACCTTGAACTCTATCTGGGCACACATCCCCTTTAATCCTCTTCAGGGAAATCCTCAGCCTGTTGAAGATGATGGCAAACCTCCTGTCATCAGCTTGAGAGCAGGCCAAGATAGTACCCTTAAAACTTTCAGAAAATTAAAGCCACCTGAAAACCTGCAGGAATGAGAAGCCCAAGTCCCAGGCTCTTCCCTTGAAAAGGTGTGCTTCAACACTTCACACAGTCAATCCAACAGACACAGTTATCAATTAAACGGTATTAAGCCTTGGGAGTTGCTAAGATGTTCTACTTGCAAAGCTCTTGGATTGTGACTATCCTGGTTCCCACACAAAAGCCAGCTCCCTACCACACAGACAGGTGAGTTTTTTGGTGCAAAACAGCACAAATACTTGCTGTGACAAAAGAGTCAAAGCAAAGAAAGGAGAATGTTCCCTTAATAGCCCTTGATGTCTACATGATAGAAGTATTTGGCCACTGTCATGAAAATTTTCTAATTCAAGCTGCAGCACCAAGAGGAGATTTGTTTAATACAAACATCATGGATGTATCCACCTCATCACCCTTCAGCTGAGATGGATATGCAGCTTCCAGGAGCCCTGTCATGGGTTTTAAAGAAGAACATCTCACTGGAAAGAGTGAAGAAACCCTGCTCAGGAAAACACTTTCACAACACAACCCAAGCATGGGCTACTTGAGTATCGAGTGAAAAATGAGTCAAAAGCAACAGGTCAAGGCACAGTGAGAAATGTATGGAAGAAATACAAACAAAAAGCCATTAAAAGAAATCAATGCCATAACCAGAGGTGAAATTACCAATGCTTCTCCCAGTGCCAGTGGTTGGTTGCTCACCTTACAAAAGCTTGTGAGCTGTATTTTTGCCCAGAAAGGCAGGGTTCAGCAGTGAGTTTAAAAAAAGTCAAGTTGAGGGTCAGGAAATAGCTCCTCAAAATATCATCTGTTAGATGCACCACAGAAAGTGCTTTTAGAGACATAAAAAAGAGTTATGAACCAGGTTCTCTACAACATGTTGGGAAAGAACTTTTGTTTGGTGAAACTGCACAAAGTACTTATTTTCTTCCTTGTTCTGTGCACTGGCACTTAAGCTACAATGAAAAACAATCCCATGTACCCTTAAATATTTCATTGTTTGAATCAAAATGGCTCTTCTATGCCTAAAATGGACAGAGGTTTGTTTTTATCAGGAGATACTGCAGCAAATCTTTTGGAAATCTTTTATCAGTGTTCCATTTTGCAACACCCCCACTGTAAATTTTACCGTGAGGAATTCATTACATAATTGGATGTGGCTCTACCCAATTTATTTTTGCTTCCCGAGAATCCAAACGTAATTCATGATTCATGTATAAATTATATCAGGAGCCAGTGATCTGAGTGCAAACTGCATATTGCATTAAAGAAGACTGAGCTGCTCAACTTCAGGGCGTAATATTTTCATTTTAAAATGGAGAACAAGTATGGGAAAGACTTTTGAGATTCCCTCAATATGTCAGAGAGTGAAACACAGCAAGCCCAGAGGGTGAAGCCTCTGTCAAGCCAAGACAATGGAAAATAAAAATGTACATTAGTAAGCATGCAATTTAAATGCAAACTTCAGTTATACCAATTCAGAAAATGTTAATCAAGACAACCAGCCAGCAGGAGCTGGCACTGCAGAGAATTATATATTGGGGTGTTGATGAAGATATTTTCTAATATTTTTCCCTCTCTCTCAGCAGGTTATTGTATTACTCAAGACAGCAAGAATAACAGGAGTTTCTGAATGCTAAGCTCTCATGAAAAGGTTTTACACCCTTAAATCTCACTAGAAGTCATGCTTCCCATCTTCGAAAAAGCAAGATGAAGCTTCTGACTTTGCTTTTCTCTCTACCTTGTTTTTTTTACAGAAGGGCAAAACTGAGCAGGCTGGAAAAGACCCTCACATTTTGGTATTTCATCAAATCTCCAAGAAGATAAAGCATTACACAAAAACAAAATTCCTTCCCCAGGAAACCCACATTTTTTCAAAGACAGTGAAAACAAGTCAAAGCTATCTTGGAAACAGTTTTTCATCAGTTGGTCCACTACGGTCCTTCTGAAAGGATTTAAATGTTCCATTTTCTCCTCTAGTCCATTTTCCCTGGATAAAAATCCTCTTTGCTCATCTACCAGTGGAAGTCACACAGCTGGAAAGCACCCAGAGGAAGCAGTCAGGCAGGGAGCTCAGCTGGCTGTGGAAAAGCCATGCAGCACTTGGGAAGCTCAGAGTAAGTGAGCCAAACTTGCAGGTTTTAACAGCGTTAGATTCTTCTGCATGATCTGCACTAGAAGAGGCCTTCCTTTTTTGATTTTTCCCATTCTCCCCTGAAAAATTTGACATCTTCTGCAGCGGCCAAATCCTTTTCCCTTTCTGCCTTTCCACTACTGGAAAACAGGTTCAGCTCACATGCCTTAGAGCCGCCCCAACAGGACAGGGCTGGAGCTGTGGCAGAAATGGGCATCTCCCACCAGAGATATCTCACCCCATCACCAGTGAGCACCTCCCTTAGTGGGGCCAGGGAATTCTCCCACGGGAACGCGGGACCTACAAGCTCCTGGGGCGGCACAGTGCTCCCAGGCATGGCTGAAATGGACTCAGACTAAAAAGGCAGAGAAAGAGAAAGCCAGAAGAAGATTATAATGACCACATATTTGCTGAAGCACTGAAAAACACCCAAGAGGGCTTTAAAAGAGGCAAGAAATAATCAGCAACACTTTTACTCAAACTGAACCTTCATTTTATCACAGAGCTGCCATCACTTACTGTAGCCGTGGAGTGGGGTGTTAACCCCTTAGGTGCGGCGGAAATAAGATGCACAGCTACATGGTTATCTCTTGTGACAGGAAAGAGAGAGAGACAAGTTTATTCAGAAACACACTGGTTTTTATAACATGACTCGCAACTCTAAGAGTAGAAAAAGATGATTGGTTTAGAGAGTAGACACCTCGTTCTCAGCGCCTGGTCACGCACACAACAGGTGTTCTATCTTGTTATTAATTCCTTTTTATTTTGACCAAATTATTATTCTGGGAGAGATTTTCCCTGGCCTTCAGCTGGACAAGCTTATCAGGCTGGGAACAGAGCTGAGAAGCTCCGGCCTGGAATATTTTTCAGGCTGTAATTTCTTACTTTCTCAATATGTGTATCCCACAACTTACACCTGAGATCAAGGAGGAGACAGATTTGAAGAGAAGGAAGCTATGGATGGGAGATGAGAAGAGAGGAGATAGTGACCCAAATATCCATGGTGATGGAAAACAAGAGACTGGGAATACAGGCAAGTCCCACTACATGGAAGCCCATGGAGGATACAAAGAATTAATGCTGTATCCATCTGTTGCTGATGAAAAATATAGGTTAAAGTATTTTAGGAATTCACTCCTAAGCATTCTTTGAGGCCCTGATTCAGCATCCACTGTACTTGACTTAGACACGTAAGTGCAAAACCACACACTAGAAAATAAGTTACTTATGGCTTTGTAAGGCTGAAAGAAAGCATCAGGTTTCTTTTACCTATAGGAAATTCAACCTAGACTTACTAGAGAAACAACAAAAATACTGACCAGTCTTTCCAGAAGAAGAAAAGACATTTTA
Source organism: Rhabdornis inornatus (assembly GCA_013397075.1). NCBI lineage: Eukaryota > Metazoa > Chordata > Aves > Passeriformes > Rhabdornithidae > Rhabdornis > Rhabdornis inornatus. The sequence goes on from VWZS01006721.1 coordinate 1,211,895, forward strand.
TCCACTTACAATCCTGCCCTATTCAGCTCCCAGCACTCAGCACTAAAATACACCAAGGTTTTTGACAGTCAGAAAACCACCTAATGCTACCAGGCACCTCTTCATAGCAAATTATTTCCAACATGGATGTGAAAAGATCATGTTGTTCTCTAGACTCATCTGGAGCAGAACTGATCTTGCACAGTCATCAAAATGCCAGTGACCCGCCATTAAAATGCCACCATAGCTAACAGGGGCATACCTTAATTTTTAAGTGAATACAGAAGTGCTTTGAGACTGCAGTTGGAGGCTACTGAAATACCAAAGTCCAGTAATGGGAAGAAAACATCCACACATTATGGCCATGGGCTGACTGTGAGGTCCTCTGCTTGCTGCAAACCAAATCAAAAATGTTCTGCAATAAAGGAGAAGAATGGAGCTCACATCTCATGTTTCAGAGTGACTTTTGGAAAGCAATGGCTGTTGCTATGAGCCATGCCTTCCTACATTGTGAGTGGAAAATTATCCATTTAAACACACACACACAAACACACACACACACACACACACACACACGTACACACATAAGAAACATCCCAGTTTCTTATTTACAATGGGAACAATTTCTATTCTAAATTAGACCTTTGTAAAAAAATGTAGAATTACAGAGGCCTGCTAGGAACACCAGCAAACAGCTTTGACTTACAGTGTTTCAAATAAACAAAATCATGGCACTCAGATCATATGAAAGCAATTTTTCTGTGGAAAATTGGTTTTGCAATTCTCAAGCTCTGCTGTAATAAAACTCCCCATAGTGTATTTGTGCGTCCACTGATTCCAGGGACTGATTTGTGCTATATGTTTGCAATTATTTGGTAAGGATATACCAATGACATAACTCTTATGACTACACAGTCTAAGCTCACCTCTTAAAGAACAATGCTTGGAAGCAGTTTTTTTCCCCATATTAATCCTCCATGCACTTTAAGTAATTTATGGTTACTTAAAGTTTTACAATTCTAAAAATTCTTTGTAGACTAAACCAGATGTTAATCTTCATTTCTAAAAAGTGTTCTTGAACCCAACAGAGATATAGTAGCATTGATTAATAACCAAATTTTCTGTCATATCATCTTTGATGGATAGTTAAGGAAAACTCCCTTGTGAAATGCACTTTTGAAACTGATGTCCGTATTTCTTTGATTTTCCTCGCTCTCTTTTCACTGCTTCCACTCCATAAAAGCTTCTTTGCATCCTTCAGAAACTGTCTTATTAAAAAAAAAATTAAATTAAGTTCCTAAATAAGTCTAGCCCTTTGACTAAAATTACAATTAACAAGCTATGGGACTGAAATCCGTCCCCAAGGCAGATGCACGAACCCAGCAAAGTAAACTGGAATAGCTACTGTTGACCTCAAAAGCACCAGAGTCTGGCCCACTGCAAACTTTACAAGAATTATTTAAGAAGTCACTAGACACCCATCCAGAAATCAAGCAAGCTATTCAAGGTTTACTCTTGCTACATCTTTTAGATAATATGAGGACCAACCTTGGCTAGCATTACATTGGGAATTTTATGGCCTCAATAGTATCACCTAATATAAAGCAAAACATGTGATGGCCAGCTATTAACAAAAGAGCATTAAATATTTAGATATCTTTGCTGGCTTGTAAAATAAGCCAAAATTAATGCCTCACAGCATTCCACTCCAGCAGGATATTTTTTTCAAGGTGGCTATAAGCAGCAGAAACTCCTACAGCTGGGATGCAGGCAAGTCTTGTACTCTGTTTGGTGGAAGACCTAGGAGTGTTGGCCACTGACACACAGATTTACATTCTGGAATCTAACATCCTCTCTCAAATCACTCAACTGTTTACCCTCCTCTTTGTCATCTTCCCTAAATCCTGTCAGACACAAAGCACCTGCCAGGAGGTCATGCTGAAATCAGCAGGCAGGTACCACGGAGGAGCTGCTCCGATCTAGGATGGCTCCAACCACACAATGGAACTGGCACCTTCCTCGGCTTGCTCGGTGCTCATCAGCCAAACGGGAAAATGCAGTCTGATTAGAGGCTGCTTTTTCAGTGAGTGCCAAAATAAAACTTTCGCCTTCCAGAGGGACACAGATTATTTATTAGCAATTATTTCTCTCGAAAATCCTCTTTTCCAGGAAATCGTATTTTCTCTCTTCACTTCAGAAAGTTTACACACAGCTTTCCAGGATGTCACTAAAGTGTGAGCAAACTATTTACATTCCTGCCATATGTCTATTGATACCCTGCAGCTGTCTATCTAATTTACAATTAGATACCAAACTCCTGCTTGCGTAATCATTTGCATGCTTCCTCACTACATGTTTTTAACACAGTTAAGTAGATGGCATCTTTTTATGTTTGGAATCTAGCTTATTTTTTCTTACCTTAAATTTGTTCATGTCTACACATTTCTCCCAGTAAAAGAGGAGAAGGATTAAAAAATAAGCATTCAATGCCCTGGGTATTGGCAGGTCATAAGAGAGACAGCACCACCTCCAGCCTTGGAGGTTTTTAAGATAACAGCTGTACAAAGTCACCATCAAGCTGGTCTCATGCAGACAATTTTCCCACCCTGAATAGGAGACTGGACCAGTAACATCCCACCTTTTGCAGTTCAAAGGGAAGATGCAACTGAGACAATACATCAACTCCGTGTGCAGGCTGAAACCTGGAGCATAGAAAAACCTCTTGGGAAGCTGTGGATGAGCACTGGTCTTGTGTGTCTGTGTGTGCACATGGCTCCTATAAAGGATGAGCAACTTTGGCATCCTCACTCATTTGGTATTCCCCAGCACCCCTTCATAATTGTCATGCAAAGGAGCATGCAACCTCAGCAAGGCCTGGGGAAAACCTCAGCATATTTGTCTCTGCAATGAAAGGCTGACAGGTATTTTTCCAGGGCTCCAGGGGGAAGCAGGGGAAAAAATTAATTTCCTAGTCCAAATAAAAGACTTTGAGATTTTAATTCTTTGTTCCACACCTGAACTAGTATTAAAATTATATACACATATCAGAAAAAAGCTAATCAAGTTTTCCTTTGTGGCGAAACAGCATTCTAGACAGAAAGTTATTTTAGATTAATTAAAATAAGTTACATTTGATGAAAAGAAAAAGTCTAACTTTCCTCTTTTCCTATTAAAACAGAGTAACAGTTGCAACTCTGAATGCTAGACATTGAACACAAAAAACTACTATCAACTCTGCAAATATCAAGAAGACATTCTGACATCTTCCAAAGTTTTTTGTCTTACTTCCGCTCAAAAGAAAACCACATTAAAATTAACGAGCTTTAACAAGCAATTTTGTTTTGAAGAAACAGCTTTTTTCTAAGAGAAAGTTGTTTCAATAGATTTTTTTTTTTTCCTGTTTTGATCACTAACTAATTATTCGAAGACACTGGAGTTCTCTGATCCTGGACATATGACATGGATTATAGTGAAACCAGCTGGAGATTAAATTTCTAACTCACATATGGAGCTCATGACCCTCTTTATGAATCATCACACCGTTTGTTTAATATTTAATGCAACTCTTAGTTACTCTGAAGAAAACGTTGAACAACAGGGGCCCATAAAATTAAAATCACACAGCAAAATCACAGCTACTTGCAAGCCCTCTCTTCTTTGGGACTTCATCACAAATCTGTCTGATCTAGGTTCATTAAGTTTACTTTTTCACTCCCAAGACGGTAAGATACGATGGAACACTAAAATTCCATATAAACATCTTTGATTATAGCTTTCAAGCCTCAAGACATCCAGCCTTGCCTTTCATGCAAACCTAGGCATGGTAATATCTTGAGATTAAAAAGAAGTATTTCTGAGCATGCTGATCTGTTGAAATCTTAGGAAGAGCGGGAAATTAAAACTGCGCAGTTCTAGATATAACTTTACTATCTTAAATGCATAGACCATGCACACTGGAAAAGCAGCTGTCTCAGTCGTGGTGATCTCTCTTTCCTTGGCTCCTTAACTCACCAACATGAACAATAAATTCAGAAAACTACCAGTAGGATCTCAGAGAATGCAAACCTGCCATCGGGAACATTTAATCTATTTTGGCAAAGCTAAAAGAAATATACTTTTTCTAAATATATTTGCACAGCTTCCAAAAATCACCATGGCGATACGTGCTATTAAATGGGTTGTGCAAGAAGTTTAAAGCTTCACCACCACCTGCTCATCTGAGCAAGGTCAGCAAAGCCAAACCAAAACCCAAGCTCCCCACCTATTAACTTGAATCTGTCTTCTGCTCAAAGACCTGTTTCCACTCAATATGAAGGCACCTCTTGCCTTCAGCTTTCAGACCAAAGCCCAAATTCACATCCAATCCCTGACAGACATCCAGTGAGCAAAATCTCTTTCCAGCCATGTTATTTTCTGGCATCAAGAATCTCTCTGCCTTCCCTTTCTGTTCCATCAGTGCTCCCACCCTGACTCACCCCCATCACACCAAAAAATTACACATCTTCTCACACCTAGATGCCTGTTGGATTGAATCCAGCATGAATCAAGTCATATAAGGCTCATGTGGTTCTCTGCTATTAATTCGGCATCAGTAGGCACAATCTTTTAAAAGCTCCTTTTAATATAATGAGTGGATTTGGTGTCTGGAGTTGTGTTTTCACTCAAAAGAGGTGCTCCAGGCAAGTCTCAAGGCACAGGCAGAGTTGATTGCCTCGTGCCAGAGTGTGTTAGGTGTGCAGCTTGGAGATGCTGATGATTGTGCCAGCTTTAAATGCTGCTGATGCTGCCCTTAAGAGAACATGGGAGACTTTCCCACGGTCATTTCTGCAGCTCTGCTGAGCTTCTTCACTCCTGCTCAAGACAACATCCACGTGGGCAAAATGGTTTTCCACATCCAAAGAGCTGCCAGTGCAGAGCAAAGCACTGTGCACCTCCAAAGCTGCATGTGCTGCAAGTGGTTTATTCATTTTCCAAGTGAAAAGTGTGCAACTGCAGCCCTGATTTCTGCACAGCCTCCATGCCTCAGCACTGAGCATCCACAGAGCATCTGCCTGGCTGCTCAGTTACTGTCTCTGCAAGCTGGAGCCCATCTGCAGGGGTAGATGTGCAAACAGAAATCCCAGGCTACCATCTACCCAAGTAGGGCAGCAGCAACATTCTTCCACTGAAAACAAGCACTCACTCAATGGAAAAAACAGGTACCTAAAAGCTATTTTCCTGCCATGAAAGCACCTGTTGTGCTGTGCTCTGCTGAATTATGTATGTAAGCATAGACCTCCCAAGCCCAGCAACACTGTCCTTGCCATCTCTTGTGGCTCTGCAGTTAGCATAACTACTGCAGCAGCACCTTCTTGTACGCTCCCCAGCAGAATTAATTAATGTTTGCACAGTACTTTGAAGATGAAAGTACTAAGTGACTGCTAAATATCAGGCCAGATTCTCAGCTGGTTTAAAAAATAGCATTTGCAGTGCAGCATCTGGGCCAACAACCACCCCGGCTCATTAGAGAGGCTCTGTAGCAAAGAGAAAAAAAAAATAATTGAAAAAAAAAAAGAATGTAGAAAAATAAGAACATATGCAGAAAAGCAGCACTGAAGTAATAACCTTCGTGCCTTTCACAGAGTCCCTCTTTCTGCAGGAGAAGAGTACAAATCTGCAGAGCCACGACACTTCTCCTTCAAACCTCCTTAAAACTCACCTCTGCTGAGATGCCTACAAATCATTCAGCACTGATTAGCTAGCTGATGTACTGTGACTTCTGCACATTACACTTACCATAACCATCCTGCTTTTAATGTTGGCCCACCCCATCTGTTTACTCAACCTGCTGCTTCTTTCCTATCCTCTGCCTTGAGAATTTGCAGGTTTTTCTTTCTTCTGTTCAGTGTCAGGCCTAGCCCAGGGATACACTGACACTGACAAAATGTCTTTCCAGTCTTTTGCAGGCTCCATGTAATAAGGACATGCAAAAGTCATTCTCAAAGGGTTAGCCTCAATAGGTTTAGACCCACTTACTCAGTGTGTTCCTGTATAAAATGGTTGATCATGGAAAGCAACCCTTGAGGTTTAAGTCACGCACATGTTATACATAAAGCAGCTGTGTGCTTTTACAAAAGACATTGTGTTGCTGCAGTTCAAAGGCTAAACTTAATGTTTATGCTATGTTATATTTTTTTTAATAGCAGAAAATGCTCTTAAAATTGTAGATATGTGGTCCAAAAAAAAAGAGAAAGAGAGGAGAGGAGGCACCTGCAGACTGCACTCATCTGATGTCAGGACACCATGGCTGTTGGGAGAAGCACCTGCATCATCTAGACACATGCAGGATGAAGCACCAGCAGTGAGTAATATCTGAGGATGAGGTATCAGAGTGAGTCATCTCATTGATCACTAAGGGACTGACACTGCGTGACTTGGATCTGGTCAAACCTCTCATCATACCCACATGATCTAGGGGCCAAACTCAAGCTCACTTCAAAAAACACAACTCCACTTATTTCAGTGGGAAGTCATGCACACAAGGGTGTACATACTTCTGTCAAGGCCTCAATACACCTTATATTTTTGACTCGTTCACTAAATCAGTCACATGCACCATTTACAGAGATAAAAGAGGAGAGCCCACAAGCTTTTTCCCACATGCAACAGCAAGACTCTACTCACTCAAATGCCTAAAAGAGCACTTAACTTTTAGGTATTTAAATTAAAATATTACATCAAAAAAAAGCATCTATGCTGTGACATTCCAGTGAGTTATACAAATCTCAAGGACACTACCTTTGTAAGAATGTAGGATTTTTATTAAAAAAGGTAAAACCAAAGAGAAAACTGGGACCACCAGCCTCAAGTTTTCAATCTGTACTCCCTTGGTGCAGCAGTACTGATCAAAACATGAGAGGAGAGGATGCCCCTACCCACCCAAAAACAGGGAGGCTGCCCATATACACACTGCCAGTAGCAGAGACTCACAGATGCATCCACGTGGGTTAACTTCCAAGCCCTGTGCCTTGGGCAAAGCTGGATATTATTCCATCTAGCTGAATATCTTTCTTACCCAAGTCTGCTTCATGCTTCTGCTGTCCAAATGAAGCCTCCCTCCATTGAGAAACATTCCTTCTGCCTCTTCAGCATGACTTAGGCTGAGGCTCTGCACTCATAGCCCTAATCTCTAGAGAGCTGGGATGAGATTTTCAAAAGCACTCAGTGTTGACCTACCTCTGCTCCAAATCAGTCTGATCATATTAGGTTAACTGTATTTAAGTTTGGCCATGTGTATTTTGTAATAATAAACTTACCCCAAAGAAATGCTGGTGCTTTAATACAAGATTACAAGACTTGCAACTATATTTATGCATCTCAGTAAGGAATCTGATTTCCCAGTTTCAGGTCTATAGAATTATTTTGGAGCACATTGAATATTTAGTACTGGCAGAATAGAGGTCAATGCAATTATGTCCCCTCTAAACTGAGGGCTAAAGAAGCACTGCACTGGAGACCTTAAGGTTCAAAACTCCAAAACTAATGCTTAAAATTAATAAAGCTCTCAAGCCACCCAGAATACACTTTTTTTTCAGCATATATGAGTGAATCTGCACAATGAAGACCTAATACCAATAAAGGACTTTATCTTTCACCTCCTTTTTTTTCATCTTTTTTCCCAAAGAATTGCCAGGCAGTGAGTACAGGAAGTGACTGTCAGCAGTCACCAGCTTTTTTCCAACACACAGAGGCTGGAGAACCACTTCTCAACTTAGTCCATATGGCACCTTCAAAAAGACAAGAGTAATAGTTGAGGAGTTTGGCCATGAAGCTCATACAGTGTAGGACCAAATGTACTCTTACCAATGAGGGGGTTTTTTTTGTTTTTTTGGTTTTTTTTAATTAGAATGTTGAACCTTCTTCTGCTGCATTTTCTCTTTTGATATAAATATATTTTAACCGAATCCATAATTGTTCTATCTAAATTATTGACAGCAAAGGTGAAGGAACAGCCTGTTGGTCTTGACTGCTGAAGTAATGAATAGAGAAACTGACATGTTAAATTTCTTCACCTCCAACTGGAATTATAAATTACAGACTTCTTTTGCATTATCATAATACCAAGTTCATCTTTAAAATAGAATGATTCCTTGGGGGTGTATTTATAGTGAAAAAATACATATCTAATGCTGTACTTAGCATATCTTCATATTTTAATAAAATTGGATTGATTGTTCAAATTTTGTTCTTATTTTTGGAAATTAAAAAGCAGAATCAGATCATCTTACATATTTTTACAAGGTCCATCGTTTTGCTCCTGCAGGACATTCTAAAATTTTCAAAAGCTCTCTGTAATTTAACATATCCTCCTGCTCTCCCTACAGCCACTTGGCACATTGCATCTTCCCAGTTTGGCCAAGGGCCACTTTATCTCAGTCTGTACAAGCTTTGCAGGGAGTGGAACTGAGATCTGAAGAAGTTTGTGGAAATAAAAGTTTCTACCCCATAAAACCCCCTTAATTCAGCCTTCATCCCTAAGCAAACAACTTCTGCAAAACAAATCATTGTGTCCAAATGAATCAGTTTGTGTGAAAGCAAACACAGCCCATCAATAAAAGCAAAGCAATAAACCATAGGGAATTGTCTCCAAGCCAAATACAGTGCATTTAGACTCTCCAGTGTGCTTTGAGTGAGAGGGAGGGGAGAGAGCTCTTTAAGCTTCTGTCAAAATTAGACTTAAGTTCAAATCATGCTGGTACAAAATCTCAATGCCCAGCTCCTAATGCTTTAACTGCCTGTGGAATGCAGAGAAGACAAAGATGACCTGCACTGTGGGATGCCAAGAGGAGGGGGTTTCTGGGGACAGGGTAGATGCAGTCACCCAGGCTCCAAGTCCTGTCCTCCACCCCAAAGCTGGCCCAGGCAATAAAACTCTTGATCTGACCAAGATTCTTGACAGCATCTGTGGTAGAGCTAAAATCACATCAGAGCAGGGGCAAAGGGAGACACCTTGGCCACAGTTCTTTCTATTCACCTGAGTTTTCTACACTTTTAATGTATACAGCACTGTTGGCAATGCTGCTTTCTACAGACTTTTTTCCTTCCACAGAAAAAAATTCAGCCTCAAGTCATCTGCATGATGAATTCCCCTTCAGCTCTCATAAGTGCTGCCTGCCTTCAATTACATTGGTGTGCCTTGAACTTATAAAATATTTTCAATTTCCAGAACAGTTTTGACATGGGGAGACAAAAAGGGACAGCAAAGAACAATACGCTTCAAATAAAATTTGGCACCATTCAGGATTTCTTCCACCTCAGAAAAAAAATCCTCTAAGACACAAATAAATGTATCTTCCTAAGTTAGCAGGATATCTTCTCCTAATAGTGCAATTAGCTTTCATAGGAGATAGGCCCATGTACTGTCTTGAGAATAGACTTTCAGGCATACATAAGCATGTAATATCAGGCACACTTCTCTCAAATTAAGGGAAGCATTTGTCATTTCCAGTGCTGACACTGAAAAAGCAGTGTTTTAAATGCTGTATTAGCATAGACTCCCCCAAGGGATCTCCTGATCAGTGCCTTTCCAGGAGCAAACCCCAGCAATGACTCCTGCAACTCCCTTTTTGCTGCCCTAAGGCAAAGAGCTGCTAGGGAGCGTCCTTAGCATGGGAGGAGGCAGCAAGACCCACAACACTGCAGTGAGCTGGTTAACAAGTCACAGCTAAGACATCTCAAAGACTTGGAGACTTTACCTCTTGCAACCACGTAAGGAGCCTCTGCAGCAGTCCCATCCCATCCTGAACTCCCACAGACATCCAGAGCTCACCTCCTTGCTCTGCTGCTGTGCTCAGTACAACATACACACACATACCTGTGCATCACCTAGCACTCTGCACATCAGGCAAAAGCAACTTAATTTTACTTCAATTACTGCAAGCTTGGTAAATTGTAGCCCTTATCCATCAATAGGACAGCCTTCATTAGTCTGTTCCCCATCATTTAACATCACTGTATAAGCCATCGCCAGACAGATTACACTGACTATTTTATTAATATCCTGTATTCAGTAAATGGGGAAGAAAAGGTATTATTCTGGTAACTGTTTCATGTTTGCCACCAGATACATGATGGAAATGTGTCCAGGAGATGCTTACTTGCCCAGTAACACCCATGGGTAAGTGCAGACACTCTTCAGTTGCAAGGAAGCCACTAGAAAAAACAGCAAGGAAAGCAAAGCCACCACATGGACTAAGAAAACCCAAAAAATCTAACAAATACTGCCACACCATATCCAAGCATACAGTGAAATGTTCTGTTGCACACTTACAATTAGTATGAAGCTGTTTTGTTGGTATCAGCACAGGCTCAAAATGCCTGATCCTTCCCACTCCACAAACCCTACGCAGAGACAAAATCTGCTCTAATATCTGGATGGTAGTAGTTGTGTTTCCCATTGGCCATTTCTGTAACCCAAAGAGAAGCAGCATTTCCAGAGCACGATTTGCACTGCAGATGGGCAAAATCACTTTCTGAGGGTTTTCATGTTTGTCAACCAACTACGACAAGGCTCTTCATGCAGTTATCCTGGCAGAGATGCATGCTCACCCAGCTGGAACCCATCGGTGATTCCCCTGGGCTAGGCTCCAGGTGGGGGACAGAGGACAGCAGTAAGCACTCAGCACTGCAGTTTCCAGCTTCTCTTCAGCCTACACTGTTTAATATCTGGAACATCTAATAATTATTATTAATTGCACTTAACCGCAAACTGTAAAATAAATGTGAGGAACGCACAAATTAACTCTGGCACACCTGCAACTTAGCCCCTGCTCTTCACCTGGGTTCAGCTTTAGCATGCAAAGTTTGAAACATCTGTTATATACAGGCTACAACCAAGCCTTGCAAAATCCGTCAACCTGCAAGCCTTGGCAACAAAACCAGCCCAAGAGATGTAAGTGGCAATCTGAGAAGATACTCCCCAGGAATTAGATTTTGTAAACAAACATTTCAGCTAATTGCATACTTGTTCTCAGTGCAATGAAGGCCCCATTTAGCCAAAGCATTTGTCTACGGAGTTTAGTTTCTTCCATCCAATGAACGTTGATCCTGTCTTAGCCTCGGCTGGTATATCATCAGGATCAACATGAAATGCTAATGGAGAGAGATGCTTAATATCATTTCAAGTGTTTAAGTTACAACTGCAGCTATTAAGGGAAATCCATTTTACCTGTTCCTCCTCAGGCTCCCCAGTGAGACAGATTTAAAAGTTTCCATGGGAAGAAGTGATTCATAATGGCTACACAGATGAGAGAAAAAGCCTTTCACCATTAATTACAGCCAGCGTTTTCCAAACCCAAGCTGGTCATTTTGCCAGCACAACACATAATTAGCAAGGCTCATTTTATTTCACTGCCTTCACAAATTAGTTAACTTTTTAAAAAGCAAGGTGGTTGCCTCCAGCAGCAGGGATAACCGTGCCAACCAGACAGAAAAATAAGGCATTGTCATCCACTTGTAGTGCATGGCAGAAAAACCCAACAGGTCCCCCAGTTTTCACTCCCCTTGCTGGTTCAATGCAGGAATCAGTGCTGCTCCCTGTGTCATTCTGAACATGAGACTATGAGGTGCACCCACTTAAGACAATCACAGCCAGTCATGTGAATGTAGTTCTTGGCAGTGAGAGAGGCTTCCTCTATTTCAAAGTTTCCAACTGCTCATTCAAAGTGCAGGAGCTGCAAAGAGCCAGAGCAGCGAGGAGGAGAAGGATGCTTCCAGCTCTTCCACCTGTAGAGGAACTGCACTGGGTCCAGCCCCAGTGGCATCCAAGGATTCTTCACGGAGTGTGCTTTGCAGACATCACAGTAATAGAAGCACGGGGATGATGCATTGTAAGAGATGCTGGACTCACTCGCCCAGAGAGAACACTCTGACACCACCTGCATTTTAAAGCAGGACTGTTTCTCTCTTTCTTTGCATGGCTCGGGCTGCCCCTCAACCTCTTTGTGGAGCAACTTTTCCACAGCAGAGGCTTTTGGGGGATGCACCTGCCAAAATCCTATTTTTGAACAAGGCACCCAAAATAGTGGTTGGAGCACCGGGTGCCCACTAGACAGAGCATGCTGCTGGAAGCTATTGTTGAAAATACTAAAGTTTTCCTCATGCAGATTTTAAAAGGCCACTATTTATGCATGTAAATTCTGAAGGGCATTAGCAGCATCACTGACACATGCTGACAGCCAGCCCAGCTTTGGGAAGGGAATAAGCAGCAGCGACTGCCTGAATAATTGATGTGCTTTTACTCTGCCCCATGGCCCAGTTATTACATTGCTCACTCTCTTCAACTGCCTGTGGTTTCTAAATTAATTAGAAATCTTAATGTCATGGCCAGCCAGCTAAAAAAAGAAAAAAAAAAGACACCGAGAACAAAGGAAGAGAGCGCTTCTCATGCCCTTGAGCCTTGGGATTTCTTCCTTCAGTCTGGCCAAGCAGGAAGTAAAAGCACAGTCTCAATTCCTGCAGCTTTGGACCCCGCTCACTGATGCTTACAGCAACACAGCATGAAATCCACTCCATCTGCAAAAAGCCCCCATTGCATGGGAGTGAACATCCCCATCAAGGTCACTGCCTCCTAAAGATGGGGCAAAGCCTTTTCTAGGGGCTGGCTCATGTGCAGAGCAGCCACTGTGTCTTCTGCCATGAAATACATCTGATACGTCCCTAGCCCAGCCATTGCAACCAAGTGCCATGCAGCACCAAATAAAAAGGCACCGCTGCAGTCTGGAGGAATAAAAGAGCTCGTGGTGGTTCTGCTCACACAGCTGGCAGACTAAATGACTCTGTGGGATCCCGTTCACAGGATGAAAAAAAATTGCGTGCGACTACCTGACCTCACAGAAGAGGAGATCAAATATAACAACATGAGTGGCCATATTTTTGCTGCACATATAGGCTTATCTATTTACAATATTGCTTATGTGAAATTTTAAAACAACACCTATACCTTTCAAGAAATCCAGTGGGAATAATTCCCGTGTTTGAGCCACATTGCAATAGCGCGGGTAGTTGTGTTTCAAGGCCTCGGAAAGCACTTAGCCATGATGAATGTGGGAATGTTTCTAATATCTTACTTGCAAAAAGAAATACTGCTTTTTCCAAAAATCTCTTTACAACTGTCTCAAAAGCATAAATAAACAAAAACTGAACTTGTAGAGATAATTTTCAATTGCATGGATAACCTAGACTAATATTTCACCTTCTTATAAAGGAACAGTGAAATATCAGTGAAACTTAACAGCAAGGCACAGTCTTCCTCTTTGCCAACACATCGTGGCATACTGTAATCTGCACCATTATTCCCCTTGGAAAACTCATTATTTTAAAGAAATCCTGTTTTTCAACCTTTCTTTCTGACATGGATAAACAGACTTAGAGCATTGAACTGTCTGACTCCCAGTAAAACTATCCTGTATCTCCCATACGCATCAAGTGCCCAAACAGGACAGTCACATAGCAGAGAAATGAGCTGGTGATGGTGATAGAAAGCATTACAGAGTTTTAAATTACACCGTAAATCCAAATGGAAGTATTCAAGAAAATGAATCCCATTTGTTAGCACGTGGAAGGTAGTTCAAAACAATTTGACCCCAAATGCAGGACAATGTGCTTCTCCCAAAGTTTAATCCACTTTGACTAAGCATTTATTTGCTCCAAGAGCTTCTTCTTCTGTCTGCTCTTTTTCCTCTGCTGTCATAATTTTGCACTAAATTGATGCATGCAGAGACCACCGCAAGAAAAATACACAAGGTTCACACAAGTTGCAAATTTAGGCCCTTGAAGTGTTTTTCAACGTGCTTCTTGAGATGACACTTCCATTTTTATGATGCCTTAAGTTTAGCTTTCGTATTTTTCAGATTCTCTGCTGCCTTAGGATGTAACTCTGAACTTCATATAAAGTGTTAGCAAGTTCTCTTCACAGTTTATTTGGACAAAACAATCCTTTTCTAGCCTGAGAACCAAGGACACCATTGCAGCTTCGGACCCAAAAGTGTAAACAAAGGTGAAGCAATCTAGGAGAATGGGACTTCATAACCTGAAGCTGTAATTGGACAATTAACCCCATTATGTAAATGGACCAAAACTTATAGAAGTGTGAAAACTCTTGAGCAGTCGTCTATGTTGCGTCCATCTTGGGTAGAGCCTTGGCCAGGCTCTTGTACTGCCCAAGGTGTATCCTTTGAAGGCCTTTTAATAAATACCTACATTATTCCTTTAACAATGTCTAGCCTCTGTTGTAGGCAGCCTCTCACAGGCATCATGTAGGGTGGAAAGATGGAATTTCAGAAAATGATAATGCTGATACATGGAGAAAGCAGAATTTTTCCACCCTATGATTTGTCTGTGTTTGTCATCTTGGCCTCATACTGCCTCTAAAATGCACATGCTAATCATCAGCAGTATGGCACTGCAGACATAATGAACACAAGATGTCACTCACATGCATTTTTCAAACCCAAGCAATGAAAGGAAGTGTCTTGTAAAACACATGTCACGTGTTCATACAGAAAGTTTCCTGACCCCAGCAACATCTGCTGTGTCTCTCTTCATATCCATGTTTTTAAGTCTCACTAGGCTTGGTTTGCTACACACAGATTTACAGACCTTCACATTACATATTCATTTTGTCCTTGATACTGGTACCTACCGACACATTTTCTTACTTTAAAGTCCTTATATTAATTACTACAAAAACTTACTGAAAGGCTCAGCTCACGTAGATTGCTCAGCTTAATCCCAGTAATAATCATGCTCAACACAGACTTTAAGACAGAGGTGAGTTCCTGGTCCCTCTTCTGGGTCACCATACAGCTGAAGGGATGGACCAGCTGAAGCAGGACCACCACTCTTCAACATGGCCATGCCACGTCCAATTTTTCCTCCAGGGAGGAAAGTGTGCAAAACCACTCAAGGCCCTGTAGGGCTGCTCACCTCTCAGCCTTGGAAAGAAGGTAGAAGAAAATACAGGAGATGGCAGCAGTACAGAGCAGCACAGCTCTGCTCACTGCTTTTTGGAGCCTACTCTTTCAAGATGCAGCCCCTGGCAAAGTGTCTCATGAAAGTTTGATGAACAGCATTTTGTTTAACACCAGCAACTGAGCCACAGCCCTGCTGAGCTGCGTTGCACCAACAAAATGTCACGACCCAGGAGGATCAAGAAGCTCAATTGCAAGAGGCAGGCTTGCAGGCAGCAGAGGAGCTCACAACCTCTGGAGCAGGGTGCACCACCCCATGAGCTACTGGGTCAGTGAAACATGAGGAGGCTGCTGTAAGGCTGATGATCACTGAGCCTCCTCCGACACTTGCCCAGCAGGCTGCCAGGCTCCACCACGCAGTCTTGCAAACACAGCGAAGTCTGCAGCCCTTTTCCCATTGGCACATACAAGCCTCGATTTTTTTTACCCTCTTTTACCCTTTTCACTTCTACATGTACTGAAAATATTCACAGTATGCTCTTCCCTACCATTTGCTTCAGCATTTTCATGCTCTGCTGCTTTTGTTCCCCTGTTCCCTTTACATAAAGGAATATTCTCAAGAAACAACTGCACCTGCATAACTGAAAATACACAAAACCCATATGCAGACACAGTGCTGGAGGCTCATGCAATGTGATCGGGTCTAAATATTTTAGCACAGCAAACAAATGAGGTTCAACTGTATGGCCCGGTAATTACCTTTTCTTGTTCTTCAGGTGCGAGAAATCCACACGCTATTTTTTGCAGAGTACTGTATTCAACATTTCTGGAAACAAAGACAAAAAGAAAACAATCAAAAAACAATCAAAATACCAGTCAAAATATGTTTATATGTTTTATATGTTTATGTTTACTTATCAGGCACTCATGAACTTTCTGCTATGCATTTGCCAGAGGACAGAGCAACGAACAACTGATTTTGGTCAACAGAAATGATTTTTGAAATAGACCTTTAATGTCTATGAAATATATCTCTGCATGGGAAGACAACAGTAACACATACAGAACACGTCAGTGAACACTGAAAAATCAGTGGACAATATCACTGCCAATAATTTTAAAAAACTTCAGAGATTTAAGTAGATATCAAACACACATGCAGGCACATGAGTATCTCTTCCCACAACAGAATCCAATGTAATCTGGAGAAACTATTGTTAAACCAGACAATTTATCAGAGGTTTTTAGAGGTCACTGCACCAGAATAAAAAATATCTAGTTTGAAAAGAAGTTAAAATAAACTATGATTGCAAGGATAGTAATTCCTTTTCCTCAGCAGCCACAATTTAAAATTTCTCTGTCCCTTTAGATCTTCAGTATTTTCTTCTAATTACAGTGTTAGATGCTAAATATAACATTAATTGACAAAACAATGAAATGGATGGATCCAGGTCAGCCTCCTGGAAGTGTTGGTTTTATCAGGATTAATTACACATGAAAAATTGCTCCTCACAGCTGGGATTGCTACAGATGAAACTTCAGTGAGAATCAGTCTTGTCAGAGTCAAGCTGGATGGCACACAACCCCAGGACCTCATCCCCTCCCAGTGAAACAATTAGAAAATATAATTAAAAAACCCATGCAAGGGAAACAGCAATGAGTCCTCCTGCCTGAATTTTGCTCCCAACATCAACTATAAACCCAGCTCATTTTCTGCAACCTGTAGGGGAGAACAGAGATGATGTTATTTGAAAAAATGTATTGAAATGAAAAAACTTTAAAGGCTGATTAAAAAAGGATCCAGTGTTAAACTGTGGCCAATTGTTCCAGTCACAGAAGTGAGTTCCCATGCCTTTCCCAACCAGGGCTGTAGCACAGCTTTCACTCTGCTGCCGTGGTCCCACACCCTGGACCACCCTACACCTTCGAAAGTTTCAGATTAAAAAAAATGGTCCTGGGGCTCTGGTTTCACATCTGTGCTAATCCAGAACAGTCTTCCTTTAATTTTCAATGGCAGAAAAAAGAAAGCTGCACCCCAGGTCTAAGTACTCCTTAGCAGATCCTCCCCTGAGAGCATGAGAAAAAGGAGGCCGAGGCATTGGTCCCTAACGCATAATTCATCTTATTTATGTACTGAAGAAGCAATTGCTTGCATTCAGTAACCTTGGAAGTCAGACAAGTAAATTAAAACTTAAAACAAGGCTTGAAAGTCCAGCATGCATGCTGGTTTTTAAGTGATTTCTCTATAATAGGCAAGTATGGATGCTCTGGAAGAAAAAGAGACCTATTCCAGCTTGCCTGTCAGCAAAATTGCCTCTGTAAGCAATAAACAGGCTTTGGATCATCTAAGAAATTTACAGGCAAACTCAGGGTAAGGCCAGTTATTATTCCTCACTGTACAAATGAAAAAGTCCCTAGATGTACAGACTATACCCATTTTCAGCCTTGGATTTTGACCAAATATATACAGTTTCAGTAGGAAAAAACACTTTTACAAGTGTACAGCAGACCAGGCAACACCTCATAAGGGCATCCATATACTTTATTTCTAGGAAAAACGCCATTTGTTTAGACTACTCTACTTGTGCTTTATAGCAAAACCTCTACCTGGTTCCAAGAAGCTTTTGGAGAATAATTCCCATTTGATGGGAGCAGTACAGAGCAAAGAAATTGTAGTTTGCCTGGTTTGAAGAAGTTAATGTTTGTTACCCCATTACCTTGCAATGGCTTTTAAAATAAAATTAAAACAAGACCTTTGTTGCATTTATGACACCCCACATTTTACTTCTGCTTGAAGCATAAAGGACTAGAGATAGCACAACATACTGTGGTTTACGGCTCTTCTGTGTCATTTTAGGATTCAGCACATGCTCTTCTCCCAGCTCACCTTTATTTTATCATAATGTGAGTGTACTGACTGGCAAATTTTTCTTGCCTTTCCTTCCCAAATGCCAAATGTGTAACCTTGAGTTGGCCTCTGCCGTATGCTATTTCTACGCAGATTTCAAATGCAGATTAGGGAATTCTTGTTCTTATTAAAATAGGAAGGGAACCATACAGGGATTCCTGCAAGAGCAAAGATCTTGCAAAATACTTGTTAGAGAGCTGACACTCCCTAGCAGTGGTGTGCTGCAGGAACTACAGGGATCTGGCATTAACCCTAAAACAGAGAATAAACACACTAAAGAAAGAGGCATTGTTTTATCTCTGATTCCTACTAATAATCAGAGCAGTGGAGCTCCTGCCCTTTATGCAAGGGAACCTTGTTTTGATCCTCTTTTACTGCTCTCCACATCACCTGACTAACCTGCTTGCCCTCAAACCTACAGGGCTCCTCAGAAAGCACTTGCTGCTTCCT
Organism: Rhabdornis inornatus; assembly: GCA_013397075.1. Classification (NCBI taxonomy): domain Eukaryota; kingdom Metazoa; phylum Chordata; class Aves; order Passeriformes; family Rhabdornithidae; genus Rhabdornis; species Rhabdornis inornatus. Next base: position 1,230,180 of record VWZS01006721.1, read on the forward strand.
CCCCAGTTCTCCTCTGGTCATACTCTGCCTGGACAATTTGGAAAGTGGTCTCACTCAGGATGTTAAGGAGAGGGGAAATAATTTCTCTCCCTTGTTTCATCCCATATTACCTTGGACCTCTACCTGCCAAGTTTACTGCTAAATGAATAATGGAGATACTTCAACATAGCCCATTTTTACTAACATGGCTGCTGGTGTTCATGTGGCTAAATATTTCTAAATCCTCTGCTATGGTGAGTAATGCATCCACCCAAACAGGACAAGGACACATTGCTCTGCATCACAAGATGCCACAAGAAGGGTAATTAATCTGCAAACTGGCATGCATCTCTATCCCAAACCAGAAACTGCTAATAAGGAGAGCAACAATAAACACTTTATTTGGCAACAGCAAAGCCTAGGAGGAGAATCCATCAAGATGGGATGGCTCACCCTCAAGGATCTGTCTTCACTGCAAAAAGCCAGCAGCCCAATTTCTGCTGCAAATGCTCACAACAGACCGACCCACATGAAATTTTAGGGAACAAGTAGGAAGCTTCTGAGAAAGCCTTGTTTGCTAAAACATACCAAGCGCCTTGCTTCTGGTTCTGCAGAAGCAGAGGAGCGAGCACCCAGCATCAGTGTTGTGCTTTTGTGGATGAAAACCCATTTGGAGCAGCACTGCCTTGCTCCTGGGCATCAGCATCTCTGCACCAGCCCAAGGAAACCCAATCAGCAACTTTCACCCACGGTGACTTAATTAACAGGCACCCTACAGACTTCTCCAAATCCTCCACACTGACACCCTCCATTACGAAGCTCTTTTGATGAGAGTGATTAAAACTAACAATTATAATTTCTTTTAGAGATGCCTCTAGAGGCTTTGGCAAGACTCAGACTGCATTGTTCACAGAACACAATGCAAAGAAATCTCTCTCCTGAAGAGCTCATCCTCCACAAAGACAAGGCAATCAAGGAATAGCAGAAAGAAAGGCAAGGAGACAATTTTTTTTTTGCTCAAGGTCAAAAAGCAAGCCCCTGACAGAGCTAGAACAAAACCTACCTCATCTGGAGTACTCATGAGGACATGCTGACTCTCCAATACTAAGCTGATCAACTAAAACTCTTCATTTTTCACGTGTCAAGAGGAGGTGAAGTAGTTCAGTGTTACTTGCTGTTCTGGTTTTGATCATGTCTTTTAGTGGTGGCTCTCCAAGCAAAGCTAACCATGACAGTGAAAGGGTTACCTCCCCTACACATTTCAAAGAAATGCTTCCCATACTTTTTCATGCAGATTACTGACAAATCAATCCCCCTCAAATTTTTTATTCTTCCATCAATGCTCTCAACAAAGAGTGATTGCTCAAGCACCCTTCTCAACCTTGCACTTCCAATTTTTTAAAGAATGGTCAATCTCAATATGCATAATTATAATTGCAAATGGATCATTTCATCTTGTGCTCTTCTGTTTTAATGGGATTATGTACCGTCAAATCTCTACAGTAACATTTAAAGTAAAAATGTCCTACGTCATTCATGTGTGGTTTAGATATTTAAAACATTAATATGTAACCTGTGATATTACGAAAGGTTAGATTTCTAACTACCTGGCTCAGTTATGACACCATAAATCTGATGTAGCCTTCACTGATGACTAGAAAAATCTTTCCAATGCAGTATAACTGTCATTTGATAGAACTTCTTGACATAAAATTCATCAGCAGGAGAGTGGTTCTGTTGTGCTTTCTGCGGGGACAGAACAAAGCACAAGTGTGCAAAGTGAGTGAAGCTTTTAGTCTTTGCAAACAACTTCAGTGCATAAAATATTAAAAGCAATGCTAAACTAATCTCTGGCAAGAAGTGCAGGCAATTCACTACAACTCGTATTACAAATGCCTTTGGTTTACCATTTAAAAAACATTAGAGTCTACCATTATGGTTGTGTATCATAGTGCTGTACATTAACCTCTGTAATTTTCCAACACGGTATATTGCAGTAACACAAATTAGGCTATCTGGCAAAAAAAAAAAAGCTTAAAAAGACACAATATTTAAAGAGAGCAGACAGGAAAGCTCCTTGCTCCTTCCTGCCAAAGACAGCAGGAGAAAGTCCAGTCCTCTTTTCCTCAAAGCAAATGGTAAAATCCCATTAATTTCCCCTGGAACCGACAGATCCGCAGCATCTGGGAAAGGATTCAGTCTAAATACATCGCAGACATAACTGATGAATGATTTGGGGGAAAGGGGTCGCCTGCTCTCATTTTAACACTTCTGTGTAACAAGAATGGAGCAGGTCATTTCTGTAAAGCTCAAAAATGCTTTGTGAGCTTTCAGCAGGATTTTCCCTTCAGCGTTTTTTGCCTTCTGTCTCCATTCTCTTCTTGTTCATACACTTAACGGCTTTCAAATCTGTTGAGTGTACAAGATGCTTAAAGCCTACACTTGATATTTACTGTTGTAGGACCCAAATGGATAAAATATTGTTCTCCTACAATTAATAGGAAAACATTAACATTTCACGTATTTTGGAACAACTATGTCTTCTCCACTGAAGAAATAAACTGGAAGCTAAATTTTCACTTGCACATAAATATGGAAGTTTTCATAGCAATATATCTATTTCAGGTAATGAAAAATAACCATAATAAAATGCTCCTCGTGTTTGCAGATTATTCTAATTTCCATGAAAAAATTTATCTACTCAGAAATACATCTAACAACTAAACCAAAAATATTTCATTTGGTTTTGTAACAGTTTTCAAAGATTTGTTTTTTGGTTTTTTTTCTTGGTGGGAAAAAAGATTTCTAAAAATATGAAAAACTAAGAAAGAAGAAGAAGAAAGAGAACACAGCCCAACACCAAGACAGCAACACTCACCTAGGGCGTGTTGGAGTCATGCTGCTTCTGTGCAGGATGCAGAACACACACTCAAACCTTGCTGCTTGCCCTATAGGCCACTGACTTGCTGCTCTCCTTCCTACAGAACTACCTGGCTCCTTTCCCTCACTCTCCCCTTCTAATGTATCTGAAGCTCCATCCAAACCCAAATGCTTCTGTTAAATATATTGAGTTTGAGGAGAGAAAGGTCAGCTTCATTTTGTCTCAGCTGGCTCTAGCTCCCAGCTGTCAGGACCAATGGGTGCTGGGGTTAAGCGAGACTTTTTGAGCCTGTTTTTGAAGCAGCAAGCAGCCATTATTTCAAGCTGGCATCCCAGAGATATTTTTTTCCAAGCAATATACTGGTTCCAAGTGGTTTTTGAAGCAAGCAGCTATGTGAAACCCAGGATCTGGTATTGGAAGATCCGGAGAGCTCCCTGCAACAGCAAGGCATTTAATGAGAGAGGAGAGGGGAGCCTGGAGCCCTGCCAAATCTAATCCTGGTTATACGTGCCACAGCTGGATTTCTTCAAGTAGGGGCTATTACACTGGCACACTGCTGACCAAAATCTTCTGTTTCGTGTAAATTGTCTGCAAAGACCTTAGGAGATAAAACTGATTAATCCTAATTAAAATGAAAATCAAGGAAATGACACAGTCTGTTGAATCTACTTGATGAATCAAAAGCTTCCCTCATTTCTATGTTAATTGTCTTTTTACAAATGTGCAGCACTCTCATACGCACAGAATAATGTTTTCATATTTTTCTTCACTTGGAACATTACAGGACAGATGTTACAAAGCAAGCAGAGAGCCCTTCTGCATTATCAGGCCCCTGCAGAAGTGCCTAGCTGGGTGCTGACTCCTTTCTCATGGCTTTAATTAAAATACAAAAAATCCCAGCCTGCAGCAGTGCAGCAGCCCAGGCACTGAAGGTAGGAAAGCACTGGCACCAGGCAGGACACAGCACCTTCCAGAATGCTGAAAGGTGTGCAAGATACCCCATTAGCACTGAGCAGGGAATGTACCATAAGGTGAATTCAAACAACACAAACACACAAAATCCCTGCTCTCCATTTGCATGAGTCTAGTAACGCTTCCATGAAACGTCGCCACTGCCACTTGAGTTTTTATCAAAAGCCTACTTGCACATAACACTGTATCACAGAGAGGACATTTGGGAAAGCAATCAACCTGCAAAGAGATTCTTGAAGTGCAGAAACGCAGAACAGACCCTTTCAAGGACAGTTCAACTTCGGATGGGAGTGATTTAAAGAGGAATACATTGTTAACACCAGCCAATTAAGAGGTGGAATGTATAGAAAGGTCTCTACAGATAAGTATGCAACACATTAATGAGATCCACATTCCGTTTGTATCCAGTCAAAATCGTATCTTGCCTAAACTTGTAGGGGGGCAAAACTAACCTAAGTGGTAAAGGCACACTGGACAAAATCCAGAATCTGCTGCATTACTTGCTTAGACGCCATTTATTGTGGTTACATTTTATTATACAGTAGTAAAAAATTACAAGGCAACATCCTGTGTTATTTCCCGCTGGGATAAATGATACAGATGTACTATTAAACCTCAAAACCAGCACCAGTCTGCCAGGCTACATTCCATTTGTGTCTTTATAATGTGTCAATAGGCTGACATTTATGCCTTCTGATGGTAAAGCGAATTATGTTATAGACATTTAAATATGCCATAAAATGCCTAGCACTGCACAAACTTAGAACTCTTCCAATCTACCAAAACAACACACACAAATCAAAAATCTCAGCAGACACCAGCATCCAAGCTTAGGACATACTGGTTTTCTTTTTTTCCATGCTAAATTGATTTCGGTATTGCTGTCAGCCACAGCTGACACTGGGAAGGCACTCATGAAGGTCTGCCACAATTTGCAGCCCAAGGGCATCCTAGACCATGGAAACACACCAGAAAGGGATGGTCCTATAGGGATCTCACTGCAGGTCACACACTATATGTGAACTAAGACATGACCTAAGCATAGTCAGTGGTGCTGAGGGTTTGAGGGACATCAAGTTCAATAATTCCAATTTAAAATGACCTCTCTCTGCTTAGTCACCACCAGCTCCTTTGAAAAAGCCAGCCTGGTGAGAAATCAAGACAAAACACTCATAGATTGGCTATTAAATATCCTGCTTGTGAGAAGTGTCAAGACAAAAACACGGACACTAGTATACAGTGGATATTTTAAGCCCATCATAGTCTTGCATTAATGCCATTCACCAAAGTTTGCTAACTTGAAATGAGGCTCTAAGATATAGAGGTGGCAAAACTGGACTGGGGAACAAAACACACCCTTGGGGCTAGATGATCAAAATTAAAGTCTATCCATGGCTGAATTACAGGGACTGTCTGGGCTAGAAGGAGATTGGAGTAACCGGAAGTGGTGAATGGGGATGCATAAACAGCAAAACACGATGGGTTTGGTCTAAAACCAAAGAAGCCCCAAGGCTTCTTCATGTTTGAAGCTTTTTTTGCACACACTCAAATTCCTTAATAATATAAAAGATAAGCAGGTAAAAGCAAAAGAGGAGTTCAGAAATATGCAGCCTGGAAAGGCATGCTGGAAGGAGGGCTGCATGCTTCAGTTACTATCCCTCTAGCACCTGGCATGTGAGGATAAGGAAAAGCTGCAAACATACCAACTCCATAGTATTTGGCATTTCTCTTGAAATGACTGTAATTGGAATAAGGGGTACTGATGCTTCAGGGACTTGCTTTAAATAAAGACGTTAAAAGAAAATTATCATAGAAAACAAGTCTGGGATATTTTGACTCTGAGAACATTTAGAGCTTAATGCATTAGAAATGCAGAAACTGCATCAGATACTGCACTAGGATTGTCCATGATCAAGCTGCAGGCAGGAAAATGCCAGGCTGCCACTTCATTACAGTGCTTACCATCAAAATGAGACAGAAAGTGGCTGCTTCTCCACTCTGACAAGTTTTTAATTGCATCTAGAAATTACCTTCTACTTTGAATTTCATTCTGAAATTGTGTCTAATAGAGGCTGCTCAAGATGAGTTTGTCACACTTCTAAATAATTACTATTAATGTGACACTAACATCTTTCCCTGGAGCTTACACCACCTAAAGTGTCTTTGAAAAAATGTCCTTATCATTAAACTTAGCACCAAATGTGACTAAAATGCAGAACTATCCCGACCTTTTTTAATTCCAAGTGGATTAGCAGTCACAGTCCTCCTCCAAAAGGAGGCCCATCATCTTTTCTGTTTTGGTGACATTAGTGTACCTCTTTTGAAGGACAGAAGAATACCTTCCCATGTCAGTGCATGATGAACACATAGGCACAACCTTACATGACACTCATAAGAAAGACTAAAGATTAGGAACAGGCTGCATTGTCTCAAGACAACACAGTCCAATCCAAAAGTCCCAAGATCACCAGATTTTCAAGAGGAGCTTCTCCAAGTTCATTCTATGGGCTTTGCATCCTGTCAGGGTAAATTTCACATGTGAACAAAACAGTGAAGATCACCAACTTTGCAGCATTGGCAAAGCATGGGCCTTGGAAATTCTACACCACCAGGACCTGAAGCCACCAGAAAACCAGAGGGTCCCTATGCAGACATCCTCATGAAATCAACTATCCAACAATCTACTACACAAATTAAATGAGAAAACTTTCAGCTCATGATGAAGACTTTAAAAAGGAAGGAAAGAAAGGCTCCTGCTCCTTCTAAAGCAGAAAATAATTTCTTCCCAAAAAGAGGGGCTCCAAGGAAACTACACAGTCACTCCCTGAAAAAGTTTTCTTTTGATTTTTTACAGGGCAGACCATCCCACAAGTTTTAAAGACCTGTAAATGCAGCTAATCTGGACATTAAAGACTTTCTGTAAATGTAGAATAAATAAATGAAATGTAGCATGAAGAAGTCCATGAGAGGGAAAATCTTAACCAGTGTCTCCTCACACAGTTATTATTCAATATTAGGATTCAATCACCTTTTTCCTGAGACATGAAAGATACATAAAGACTGGCATATAAAGACATAAAGACATCTCTGGCTACAGTTGCTTTGGAACTGCCTTAAACCATCTTTGTTTTATTACCTCAGATAGCATGATGTCATCAGAAGCCTTTTAATGTCTTTTAAGACCTTTTCCAGTTTTCATAAATTATTAGGTGTGAATATGTGCATGTGTGTGGCATTTCTTTATTCCATCAACCATGTGATAAACTGCAGTGCCACAAGATAAATTGCATTCAGTTTACAAATTTGACCTCCTCACTTGAACTCTGCCTGCTAATCCATTTCAGCTGGGACTATTTCTAATATGCCATACTTCCAAACAGCTTTCAAACAGCTGTAGGGGCCTTTTTTTTTTTTTTAATGTGTGTTTTAAAATGGATTTCACATTAGAAGTATTTTCTTCTTTGCACCAGAAAATGGAACAGATTACAAGCAGAAGGACCCTGGCTCCTGGCAGCTCCAGGATCGAGTGTCAGATACATCCCAAGCCAAAGGGGAATAAGAGCTGCTCTAGGTGTACAGGAAACTTTTGTGGTGTGGGGTGCTCATACCTTTAATGGCGTGCCTCCAACAATATCTGCCACACACCTGCAATCCCATTAAAATCCTCAGGAGTTATCCTCCTGCATCACCCTGCAACAGTTTTAATGAAGGTTTAGGCACTCAGGCCTGGCTTTCACATATGTCACCCCATGTCATGCAGGTGAAGCATCACCCAACTATACAGGGCTCTCAATTAAAGCAGGTGCTGTGCCCCTACCTGCTCAACTCCAGGCAAGCAATTTGGGTAATCCTCCGTTCCCACAAAAGCTTCTGCAATTCAGAACAAATGCCTCAAGTTATGTGCTGTGATACAAAAGGGGTTACTAATAATCAAACCAATTTTGGGTCTCCCTTTGAAACAGATGAACATATATTAATTGTTGTTAGTTTTCCAGAGGTAGCACAGAACCAGTTCTCACTAACATACACGTTTTCTTTGTATGTTTGAGAAGTTCACTGCTTTTTAACAGTTTATTTTCTTTCTTTTTTACTTTCTAAATTTCCTTGCTTGGTTCCATCCTAATTTTTAATAGGTAAACGATAAAGTTTTGTTTGCAGTTAGCCAGCATAAACAAATCATTTCTCAACTACTCACCACAATTTTCACAGAAAGGACAAGAGTAAGTTTTTTAATAACTTGCTTAAATATCCGTGACAGAAGAGTCCTACTGCTGCCAAGCTGCCACTTGTGTTTGCCACGCCTGACCAAACAGCAAAACCACCTCTTTCCTGGTCTCTCCTTGAATCTCAGACAAGATGGATGCTTGGAGTAGCACTTCTCATTCAACTGATGGGTGCATTTCACTAAGCAAAGCAATCAGCTGCACCAGTTTAAGTATGAGCTTAACTCTACATATGCTCTGAGATATCAGGACCCACCAGCTCATGATGCCACACCATTCCTAATACAGGGTGTAAGCCTCAGCATTACTCCTGCACAGGGAAAACAAGCCAGCCCCCTTCTCAGCTTCAAGTAACTGAGAAGTCCTAGCAGCCTCCATAAAACTAGTGTGGATGAAAATTAAGGATGTGGTTAAGGGTCCTTGCTAGACTGGGGTCTTGCTGTATTTTTCCAAAAGAAATTTGATGGCATCAGATATATAAACATGACTGGCTTAAGCAATTAGACCTGCATTTGCTATAAACTCTGCAATCAAATATTCATTTCATTTTGCAATGTCATCAGTAGTCTGACACGAGTAAAAGCAAATTAAAAATGCAGGAAAGTATTCCACGTAATCATATGCTTTTTTAAGGAGCTAAATTACTTATTTAAATTACAGAGACATACTGAATGGGATGGCTGTGAAAAAAACCTGTTGCAGGAACTGGCAGAGACACTGGTTTCACGTAAATCAGAACTTCTATGTGATGATACATGATAACAAAAGCACCAATTAACAGGGTGGGGTTTTTCACCCATTCCAAGCCCACATTATAGATACTTTCTACTTCTAGAAAACTGCACTCAGTTGAAGCCAATAGTAAAAGCTTGACTACCTTCTAGGCATGTTGGTTTTGGCTGATATGTTTTCCACAAGCCACATAAATTATTAGTGCTTTCTGAAATTAAAAATAAAATAAATAAAGGCATTAAGAAAAAGTGCACTTTTCTTGGGTCATCCTTTAAGGGCGTTCTGCACATGGGAGTCTCAAAGGACACCACAGTTTTACTCACAGTTAGCTTGTGTTTAGACACATGAAAGGAATAATCAACTCTTAATATGATGAGCAGTGCTCAGGATTTCCTTAAAATGGAAGAGAAGACCTTACTTCCAAAATGAAGAAGGCAGATCTCCAGTAATTAGAACAAAGAAGTGCTTTAAATTTCCCTTCTTTTTGCATAAACCATTACAAGAGGTCATTTTGTCAAAAAGACTCAGCAGCTGAACACCACACCGAAATGTGTCTTCTGAGTTTGCTCTCTGCTGACCCTCACGGAAAAACCCCATTCCTGCTGGTAACTCTTCACTGGTATGGACAAGTATAAACAGGGACACAGTATCCAAAACATTTTACCAGAGCAAGAATATTGGTTGAAAAAACATCAAGTGAATGACAACAAGAGACTAGAATTATTTAAACAGTATGAAGAACAAAAAAAAAAAGTGCTAGTCAGGTAGCAGAATATTGAGAGGCAGTAAGCTCTCATTCAGTATTGGATTTACCAGTAAAAACCTTGGACAGAAAAATTAAAAATCATTTGGTAGAATAGGATTGAATACCACTCTCTTGATTGACTGGAAGTGCTGGTGAGATACTAATGGCCTAAAAGGAAAGAAGGATGGACAAACCCATGGCAGCTCCCAGATGACAATGGCTGCTTCACCCCAGATGGCTGGGGGGGAACCAAGGCAGCTGAGGTGAGAACTATCCTGAAAGGCAGTCTGTACACACACCTGACCAGCATCACAACTCATGTTCAACATCCTCAAATTGCAATTTATCAGCTGGCTGGGATCTCCTTGAACACTTATCAGAGATATTCACACCTATTTCTACATCTGGAACAAGACTCCACTAAAGGACATCCCATCAGGGTCATAAAAATTATAGCAACTGGTCTGAACTGGGATACCAGCAACCCCTGATGGCTCATCTACGTTTTTCACATTCATTCTGAATGTTCTGAATGTTTCACATTCATTCCGAACTGTTCTAAAAGGTTCCAGTACTAAGCAAACCCTAAGCAGTGGATGGTCCCTCCATCCCTTCATCCAAGGATGAATGTGAGAACCTGCTTGCAGAAGCCCATCTCAAGCCCTTGCTCAGTGCCACAGCACCAAGGACGTCTTTGTAAGACCTATCTTCACAACTTCTGGACTGTACTTCAATCATTCACATGGCACCAGCAGAGAGAGCATAGCAAAAAATTCTGGCTTGCAGCACTGAACAAAATGTAGTATATAAAGGCAGCTGACAGGAAGGTGCATTTTTTGCTGAGCAGTATCCGATAAATAAATTATAAAGAACTGTAACTGCTAACTATTAAGAGACAGATTTATATGATAGCTAAAGCTTTCACAGTTGAGGAAGGAACGTCTAATAAAACAGCATAGCTGTGATTTAGTACAGTGTTTAAATTCATCGTTACATATATTTTGTATTTCCGACTGGTCTTCGCTACCAAGTCATATATTGGCTTTGCCTGATATACGTATCCTTTTTTGCATATATAATGAGCTTATCAGATTCAACTGGAAAAGGCAGTTTTAGAGCTATCTTCTCCCAAGGTTTGCACTTATATATGCCAGATGACTCATCCGCTGTACTAATAGACACAGTGAATCCAACAAGGTGAAAAATGTTGAAGGCTGAGATTCTGCACAGCACAGTAGGAGGACGAAGAGCACAAAGACATTAAACTGAGAGGAACTGTCTTACCCAGCAAGGCTTACTGGGAGTGGGGAAAAAAAACCCAACAAACTTACTTATATATTTTTATCACTTGGTAAGACCTTATAGGTCCTTGCATGTCAGGCTTTGATCATCCCAGAAATACAGGCTGATGTTCCCCAAATTGGTCCTAAAGCCCTCAGCCACCTGGAAAAAGTGGCCAAGACTCCCAAGACAGCTTTGAACATCCGCAGGAGCCACTGGGGTTTTAGCACGTCTGAGATTTGCATGGCTGTGTTTTAAAGCCTAGCTTTGGGCAGCTTTCCCCAGAATTCTGGCCCAGCTTCTCCCATTTCCAGGCTGGAAGGGACTGATGGCTCAGCTGCTCTGGATTTCTGTGTAACACCCAGCCCAAAGGATTTCAGCTCACTGCTCCAGCCACAGTGAGCTGTACAGTCACTGCTGGTCAGTCTGTGCGCCGCTCCAGAAAGAGGGGAAATTGCTGGTAACTCCTGTTGCAAACTTGAAAGGTCAGGGGAGAGCTACATTTAACTCTGCCTGCCCTTCTCAGTGTCATCATACAAGTTTTACTGTAGCCACAAATAAAAAGGAATCTGCAGGATTTGGTGCTATGAAGACGTCTCAGTTGAATACTGCAAGATTTCTTTCTTAATGAAATCTTTTCCCCATACTTTTCATAAATATTTAAATAAACAAGACCAGAAAACCACTATGAAAACTCTTTGTCCAGCTGCAATGTTTTGAAAATAATACCTAAACCATGTTTCTACTGGATTTAATTCATGCTGAAGCCCAAGTGAACATTTAGGCAGCATTTAGCATCTTCAGAGCACTGTGCAAATACAAGTTAATGCATGATTTGTGGTCCTGCTCAGCAGGTCTGCGGCCCTCTAATTCCTGACTATCTCCATCCTTCAGCCTGACTTGTGTCCTACACCCTTGGTGAGCCAACAGCCACCCACCACCCAAGCACTGGCAAGCTGCAAGTGTTTCAGATCAGCAGCAGCTCTGGACACTCTGCAATAAAATCCTGGTGTGGTTCAACTCTGTCTCATAGCAGTCCCTACCTTGGAGTCACATCTCAGGTAAGATTTAGTTAACACAGCTCATAAAATACTATTCTGTCCATCTAAATAACGAAGAAAAGGGGACATAAAGGCAAATAAATAAAACACTTTACAGAGAAGATCTTTTGGAGCATTTTAGCAGCTCCTGTTTTTTTCCCCAAATAACAGAGGACTTATCCTCGAAGATGCTTACAAGTCAGCTTTCTCTTTTAATCACAGCACTTTAATAATTGTTATTGTCTTGTACATTTCTGACTACGCTAAGAGAAATACAGCAAGGGATATGGCCCAGAAAGGAGCTGGTACATCTCACATCATCAGGAATGAGTAAAACAGAAACTACATTAAAAGGAAAGGTAGAGAATTTAGTATCACTGCAACATGAGAAACACAGTCTCTGACATCTGCCAAATATTTGTCTTTCATATATTGTAGCATATAAACCTATGTCCAACTGGGTTCCCAATCCAGAGGGTTAAGACAGGAGGTTGGATCACAAAATCAACCACTTGTTACAGAAAAGACAACTGTATTCTCTTGAACCCTGACAAGCCAAAGGACACTCCTGCTTTTCTGAAAGCACTAATGCTGCTGGTATTTCCTGTGGGACTTGAACTAGTGACTGGATAAAGGGCAGGCCAGACACAGGCTCGTTTTCAGGAAAAGGGCAAAATTAATCAAAAGGTTAGAGAAACCATCTGATAGTCTTGTACTGCAATCAGAGCCATACTGCTCTGAAGTTGTCTTTATGATATTCGTTACACAGAATTTCCTTCAACAGAAGGAAAGTCTGAAAGTGCTTCAAGGCTTCTAGGCTTCTGAGGACAACCAAGAGGTTTGGCATTTTTGACAGCAGGCAGGAAGCCTCCCAAGTAATGCCCTGTGCTCATGATAGTTGTCACAGTAGGATTTTGCATGCTTCCTGCAAGTATCAACCCTCAACAAGGAGTAGCAGCACAGACAGCTTTCCAGGAACTCCCAATATCAACAGGCAGCTGTGAGCCACAAGGGACAATGCTGCTGGTGCTCCTCCCACAGCTATGTTCCTTCTGGCTAGCACAGTGGTTTCATCTTTAGATTTTGCTGGGAACAGAAGCTGAAGGCAGGCAATTTGGCTGAACCCTCAAAAGGGAAAACAGAATTGATCTGCAGATATTGCATAGCTATGCTCCTTCTTCTCCTATTTCCTCTTCTGACCTGCACCATATCTAAGCATTCTCACCTAGCAATGCTGCTCAGGACCCTCTGCAGTCAAGAGCAGAAGTCCTCACGTGAAAGCCAAGTCTAGGATGGGGATCTGTATCTATCAGTCAGCACTTCTCCTGCTGTAAAAACTAAAGAAAACCCAAAAACTACGTACACACAAGCAGTGAGGAGAAAAATACCATCTCTCACCACTACAAGAAATGGGCATTTTAACACTTTGCTTCACAAGGACAGGTGGAGGCAGGACTCTACACTGATCATTTCCCCTGCAGAATAACTTCCTAGAATGCTGCAGTGCCTTGGAAAGAGGCAGCTGGCACAGGGTATGGAATAATGGAAGGTGAAGTGTCCACAGAAGGTCCATACCCACAGCAGCAGGGATTGCTGGCCTCACTCTAGCACTTTCAACACAAAGATAACTAGCTTCAGCTTATCATCTGTTTCCCTTGCTTAAGGCCAAAAATATGCTACACTGCATGATGAGCCCAAGGTGGGGGGGCTTTGATAGCTACATTATGCCTTAGCCTGGAAATGAGACAACACTGGGAACACATATTTAAAAGGGAGGACTGAGCAGACTTTCCAATTCCTTCACAACGAAAAAATCTCCATAAATACCAGTAAGGCATAAAAGAAAGAAAGCAATGGGACCCCAAAACACAGGCTCACTTCCAGAGTCCACACAAACTTTTTATACCTTTTAGCCATTTCATTTCCCAGGGAGGAAGAACTGGCACAGGGAGGCAGCAGCACTGCACTCCTCTGCAGGGAAATTGGACTCGTGTAACTTCTCAACTCGACTGGGAGGCAGCAACAGAGTCCCAGCAAGCTGTGTGGAGCCAGTTTGTATCTGGAACCAAAGATGCCTTCCTTCCTCGAGAGAGTCACCATGGCAAGGTCAGCAGGCACAGCTCAGCCAAGGCTTCCCTTCCTTCCTCAGCAGTGGATGGAAGTCAGCCAAAGGCAGCTTAAGGCTTTGGAGAAATCAAGAACCCCAAGCGCCAGTTACTTTTTTTTTCACAGGTAAATAAGAGCAAAGTGCCCAGAGGAGATGCTTGGCCACTGAAGTGTGTGGAGTCATAGCACAGGGCTGCTCTGTTTACTCCAGCCAGGGAGTCCCTGCAGAAGGTTGGATGCTATTTTTGAATCCTGCAGGCTGACGAACGAATTCCTGAGGCAGGGAGCCTCAAAAGGGACTCCACTGCAGGAAAATGAACGCAGCTGTGCAAGAAAAAAAGCATATTCAGCAGAACATGGCAGGGCTGGGAGGCACTCAGAGCCCAGCAGGCAGAGCTGGCAGCACCCAGTGAGATGAGAGCAGGCAAGTGCTGGGAGGCACTGGGCACTCAGCAGCACTTCAAAGAATCACAGCATCATGGAATATCCTGAGTAGGAAGGGATCCACAAGGATCATCAGGGTCCAACTCCTGGCCCTGCACAGGACTACTTGAGTGGAAACCTACCCATTTCTCTGCTGCAGCCCCTGGCAAAGAGAACAGATTCATGACTCTGGCCTTCCTAAACTGGATGCTCCCATACAAAGATGCTGGCTATTTCTCATGCTGCCAGATGCCTTTTCTCCTTCCTCCTCAATGGCCCTCTGCATTGCTCCTTTCTACTCAACACACTCATTTCCACGAGCTTTCTGTGAAGACCTGAGTTGTCTTGAGGCAGAAGGCGTTCAAAGCATTCATATGCCTTCCCAGTCACCAGCAGAATCCTTTTCTGTTCTAGACACCCCCCATCCAACAGGAGTAAATCTGAGAAGGTGAAGAGTTGAACTTCCAGAAAGATAAAGGAAAGCTGAAGTGAGAACAGAGGATTTCCACTACAAAAGTTTAGTGCACATAAACCCACAACTGAAGTCAAGGGAGCTCGTGCTTCAGATAAACAGAGCACAACACACACACTCTCTGAGGGCAAGTCTGACCCCAAACCTGAAGCCAGTAGGCTGAGCTCTCCAATCTTGACCTCCCCATCTACAGCCACCCAAGTAAATACACAGATAGATAGACAGACAGATATTTTGCAATAGTCAGGAGAAAAAAAAACTCATCACTGCTTCTGGAGCACAGCAATACATCTGAAACAAACAGCACAAAGGAGTCAAAATTACGTTAACAACTGTGTCTTCAGCATTTCAATACTTTGCAGGCAATAAAATATGAGGGCAACAGACAAGGGAATACAAAATACTGTGAAGGGGCTCACTATATATGCATTGTCCCTTCTTACACCAGTGGGACAGAGTTCAGGATGTGAAGTTACACAGCAATGTGGAATTACTAAGAGACAGGGTTGAGGTGCCCACAGTCCACTGATTTCAGGTTTTCTTCAAGTGCTTGAGCACTTGGCTCTCAGGAGGCATTTCAGAAAGGATTTACCCTCCCACAGTGCAGGCTAACCTAGCAGAGAGGGAATGGTTTCAGGGAAGAGGAGACACGAGTACTTCCCCAGTTTACTTAAATTTCCTAGTGAATATATATATATATATATATACACACACACATATACGTGCATACAGATATATATATATATATATGTATGCATGTATATACAGAACAACTGACATGCAATGATCTCAGGACTAGGAAACATAATGCTTTCTTAAAAGGATGCATTGCTGGCTTGACAGGTACCATTCTACAAAATTAAATTGGAAAATATTTTAGATATTCTACTGCCAAGTCTGCAACTTGACCCTGAGATTTTCATACCCCTGACAAAATGATTTGGTTTGGGGGTTTTTGTTTGCTTGCAAGGGGGAAAACACGAAGCCACAAACAATAAATCTTTAAAGGACAGAGGGGAAACGCAACGCGAGCAATGTAAAAATAGATACCAACCCTTCCAGTCTATATTTAGGTGGTATTCACAACTACAGCTGGTTGGGGAAAAAAATAATAATTAGGCAATCAGGTCATTTTTAGGATAAAGCATAGCCCTTTGACTACACACAAATCCTCCTTCTGCCAGACACTTAACCTATCTTTGAAGGCTGCAGAGAGCTGACTAAAGAGAAACACAGTATTTCACCATTCACTCCAAATTATGCTTGTTTACTGGATTATTTTCAAGGGCTGCAATAAAGGCACAGACTGCCTAAAAGTTTACACTGGATTTCTTTGCCATCTTGTTGCATTTAAGGCCAGAACAAAATGAAGAGGGGTTTTTTTGTTGGTTTTTTTTCTTCTTTTTCATGTTTGGTACAACTCCACTCCGACAATCTGACAGCATGTTGTATTGCCTTGGGCAAGGATACACTGTAGTAGGTTAGGAGAAATAAACTGCACAGTAACATCTTATAACCATCCAAGTTGTTTTTTGTATTCAGATCTTAATAAAAAGAAGTAACAGTTAGAATCAAGATCACGACAATGATGCTCATCTGCTAAAGTAGATGGTCCCACACAGTTTTCCACCAAGGGTGGAAATTCCACCTTTTTTCCTACAGGATTTCTAACAGATCTGGAAGGGGTCTGGCTACCTCATGTACTTGCCCAAGAAGGGACACCATGAAATGATCAGCACCTTGCTAGAAGCCTCCTTGATGGAGTGGTGGGATGCACTGGCACAAGGAAGTGCTTCAGCCAGCACTCAGGAATGCGAGGGAGCTGCTGAGGATGGCACAGCACGGAACACAACGTGTGGCCACACGTGGGTTCTTCATGCTCCAGGAACAACAAGACAGCCCAAGTGAGGAGTATCAGCTAGGATGCACCAAGAATGTTGATTTTTGGTGTGGAGCTACATCCAGTGCCTTTGCTGTCACACGCTCTGTACACTGAACATGCACAGAGCATCCTGGCTGATTTGTCCCGTGCTTACAGACCCCGCTCTGCTCCTGTCCTTTGAAGGCTACAGTTGCTTCCTGTAGCCAGAAAAAGAAGTGACATTAGGATCAGTAAATCTGAGCTTCCAAAACTCTGACACGTAGGTATTAGAGTAAGATTCAAAACATTAAAATCATTGTTAAAGGATAATTTGACCTGCATAACCACACATTTTCTCATACATTTTATAATCGTTTCCACACGGCAGGGTGAAAAGAAGAAGAAAGCAAGCATGAACTGGAACCATTTTAAAAATTCATGTGATTTTTTTCTTATTGGAATTACCTTGATCATTAATGACAAAGACATTGTTAATTCCAGGAGAAGGTGGAATAGGAATACCTACTTAAAAATAAAATTAAGGAAGGTATATGGTAAAGTACCATTCAGAGTATGAAACATGAAGATTTTAAGCCTAAGCTCACAGGATCTTACAGTTACACTTATCCTTCACAGGCATACAACATGGATTTTCAAATTATTTACAAGGGGTTAAAGAAAAATTTGTGATTCAAAATAGGGAGTGGGGGGAGACACCAAATTTACTTGATGTTTGGAGAGTATCATGTGTTTACTACCCTGCTTTCCACCCACAACAAACACGTTTTAGCAACCAACAGTTGGAGAAGCAGAAGCTGCCAGTGAAAGTCAAACATGACATGCAGAAGGCATCTTTTTTTTTTTCTTTTATGCTAATTCAGAAAAGAAAAGCATCATCCTTTAGACCCTGGGATTAAACATATCTCTGAGTCCCTTGTTATCAGATAAGATGATATCCAGGGAAATCACAGAAGATAAGGATAAAATTTTTGGCTTTCTCTTGAAAGGGACCATGACCCCTCCCTCCTATCCTGAGTGGAAGGTCCATGATGCCCCAGGCAATACCCAGCCATGCCCTGCTCTTGCCTCACCACCAAAATCATGAAGAGCTGAGGAATTTGCCAAAGTGGCAACAAAGGGCAACGTGCTGCCTCCAAAACGCACATAAGCACCTGTGGCCACCAGAAACACGTACATCCCTTTTATCGCCAACTTCCCACAAAGCAAGCATGTATTTTAGCTATTCCACTAGATTGTGAAACTGTTTAATTAATCTGTAATCACGTTTACAAATGATACATTCCTGAGAGTCACCGGAGCCCTGTTGGTCATAGCAACTGGCAATTTTAGAGAAAGCAATTCTGAGAACCAGATGAATTTGCTTTTAAGAAGATTATTTAAGAGTCACTCTGTCTAATATGTTCTATAACCTCATTCCCCAGCAAGTCTAATTGCCAACTTTCAAGTAAACATTTTGACATTTTGTTCCAGTATATCTGCTCAAGCCAGGATGCAACAAAGTTTGTGGAAGCTTCAACAATGGCTTTTGATAGTGGAATAATACCTCTAACTTCTCAAGGGCATGCCATGTTAGGTTTTTTGCTATTCCATTAAACTTTTAACATAGCTTCAGCAAATAATGAGTTTATAGACTGGGACTGTTCCCAAATCAAGGTACCTGCAGCCAGTAATGAAGTAAAAATGCAAAATGCCCACTGGTGGAGTAAGTTACACAACACCCACCAATCGTTGCAGAGACTGACAGTCACGGGAGACCATTTCAAAGCCAATATGGGAACTTTACAGGCAGGAAAGGGTCAGGATGGCAGTAGTGATGAAGTGGGAGGAAAACAGCACGTGAGCTATCATTCATTATTTTACTACTACCAGAGTACCCAAAAATCCCAGTGGAGTCCTAAGCTCCAGCCTGCTAAGTACTGTGCACACGTAAAGTAAAACCCCTTCTGCCCTGAACAATATATATTCAATAAGTCTGAGGACAAAGACCATGAAAGAGGCAGTGGCACTGTCCCTGCAGTGCAGATGGCCAACCAGGGCAGGAAGAGGTTATGCCCCTTGTGCAAGGTCAGATGAAAAATCAATGGTGTGCAAGCACAGGTCACCTGAATTGCAGTCTGGAGTCCACTGCAAGTACAGCCCTCCCCACTCTGATGTCTGGGCCAGCACTGCTAAATGCTGTGCTTAGGTTCTTCGTGCATCCTCCTGGAATGCCACTCTCTGCTACCATGAGCTGGGGATTCAGCAGGGAAATCCCTCTGAACACCCAGTGAAAAACCCACTGTTTCAGAGCTGTGCTCTGAGCCTCTCAGATCTGCAGACCCAACTGGTACAAGACATAGCGAAACAGACACCAAGTGTGGAGGAATATACGTCCCTCGAGAGGTGCAAAATCTTCTGACAACCTCACTAATCAAGATCTCTCCAGTTTCAAAACTCTGTGCCTCACTTGGGACTCACTCATTTGTAGCAAATTACCTAAAAGCAGGAAGGGCCCAATTTGCAGAGAAAACTGTGGCACAAGCCACTAAAAACCACAGTGATACACAGCAGAAGGAGAAAGACTCAGTGTTGCAGTGCTCCCTAGAAAAGCTCATCCTGGCTGAGCAGGATGGCTCACTAGGGGAGGAGCAGAATTAAGCCCAGCAGCATTGTTACCCCCGGCCCCTAAATGCAAGAGCATGCTATGTTCTCTATTCCCATTAACTTGCACAACTAATAATATCCCATTCCTCGCTGGAACAGTGGAAGATGGTGAGTCCTTATATTTCAGGGACTTTAAAATAGACTGAAAATCAGTTAAGTTAAAGCCTTACCTGCTGCAAACATGCTTTACTGTAAACAGTAGGATTTGAGTGGCAACTCTGTAGCAGTTCCCTGCACTAACTGTAGATCGACCGGGTGTTTTATACACTTTGGTGAAAGGATTTTTCCTTGCTTCTTAGGATCATCATAGCAAAGAGAATATACCTCATCATTTTCCTCCTCTGTCAATCCCAGCTATTTATCACAGAGGCTAAGAGTTGACCCATTAATGGGATAAGGATTCCTAATCTATCAAGAATATATGCCAACAGCTAAACATTAGATCCTCTGTAAGCCTCTACATTATTTACTTTTGACATAACACATCGTACAGCATTTTCTTTTACTCAAAATCATTTCTAGACTCACACTGCCCTTGAATAGAAGAAGATGGCTCCAGAGGGAAAGCTGTTTAACACCAGAAAAACCAGAAAGCCTGTATCAGCTCCTCAGACAACTTAAATCAACATAGGCAGTGACCTGATTTTGGTGGAACTAAGATAATTTGCATCAGCTGAACACTGGGCCCATTATCAATAGATTTGGAAATGAGCAAGCAGATGCAAAAAACTCATCTGGCATTGAAAGAGTGGCTGTGAGGCGCTCTTACAAAGGTTTCTTACTGAAAGTTTCGTTTTAATGGTGCCCCACTAGTGAGTATCTAGCTTCCCCACAGATTCTGTGCATCAAGTGCTTGTGGATACTACAGCACAGGGCTCTTTGTGGTTACCAGTATGGAAAGGGTTTGCCACACAGACGATTTTCGTGCACACCCCAAGGAACCAAGCCAGTTGGGAGAAGGACAGGAAGGGGTTAAAGCAATGATGTTCTTTCTCCCCTTCACTCATGTTACCCATTCTCCACCCCAACACCCATCCTGCAGAGTTTCAGCTCGAAAAGGAGCTTGGTCATCCAGACATGTTTGTTTTTATATTTCTGGAGGAGATAATAATCCAGACTCAAATAAGAAGATAACTTCCATATTCAAACAGCTACACATATTCTCAGCCTATTTCAGGAGGACAGGGAAGATAACTCAGAGCTCCACTTTCCAGGCTTACCATGCTAAGAGGATAAAAAGAGAACTCTTGTTAATACTTGTGCCTAGACAGTAGAGCATTATGGCTTGGATTCACAAAGGGATTTAGAACTCTAAGTCCCACTGAAATCAGGAAATGAATGGGACTTAGGGTCCTAAGGGCCTTTAAGAGTCCCGGTCTTAGTGCCTCCTCCTTTTGAAGCCAATGGGAACAATGCCATGGCATTAAACAAGGGCAGAGCCTGCCCACGAAGCTTTAACTCTATTAAAAGACACAGGGTTATCTGGTGACAAACAGGCACAACGCCCCTGGTGAAGAGACTTTGGCCTGAATGCTTTTAAAGCTTCCACTGCGCTCCATCAAACAGAGCTGAAGCAAAGTCCATACACGTCAATGAGAGCTTTGCCGTGAGATTAAGATTTCGGTCCAGGTCCTCGAGTCAGAGGCAGAGGAGCTGTCACTGGGAAGACAAACTGTGCTATTAGCAAGCCTGGACCATGCACTGTTACTGCATAAAGTGCTTTGACTAGGCAGGCAACAGTGTGCAGTGGTGCAGTTTCACCCTTTGGTTTTCCATGACTGAAGTTTGGCATGCCCCAATCCACACTAGCTTTAAAAACATTCCGTGAAGTAAATGCAATCATGGTACTCCACTTCATTAGTTATTGCTATTTTGAATATATTTTTAATAAAGATCAGTGGCATGTGTTCCTGTAGAATGAAACAGGGTCTCCCAAGACAGGTCACACCAGCACTACTGAAATTTTCTACTCTAATAAGAAGAGAAAAAATCCAACCCACCTTCTGTACTCCTGAACACAGCACAGGAGAAATACACGGCATTATCTAAGCAAGTATCAAGTGTTTAAATATTATTTATTTAAACTTGCTACTAAGCTCTTCATTGTGCTGGTATAGTATGTCCCTTTTGCTTATACAGCCCCAGAAAGCTTCATCATGTAAGACAAGGGTATACCAAGAAATAACCCAATGGAAATCACTTTGTATGGTGAATCCCTTTAACCAGGCACTTACTTGAAGGCTGCAGTTCCTCTTTCCTGTTCCAGTAGATCAAGAACTTCTGTATTGAGTCTGATACACAAACTGGTAAGTGCTGAGCCTCACCTGTGGCACTTTTTTTCTCTATTTTGTCCACAGCACATAGCCAAGAGGATCACAGGACTGTTTTATACGACATGGCATTTTTGACAAAAGCTCTTTCATTAAAAAGCATCCCTGAAATCTTCCATAGTGTGCTGTAGACAATTTGACATGGGGTCAAAAAAGATGCATCATCACTGAAGCAATGCTATCTCAACACCTAGAACATGTAGCTAAAGCTGCCTCTGCTCTACCTAGTCAGGAGGAGTGAAAGACAAAAAGAAAAAAGTTGGGTTTTTTTAGGAAAAGGAAATCAATAAACACCAGCACTTCATCTCTGCTCAATTTAGCCCTTTCTGGAAGCACAGATAACTCCTGATGGCAGTTGTCCAAAGTGTCCAAATTCAGACAGTCTGATAGCCCTTTCAGTAGGGTTAGTCTTGGTGGAGACAATAATCAGGCCTCCCACGACGAATTTCATTCAACGAGCGGTGCTGATTACGGGAGTGGTTCGAATCATCACACAGTATTGACCAGAGATCAATTTTCAGCTTGAGGTATTGTGGAGAACATACAGTACACAGCTAAGCTAAAGGCAGAGAGTAAAAATTCAATAGCCTACCCAACCATGTCAAATAAAAGCCTGAACAGATAGATGCTACAATCTCTGCCCCCTGAAGCCCATGGTTTTAAAGGTACAGGCTACAATGAAATGGAGCCCAAGGAACTATACTTCATCATTAACATTTTGCTGCATCATTAAAATTACCATTTCGTTTCTCCACCCCAAATTTATTGCAGTCAATGTGATTTCACATTTAAAAAAAACAAAAGACAACTTGCTCAAATAGCTCTTACTTTCATCCCTTCTTTCCTAATCAAAATTCTCTGAGCCAGGTAGCGACAGGCCTTCCTGCTGCAGGTGCCTCAGCCCCCAGCAGCACAATGTTTTCCACATCTACCCATGCCAGGAACCACAACTTCCAGCTCTGACCCCATACCACCACTATCTTTGTAAACAGGGAACAGCTAGTGATGCTATGTTCCCTGAAAACCCCATGCTGCCCAGCACTTCTGGATGCTTCTGGCCCTTGACACCTTTAACAAAAAAAAAAAAAAATAAAACCAAAAAAAACCAAGGAGGTAAGGAAATACAACATATCCTAAAGACAGTCAAAGAAAGAAAAAGATGCTTGAGAAGGGATTCCTTTCCAAGTTATGCTCACTGTCATGTATATTACAGGATCACCAGTTCTGCAGAGCATTCAAAGAGGAACCAGGGCTTGATGCAGCTCTGTAGCAAAGAAAAGAAGGTCAGAGCCCATTTTAGCACACACAGTTGTATAGGTCTCTCTGCCAAGTAGCAGCCCTCAGGAAAACAGCTTTCACTTAGGGAAAACCTGCACCAAAAGTAATTTTCTCCCTTGCTTCTCCAGCTCCCAGTGCCTGGTTGCATGCCTCAGCACACAGGAGGGATGGTGGGATTCAGCATCACTGACACTGGGAAGGGAAAGAGGGAGTGGGGCAAAAACAGACATGGAGCCTTGCACAGGTGCTCCCAAATCTGCACAGGCACCTTCTGGATGGGAGAATTTGCAATGTCTGGGCAAATGCAGAACTTGACAGGCCAGTTTGGAAGCAAGAGGCTTTGAGGTGGACAAAAATGTGTTTTATTTGCAGGGGGAGAACCAGGAGAATCAGGAACAAGTGTAGGACTTGGTCTGTTTGCCTGTTTGCACTGAAAAGTTACCATGTCTTAGCATATTTTTTTTTCAGGTGTGCAAGGATAGAGAGCTTAATCTTATAGAGACCAGGAATTCTTGATTTTTTTTTAAAGTAAGATTTTTTTTATTCATCTATTATTTATGGAACCTATTTTACAATTTCCACAGGGCTCAAAGAACACTAATATAGTGTGTCTTTTAAAAAGGAAGAGAAATTTGAAAATGGGTAATCTAAAAATCACATTGAATCACAGGAAAAGTGAATTTAGCAACCACAAAACGACTTACAAAGTCATTGAATACCACTGTGTTGCAACAAGCTGTGGTGCAGCAAGGAAGGACAAATTTCCAGACTTCTCCACCAGTCTATACTCAAACACAGAAAATAAAAAAGAGAAACTCACAGCTAGAGCAGGTTAAATTCCAATCCTTCACAAGACAGCAGCTCTACTGAGTTGACTTCCCACATCCACACACAAAAAGCAGGACTTAAGCACATGGAGCATTTCAATATTCTGTATAAGATCCTAATGTTTTTCTTCACTCTCTCATTTTATGTTTTCTTCTTATGTTCTTTAAACCAACTAAGTCCTCCTATGTGCAATTTTTTTTCCACCTTTAACAGGTCTGGAGTCCTTTTTGTATTTTCTACAGCCTCTTTCCCCTTAGTCTTAATAAGTTAA
Organism: Rhabdornis inornatus; assembly: GCA_013397075.1. Lineage (NCBI taxonomy): Eukaryota > Metazoa > Chordata > Aves > Passeriformes > Rhabdornithidae > Rhabdornis > Rhabdornis inornatus. The sequence goes on from VWZS01006721.1 coordinate 1,254,266, forward strand.
ACATAAAATCAAACCTAATTTGGTCATGAATGGGTAAAGAAATACAAGAGTGGTCTAGGGAAAACTATATTAAATGATCTCATGCAAACCTAGCTATAAGATAAGAACTACCACCAGTAATCAAAAATAAGGAGATGTCAGAGAATGGTTTGGGTGTTTTTTTCCTTTTGCCTATTCTTCAATCTGTCAAAAAGCAAATATAAGACAAGGACCAAAATGAAGTAACTATGGTAAAAAATAGTGCTGAATGTTTGAAACAAGACAGTAAATTCTTAAGTTTTAAGAGACTCAGCCTACAGATCTCTCATCTACATAAGCCCTCAAACAATGATGTGTTCTAACAGGGTGAAGTGCTAAAATGCATCTAAGCTGCAAACAGGGGATTGGTATCCTGCAGTGACAGAAAATTACTGCTGGATGACAGAGCCTGCAAAGTTAAATTGTATTGCTTTAAAGGAGAAGAAGATTAGAGTACTGCTAGGAAATGCAGGCTGTTATACAGTAGAGTATAATGTGCACACACCAGGACCACAGGTCTCTCTTACTCTTCTGCTGTTGTAGTGGCCGAGGCATGCCAAATGAATTAAGGAATTTCACAGTGACTTAGAAGAAAAAATAATTTTAATTTAACAAATATATATATATATAAACATGGCCTAAGGCTTTACAAATCACAGAATTCATTAAAATATTAGATGAGAAATTTACCTGCTATTTTTACAAGTTGCCCTCTGCCCTCACAAATAACAGAGGGCGTGTTCATACTTTTTTAACCTCAGACAACTACATCAGCTTTTTCTGAAGATATGTTTGTGCCTTTATTTTCAGCTCCTCCATTCTGCAGTGCTTTGTGTTATGGTGTAGCACTTTTCCCAGGGCTTCCCCCTTGTACTGTAATGGATCAAATATTTGGATTTTTCTACTTCTCTTTACTATAACAAGCATCTTTAGTCATCTACTTGTTTGTCTCAAAAACAACTACTTCCAGCAAGCACAACAATTCGCCATCATAATATTTTTTTAAATGCCACACATTTGCCCCTTAAAATAAAGTCTTGTATTTAAAAAAAAAAAGTAAGTTGGACATCTAACAAGTGTGACCCACAAGATCTCCAGTCTGCTGGAAAATCACAGCCATGACACTCAACTTTAATTGTTTCTTATCTTCTGAAAAGTTCATCCACAGTTGGCCATTTTAGCTATCCAGCAATAAATTTTAAAAATTAGAATTTTCATTTCTGTAACATGAAAGTCTTAATTGAACATGTAACATGAATTGTAACATGGAAGTGTTAACTGAACAAATTCAATCAGCAATCCTGCAGATTGGCCAAAGCTTGCATGAAAATGACTGAGATAAGACAAACAATCCAACACAACTCCTGTTTCTACATGAAAAATTTACTGCCAGTCAAAATGTCAGCACTCGGGGGCACATGGAGATTGCGAAAAAGCTGTGATTGCTCCACACACACAGTTTAAGCAGATTCTTCTTCTTGCTGTTACTGCTGCACCTTCCCCATGACATGATTTACAGCTAGCCTGATGAAGCTCAGCCAGCTATGGCTGAGATACAGAAACAATCTGGTCCACCTCTGAGAAGCACTGAGCACCTCCAAAACCTGTTCTGCGTTAACCTCTGTGCCTACTGATGGATTTCAGTGCCCCGGGCTTCAACTGATCAAGGGTCTGTCAATACTTCCCTGGAAACAGCCTCCGTCCTGGAGCACAAGGGCTCATTTGAAAGACCTTGTGTTGATTGCTAACATGTGTCCTCACTTACAATATTTTATTTCATGGTGAAATTCAGATGCAGTTATGATTCTAAAACACTGTAGCGGTGGATTTGAATGGATAAGCAGACTAAGCATAGTTCAAAGTCCCACTGGGAAGTCTCAAAAAGACTAATTTTTGAATATGCAAACACTTTCATGTCACTCAATCCTGATAAACTCCAGTTGCAGGAGCCCACAAGATGAAGGCAATCTGATACTAAACAAAGCCACAAACTGCAAGTATAGTAACTTAGAAAGGATTTATACTGAGGAATTTATCCTGTGCCGGTTTCCTTTCAAATACACTCCTTCTTTTCCAAAGACCTCGTATATTGTTCTTTTGTGACCACTTTACTCCTCTATAGTAGTTTTTGACATCTGCATTAAACTACCCTGTGTATTCCCATCTTTTCTGCACTAAGTGGTGTAAGTAGAAGAAAAGGAAACTCTATTTCTCCTGACATACACAAAATCACACAAATAAAAATACTGTTACAGCTGAAAGGAAGAATTTGCTGCTTGTTTTGTTTGCATTTAGAAAGCTTATCACAACTAAAAATACACCTTGCCTGGTAATTCTAAAGACATACTAGTGGCGATGCACAGGATTTGCGAAATTATTTCATTCTAGCTTAATGCTGCAGTCAGAAGTAAAAGGACCATCAGTAGCTTGAAAGGGTAGAGGGTGATTCCAGACATAGCCTTCACTAGGAATGCAGACCAACAGGGAGCATTTGGAGCAACCACCCCTCAGAGAGATGTATTATTAAAGTCAGGACACAAAACCAGTTTGGTTATTGACAGCCAGGGTGTGTGTCCTACATACTGCTGTGCACAGTGGGGGTCACATCCTGACCCAGCTGCACACTTGGATTGAGCAGCTCTTCCAGTGCTCTCATCCTTGCCCTTGCTGTCATATTATTCTAAGTATTATGGATGATAAACCAGGGGCTGCTAAGCTCTGACTGAGCCTTCCACTAGCACTAAACTGACTTCACTGAGACTGGGGGAGAAAAAGTCAGATCAACACCATCAGGCAATGTGGCAGGAGGCAGGGGATGGCACCGATATGGCAAAACATGGCAGCTTCTCCTCGGTGTGAGAGATGCCAGAAAGCCCCACAACCCAGGCAGCTACCAGGAGAGGAGATGTGTCTCCAGCATCTCTTCGGGGCAGGAGACAGGACTGATTGCAAAGCTTAAGATCACAGAGTCCCTGTCAGTACATCTGTCCCTGGATGTCGGCAGATTAAATAAATATGGCCACGCAGGTCTGCAGGTTAAATGGAAAGATGTTAAGTGCTCCAGACTACAAGAGTGGGGTGGGTTTGCTCCTTTGAAATCTAGATGTTTAAATTTTACTTCCTCTCTCATTAGCCTGATTTGAGACCACCATCACAGCGCTATTTTCTCATTTGGCCAAATGCATATAGACCAATTTCAGAAATGGTTTTTGTCCTTGAGAACAGACATATAGCTTCTTTTCATGGTACCTGCTGTCCACAGAGATCACACACAGCTTTGGAAACAACTCAAACCAACAGGTTAAGAGCAGTCCAAGGAGCCAGGTCTCAGCAATGGGGTATCCAGCACTGATTCTGAGAACATTCTCGCTGGTGACCATCAACAAATCAGCAGGAATGTGGTCAAACCAAGAGTACTGACAAAACTAAAATCTCCATTATTGTGTTCTGTTGAGGAAAACTGAGACAGAAAGTGGAACTAAAATGCCTTCCTGGCGATTTATGGCCAAAGCTTACACACTCCGGTCAAAGAGAAAAAGTCTGCTCAAGGTTTTAGTTCAGTTTTGTCCTTTGCTTAAAAAAATAAACAAGTGCTTGAATGCAAATAGTTGACAGTGAAGGAAGAAGGTTGATCTCTTCAGCCTCTCAAACTTGCACAAGAGTCCAACAGAGCTACAGGATGCAAAAAGGCAAATTTGTTTTTTCAGTGTTTAAAATACATTAACACAAATAATGACTCATTTTCTCCTTGATCACTGAAAGATGATTATGCACATTAAAGTATTTTGTGAATCTGTAATAATAAAAGACCATGATGACATTTTAGAGAATGTGAACCAATTATCATTCCCCCAGACGTCTTATTTAAAAATAAGGAGTTTTTCTCCAGAAAATTACTTCCTCTCTGAAAAAAAAAAACCAACAAAACTTCCACCTGGAAAGATAACCTTATGGTCAGCAGAAGGATGTGTGAAGGATACTAGAGCAAAGACCAGTACCTGTAAAAACACTGATAAAAAAGAGTGAGCTCAGATACTTAAATATGAACATAGCAAAGGTGCAGGTCTCACAAAAGTATGGGGTTGCCACCTGAATGCACAATTCCTGCCAGGCAGTTTCTAGATCATGGTACAGGAGGTGGTATCTCAAAATAGTGCTCAGCCAAAAGAAAATTATATCCAAGATGCCTGATTAGCAAAGACACTAGTAGAGGTGTGCCTTTCCTTCCTGAATGAAACAAGTTAGCAAAGACCACAAGTTGTGCTAAGAAAAAGGATTTCCTAAGAGCGAAGAAGCAGAAATATGGGAAAGCTCAACCCACACCTACACTATGGTGAAGTTTCTCAGCTGTGGCTGAGGCATGAAAGGCACATATAAATCCAGTGTAAAAGGAGATGCAGGAAAGCAAAAATAGGACCAAAGTTCATATGAACAAATTGCTAAAGTCGAAAAGTCAAAGCGGTACTTTTTAACTCTGCTGGTATCTAGACACAAGGCAGGTAACAGGGAAAACAAGTATTGATTTGGGCAGGTGAAGTGCAAAATACAAGGTTGAAAGGAATTTTCCTGAATAACATGAAAACTCACAGCTTGAAATAATCAAAATGCATCAGATACAGGAGATCTGGAGATCTCGGAGTTTGAGTTTGGAGGGGCTGTTCAGGGGAAGAGAGGAGATACCAGGTTTCATGGGTCAACCAGCACACTACAGACAAATTAATCTGGATACACCACAGAGAGGCTTCAAAAAATAAAAGCAAGGCCTTTAGCTCTTACCTCTTCAAAAAGAGAAGAAAGTAGAAATGCCTCCCTGACATGCAAGAAGTACTCGGAGAACTGGAGAAAGCAGGCAGCATATGAGGAGCCAGCAGTGAGACTCAGAGCTGGGGGAAATCGTAGAAGAAAATAACCATTTAAGAGCAGCTGCTCCTAAGACAGAGTGGCAGCTCTTCCCCTCCTGGAGGACTTTGCCACATCTGTGTACAGCAGCAACAGCTGCTGCCTTCATCAGGGAAAAGGGATGCTGGAGTGCAGGAAACCCACAGAATGTGCTACCAACAGCTCCTTGCCACCCTGCCCCATGTTCAACCATTTCTCCAGCAGCTCTCACCTTGCTGGTAAGCATAGCTGTTGTACCACACTGTAACTGAACAGATATGGATTTTTACACAGTCTTCCTTATATATCTTTAAAGAGTGTATCTCTGGAACGCTTATGGCATATCCATTCCAGTAATGAGACTGGAAGATAAGCTATTTGCTCCTGCACTTATAGTAAGTTTAATTCATGGGAAAGCTGTTGCAACTTGATAGATTGCCAGTCTTACACAACAGGTCTTTGTAGCACCAGACCCCCTCAAGGACCAATAGCTGCTCAGAATGCCACAGCAGGGACCCTTACAGGGTGAATGGAGAATCCTACTTAGGTGACCTGCAAGCACAGCCCTGATGGACAGGTAGGTTTGCCCAAAGAAAACTAAATTTTGGGGTACAGGCTTCAGGAGGAGTTTCCCATTGGGCACAGTTAAATGCTGGAGGGATGGAGAGGTTGCAGCCCCCATGCCTACCTGCCTCTCCACCTCCTGGGGTGGCACAGCTGCAGGGGTTCCTGGCATTCAGACCATCATTTCCCAGCAGTTTCCAGGCTAATGAGTCTTAAACAAAAGATTCTGCTGCCCAAAGGCTGGTGGCTAAAATGGAGCCTAAATACTCACCAGGCTCCTTTTATAGTCAGCACAGATTGAGTAAATATAGTCAGGGGAATTCAGGGAGTGATTCATCTTGACCCAGACAGAAGTGTCCAAAAGCATGTACAAAAAGCAAAGTGCTTGCCAAGGGGGCAGGCCAGCAGAAACGATGCTTGTCCTCATAGCCTCTGCATAACTTGTGTAGCTATTGCATAAAGACACAATTATGTTTCTTCTCAGACTTCTGTTTAATTTGCAAAGAGGGCCCCAGCAGCTCAAATGAGTAAAATAGATGAAGGGGATCAGACCTCACCCTTCATGTCCAGGCTGCATTCCCAGCTTTGAAAAGGGAGATGGAACACACCTCAGCATACATACTCTGCAGACAGCATACATACAAGGCTCTGCCCTGCTGACAGAGCTTTAAAACTGCACCAGGGTGCTGGGAAAGGTCTAAGAAGCTATGGCACAGACAGGCATCACTTCCGTTTTTTAGGAAGCTCATAGTAATCTAGGGGAAGAAAAAAGAGTGGGATAGAATCTTTAAGGATGGAAAAGCTCTCTGAAATGCATCGAATCCAACCATTAACCCAGAACCACCACAGTTATCCCTAAACCACGTCCCTAAGTGCCACACAGACACAGTTTTTAAAGTCTTTACAGTGATGTAGATTCCACTGCTTTCCTGGGAAGCCCATTCCAATGACTGACCACCCTCGCAGCGAACAAAATTTTCCTAAAGCACAACCTAAACCTCCTCTGGCCATTTCCTCTTGTCCTGTCACATGTCACCCGGGAGAGAAGACAGACCCCTACCTTTATACAACCTCCTTTCAGGTAATTTCAGAGAGCAATAAGATCCCCCTTGGTCTCCTCCAAACTAAACACTCCCAGCTCCCTCAGCTGCTCCTCATTAGACTCACGCTCCAGACCCTTTCCCAGTTCCACTGCCCTTCTCTGGACACGCTCCAGCACTTCAGTGTCTTTCTTGTCCAAAACCGGACACAGCACTCCAGGTGTGGCCTCACCAGTGCCCAGTACAGAGGGACAATCCCTGCCCTGGTCCTGCTGGCCACACTGCTGCTGATCCAGGCCAGGATGCCATTGTCCTTCTTGGCCACCTGGGCACTGCTGGCTCACGTTCAGCTGCTGTCTCCCAGCATCCCAGATTCTTTTCTCCCAGGCAGCCTTTCAGCCACTGAAATTCTGCAAAGGAACTAAGCCCATCAGAATCTATTGCTTTTTTTTTTTTTTAAATGTGTTTCTTTATTGAGCATATCTAGCTCTAGTGCAAGACACATTTAGATTTGGCCATGAAGATTGTAGCCCATCTCACTTTACAATGTGCCTTGGGTATTCTCGGGAAGATAAGGGGATTTTTTATGTAGGTTCACAAATGCTGCCTTAAAGACCTGCTAGAAGAGCCTTTTGCCTCTCTCCACTGGTGAAGCCCAGCATCGCCTTCCCCCAAGAAGAGCCATCACTCACACCACCTCTCCAACTCTCCTCCAGGCAAGCAGTAGGGGAAAAAAGGGGTTTTTCCAACCTCACTGTATAAACATAAGAAGACTAGAAAAACACTCTAAAAATTAAGACGGGGCAGAGAAATGAGTAAGAGGTAGACCAGCCAGGGAGTGACTAAGAGCTACTTGACAAATAATCAGGCTGAAGCTGCTGGACATGGGTCCCAGGCCCACTGAAAGTCATCAGAACCGTGCCCTTGTGAGAGGCGACAGGTATGCGAAGGCGTAGGCTGAGCATCCTCTGCAGAGACCGAAGCAGGGAGGTGTGGAAACAGAAGGAATAAGGCTGGGAGCCAAACTGGGGCGTAGGGGGTGTGGAAGGAGGGAGGATAAGGCACTTTGCTACATGTCAAGTTAGGAATGTGGCTCACAAGGCCTGTTGTTTGGGTTTAGAGTTGCACAAGAGGTTAGGAAGCTCAGATCAACACCACCTCCAAAAAAAGGCCAACAAAACATGCAATATGTAAATAACTGCCAGTTGTATTGCCACAGAATGCCCAGCTACAGAGGGGGTTCACTTGAGCTAGCAGCTCTTCAAGCAGAAAAGAAAACACAGCACTTCACCAAAGGCACAACAGCTGAGGACATTTTCCACTACTAAAAAGAAAAAAAACCCAAGCCAAAAAACCAACAAAGAAACAGGAAAAAATAAAAGAAAAATAAAGAGACAAAAAGGTGCTTGACGATAAATACAGAGTGGTCACAGCACAGTTGAGGTGAGCAACAGTGGAGACTGTGCAAATCAAAACTCAGCTTCAAGTTGGAAAAGCAATGCCCCCATCTCCAAGGCATAGAGGAGATGGCAGGGTACAAGGAGCTCCTGTTGCCGGACTAGTATTTGAAAACAAATTATGTCATTTGAAAATACAAGCTCTGTATGCTTCACCAAGAAGAACAACAGCTACAAATACAATTTAAATGCTTTTCTTCTCCCTTTCTAATTTTGCTGCCCAGTGTATGTAGGAAAAGGAGTGAGGCCAGCTGGACAGGACAAGAAACCTGTGTCCAGACTGAATTCATGCTCACAGAGAAAATCTTCACCAAACCTTTCCAGACCCTGTCTTATAATTGACATCCACCAGTCTTTGGGAACATTTGCTCACTTCCATATAGTTCTCATACTCACTTAAAAAAAGAAAAAAAAAAAAAGGAATAAAAATGAACTAGCTTATTTTTTTTCTACCCATCTCCCATAAACAGCCAAATTACTTCCTCTAACAGACAGATCTGCTTCCCCACCATCAATAGCGGGTTTCAGTTGCATGTGGTACTATCTGTGTAGGCGGGAAGAGTTCAGCAAAAGGTGGCAACGTCATGCACAGCCTGTCTGATGTATGGAAAGCTATACATCCCTGAAAAGCCATAAGGCGGCTTCCCTTTGCTCAGCTGAATCAGCATGCAAATTTCACTCAAATGAATGAGGCAACGGCACAGGCAGAGCATATCACTTCAGATTTCGGGACAGAATGACATCTGGATAAAGCCATCCTGGATTAGTCTGCTACCAGGCAGATTGCAGCACGGATACCTTGCACGATGGGACGCTGATATTTGCATACTGCACAGGAAGCCAGCTAGTGCCCTGTTTGCACAGGAGATGGAACAAATGATCCTGCCTCACTTTGGAAATTACATTCCTTATCCTAACTAAACAGAAAGAATGAAGCCTCACACTAATATTATTATTAGGTTCTCGGATGCACTCACTTGAAAAAACAAAAAGTTGCACTAAAAGATACACATTCACTGTGCTGGTCACTCATTTGCAATCCCTCTTCCATACCACGAATAACCACTTTGTGCTTGCTGGGCTGTGTTATCTCCACAGCTATACACATATATGCTAATACACCTGCAAAGGCATGGCAAGTGAGCATCCCAAATCCTCCTGTCAAATGAATGGAATACAGAAGAGGTATCTGAGAAACAGAACATATTTTAAAACCACCAAAAATTGGGCAGAACTGAAGTGTTTGGTCATATCAAAAATATAATTTCCCAAATGGCCAGGTTCATTCCAAAACAGATGCTGAGCAAAACCAATCGCTGACTTTGACACAGGGATGTGTCAAAAAGCAGAAGATAGTCACATTGTTCTTCACATGCAAGAACGTCTATTTATTATTTTATTATTATTTTAATGCAGAAGCAGTCGTCCCAGTGCTTATTATTTGGCTGAATGAGCTGAAGTGAGACTCCCCGGGCAGCTGCTGACATAATGAATGATTGTGTGGTGAAGCCCAGAATGTGAACGATGAAGAATTTTGAAAGGCTCTGGAATTTGTGCATAACAAAAGTAACTACAGTCCCCAAAATCTCACCATTTGTTCTCAGCAACAAAGGAGGACTCAAAGGCCTTTGTTTAACAAAATGATTCAAAAACAGGATACAAAGGAATTAGGGGTTATCTCTACTGGCATAATACAGCAAGCAAATTGTGTCCCCAAGTAGGAAGAGTTATGAATGCGTTCTGTCGAACATATTGTTAACTGAATTACTACGGTACTGTTTCTTTTTTCCCTTTTCCAGTGCTGTTACCCTGTTTCCTGTGTCAGTAATTCTCAAGGTCTTAGGGCCTTTCAACCCAGACTCTGCAAAAGGCGAGCTGCTTATTCCACAGGAGACTTTGGTCCTCCAATGTGCAAATGGGAAGCATCTGATCATACAACCCCATTCCTCTCAGGGTTTCCATCATGATGCCTTGGCATATTTTTCCACCAGCATTAAACATACTGTACTTCTTCACCAGTATTAAAAAGAAGTACAGTTACAATTATCTTAAATAAATACTCAATTTGAATTAAAAAAAAAAACTAAAAAAAAAAATGGGGGAAAAAAAAGCCACCAAGCATCACAACCTTATTAATGGTCTGCAGTATGGGACATGGGATGGGCATTGGAAAAAGACAGCCACGCTCCAAAGCAGCTCCCTTTCCCCTCAAGGGGGAACAAGCATTCCAGTTTTGGAGCACTTACTGTGGGGATTATGTACAAGCTCAGTGAAAGACAATTGAACCTGATGAAGATTCATGCCACACTGACAAGTGCTATCCAAACAAATATAAATTCAATTAAAAGACTCTGTTGTGTGAGCAATAAACTGAGAAGTGTTCTGGATCAAGGAGTGGAAAGCCAGCTCACCCGTGAAGGTTGTCAGGCATGAGAAATTAAGACAGCAGACACGAGCAATGCTGATGCTGAAACCAAAGGTGGGCACCATAAATCAGGACAGCACTCCTGCCAACAGGAGGAGGGACCAACACCCACTGAGGGACAGATCCAGCTCAGCTCCCTCCTCCTCATGTTTGGGACCATCAGCTGAGGGGCTGGACAAGGGTTTAACCTCCTGCAGGCTCCACAGCCCACTGGATGAGTTCTGCCAAAACCCTGGCCATGACACACATAGGGATAACATCAAGGACTCCTGCACAGGATGATTACACTGGTTATCTTTCCTTGCATTTAGGCATTCATTTTATTAAACCATGCACTTCCTACTGCAGCAGCCAAAGTCAATAGTACCTGTGGTGTCTCTTCTGCCAATTGCTATAATGCTGTAGCTGCAAGCAGTGCAATAAAACCTGCTTGTGCTACCCTGACTGCCTCCAGTCAATGTGAATTTGGCCATCCTTTCAAAGGAACCAGGCTTTCACCTTGGGATGCTACTCAGACCTGGAAGAAAAAGCCGCTCTGACATCAATTTTTACAGGTGCCTCGTCAGCTCATCCTGTCTCTCCAAGGAAACAGTGCTTAGGCAACAATAAAAAATGCAGCGGAAACCTATGGCTAAAGAGCATCTTCAGTTCCTGGCCTCCCTCAGTCCCCTGGGCAGTACTTGGGGAACAAGAGGAGTTCCTCAGCATATCTTTCTAAAGACTTCAGTGCACCTTTCCTGACACTGGCTGCTAAGTATAATTGCTGATTTTTTTTTAATGAATGGCAAAACCAGTACTAAATATTCCAATTCCAGGAGATGCACCAGAATTTAAAAAAAAAAATTAAACCATGAGATTCATGGTAAAAAAGATACCAAGATATGACAGCCACATTGAGAAGTTGCCGAGAGAACAGAAGGTGAAGAAAATCCGCTATCAAATTGTCATGCCCAACATGAAATAAAGCCCCCACAAAACAATGCAGGCCTGAAGAGGCTGGAGATGTATGTTTTCCGAGTAGTGACGTCTCCTGAAATACGGTTTAACACCTGTTATTAATCCTGCTGCCCTGGCACATTTACACCATTACTTCTTCCATCTGGGCTACAAATTCAAAGGATCACACCTGAGCCTGCCATTAACCCATGGAAGCACCACAGTCAGAGTTAACCCATCCTGCCCGCTCAAAGGGAAACCTGCTACCTAATTCCATTCTGCTTAAGAAAACTTCTAAATCCAGTCCCAGACCTATCATTCCTCTCTGACAACCCCACTTTAGCCTTTTGCCTTCACCAATAGTAATTTATGGACAAAGATATATGGCATGGCAGTGACTGTATTTTAGCTGCTCATTTCCATTCTCTTAATGTATTAAGCCACCAAAAAGGCAGTAGAGAAACAAAGTTTTTTACTATTTGCTTCCTAAAATTGCCAGAATGGTAAATAAGCACACTAGAAATACTGAAAATACAAGAACCTGACAGAAAGTAAACCACTAAAACATGGGCGAAGATGCCCCCAAACAGAACTGGTCCTGCCTGCTCAAAATTCTCCATTTATTCCAGATTTTTTGTACTGGGCACCACTTGCTCCACACCACCCTTTTAAGCTCTTGCCATCTACCAAAATGCAGCAGAGATTTCAACACGCTGAAGCAAAAAATCTCTCCACTTGGTTCTGCCACATCAAAAACAGAGACCCTAATAGGTCATCCAACAAGAGTGTCACAACCTTCAAACCATGACTGCCTTCAAAGCCCTGACATCCTCCAAAGAAATGTTGTATAGGAAAAAAGCAGTGGAGCCACACACTCTCGGGAAGTGGGTCTGCTCTTACCATGTCAGCACCTTCAGCATCCCATCTGCACAGTGACACCAACAAGAAGCTGGAGTGCCTGTCCCAAAGAGCATCCCAACAAGACTCAGAGGAAGGTAACAGAGCCAGCAGCAGCCTGGGGAAAAATCAAGCAGAGTTGGGTGCTGGTGACAGCTGTGCATCCTTGGGCAGGAATCCTTATGTGCCTCTTTTCCCAGCATCATCCTGTCAGCATACAAAAACTGGGTTTAGCCCCCGAATTTTTCAGCTGCTTCTGATCTCAGTGAACATTAATGTGTGGACAATAGGCTTAGCCCCTATGTCCCCACTGCTGTGCCCTGTGAATGACCTTTAATTGGCAAAGGACACAATGGGAGACAAGGGCCAATTCAGAACCGCTCCTGCCAACCATGTCACTTCTTATTTACTCTTGCCAAAGCACAAGCACCACTTGTCTGGGGACAAAAAAAGGAAAAAAAAACCTTATGAATTTACTTTGTTGGAGCTCCATAGGAAGATGTGAAAGATTTGGGCAAAATGAAGCTCCAGTTGATCTTGGTACTGCAGCGCACAAGTAGTACACACAGGGCAGAGGGGGAAAGAGATGCTCAGCATGAAAGAATACCCTGGCATATTATTTTATTTCTCCATATCTAAGGATGGTATTTTACCTTATGCAATAGGAGCCTATTAAATTTTGTGTTGCAAATCTGAACTCTCCCAGTAGTCTTCAGGAATACTAAAAAAGGAAAATCCCACTGGTTTTCCCTCTCTCTTCTGAAATTTTACAGCAAAATAAAAAACAACAACAAAATGAGCTCTGCTCTCTGATGAAAACAGTAGATTCTTCTGCACTTCTTTGTGTTAGAAGTCCTATTCCCCAAGCCCCCTGGTTCTTTCTAGCTCTATTCCCCTGGCATCTCTAGACACTTTCCCTCTCTTCCCTCCATATTTCATGTAGAAGATATTCCACTCAATTTAATAAAGATGGAGAGTCACCTAAGTGGGGGCTGTGCATAATTCAACTTCAGTACACTGTGACTGCATCTCCTTTAGAACAGCCATAGGCTAAATGAGTAAGAAGGAGCAATTTGCCCTCTGGGAGACACAGTACCTTTCCCATGGCCCAATCACCATTTTATTATGCTGGTTGCACAACGCATTTTGAGGTTTAGAGCACGCTCTGAAAAACTGCAACATTTGTTCACACATAAAACTTTCCCAGAAGTAATACAATACAAAACGAGCTATCATTTCTTCAAGTGGGTTGTTTTTCTTTTCTGCTGATGATTTTTATGCTCGTGGTACACATTAAAGGAAGCCTCACCAGACAGGTAGAGTACATCAGAATGGAAATGTCAATATGGTGAAACAGTATGTGTCACATTAAACAGCATTATTATGTGTATTTATACCCCAGGAGGCAATGACCACAAGATGCAATGCAACAGCAACTTTATCTGCCCATTAATAAAAACTTGCACTTCTAGCAAGTCAGGTGTCATGGCAATGCGCTGCGTAAGACCTATTACTGGCAACAGGAATGGTCATTTACAAAAATGTTATATTTAGAACTATGTGTTATAGTTACACAGCAGGTCAAGAAGATAAATTCTGGAAGTAATTTTGCCTTAAAAAGTGAATGTTTAAAGTCGCTCATCCAGTACAAATGCATTGCTTAGTGCTTCTTAGATTTTCAAGATTCTTATCATAATGATGCCTCAGCTATGCACAGTTGGGACTCTAAAACTTCAGAATGATCAAGTGAACATTCCTTCCCTGCATGTCATCTCAAGCACCCACCAAAAATGTCAGCCTGGAGCCCACAGAGGTGTCAGTTCATCCACAGCTCCAAGGTAAAAAGCATTTAGATAAATTGCCCAGCACAGCACAATCATTATTTCATTTGTATCTCACCAAAATACCTGCATTTCTAGGCTATTTTCTCTCTGGACACAAATTATTCCTGCTTAAGATATTAAAAAGCATACTTCAGCCTTAGTTATCTGAGCCTAAAATTTAGGGAATTACAATTATGTTCAACAGATACAAACTCCCTTCAAACCACAGGCTGGAGTAATCGAGTTAAATGAGAAATTCCACAAGCCTTATGATCCAAAGTAGGAAAGGGTTTCTTTAAGCCACTACCAGTACCCACTAGCTCAGCCACCACTAGGATGGGGAAGCAATACAGTGCTATTTCCCAGGTGGCCCTGAAAACAGAAGTCCTTGCTCAGTGCCAAGGCTGTTGCTTGGAGCTGGTACAGCAGCAATGACCTTAAAATCTTGTTCCTTTGATCCTCCTTTACCAAGACTGCTCACCCACACAGCACCATGAGCCAGCTATTAAGATGACTGGCCCAGAGAACAAGCTTTCTCTGCCCCTCACCTCCTCCCTATCCTCCTGAATCATGGGATAGAGTTTTGTGCATACCCTAAATATCAGCAAAGCCATTTTCCCAGCAAAGGGAGGAGGTTATCAACAAGCTTCTCTGGGAGGTTCTGCTCAACAGCTCATCATGATTCAGATCATAGCATGTCCCTCCAATATCTCCATAATTTGCTCCTTTTCTCAGGGACTGTGAGGGCTGCCAAAATCTTAATGACTTATTCATCTTGTCCACACGTAGGAACAAAAATACCTGAAGGAAAACATAAAATTATTTTACTGCAAGGCTGTGTGAAGAGATCCAAATAGGACCTCTATTCTACAAGGAGACTTGAGTCCTGCTTAAGTGGCTTTTCACTTACTTTCATGAGCAATGCAAACAAAAAAACATCATGCTACTAGGAAACACCCATCTTATATTTTTTTTTTTTAGTATTAGTAAACGAATGGAATTTAAAAAAAAAAATTAAAAATCATCAGATCCACTATGTAGGACATTTAACTGGGAGATAAAACTCTCCAAGAACTTTTTCACACACAGACAACTATGACTAGGTGTCTCGAAGGGGAGAGGCTCAGGGATATGAGCATCACTTTCTGGCACCACCAAAAAGCTTCCTAGAAAGCCAAGGGGACTGAGCCATGGACAAGAAGGTGGCAGAATTTTTAAGTCTTTTATTAGCGCTTGAGGTAGGGCAGACCAAGAGACTCCTTTACCTTCATCTTTTTTCTCATGATAGCCCAAGCTTTGGGAGGGGAATGAGCCCTCAATTTCTGCTCACCCAGCCCAAATAATTATCCTATAAAATTGTGGAGGGCTCTTGTATCACTTTCCACCACCAGCACCACCTTACACTAAAGTTACAGCCACAGACACAATTTCCATGGCTCAGGAGGAGCACAGCCAAATGGGATGGGAGCCAGGGCACCTACATGACTCAAGCTATCACCTTGCCCCAGCTCCACACCTATAAGACAACAAAACGGGAAGAATTCCATGTCAAAAATTCATGAGGTGATCAGCTGTGACAGCAAAGAGGGTCAAAATATACAAGCAGACAATAAAAGGCTCTTCCTATATCCAGGGATGCTCAAATTTCTATTTCAGAGTAATAGTACTTCCTCATCAGTTGCAAGTTATTCTGTTGACACTTCATGAGCCATGTCAGGCCATTTAGAAACATGAATTAAACACTGAAGTAAAATGAATAAATAATTATTATTATAAATTATAAATAATCAGACACTTTGACAGCTATCATACAACTGCTACTAAATGAGAACAAACCCATCTCTAAAAATTAGCCAAGACACAGACAAGCAACGAGCAGCTGTTCATGTTTCCATTTTCAGCAATGAACAAGTTTTAACAGGGTTTGTCTGACAAAACCATCATCATCTACTATGTGAAAGTGAAGCAGCTTCAAACCCGATGCATGCCAAAATTCAGATGTCCAGATCTCTTCACAGTAAACTAGACAGTAATAAGAACAGGACCAACTGATCCTCAAATTACTCACAAAAGAGGATTGTATTTAAAATGAAGAGCTGTATTACTTCTTAGTAAGGAAAACTACAAGTTGAATTGCATCACTTATGCACCAAGATAGCTGGATAAATGCAAAATGTATGAAAATATTGCACTTCATTTGATAGTGGAGACAAATAAGAAATGCTTACCTGCACAGCAAGCATCTTTTTACAGATTGCTTTAGCACCATCCTGATGATGCATCACACCTAAGTTCAGAAAACTACAGACCTAAGCAAAGATTTACTGTATCAGCACTTGGGGAGTAGAGTGCCATGAAAGTTGAACAGCAGAAATGAAAAGCCACTTTGGTGCACACATCTTTGTCTCCAAATGGAGGAGGAAGCACAGCTGGGTATCTGCCAAGGCTGCCAACTCCTCTGTTCACCCAGACAGACTAATGACAACCAGAAGAATCTTTGGAAAGGTCAAAAGCAACCTCACTCAGGAAAGCTCTTGCCACTACAGGCAAGGTACCAGTACATCAAGACTAACAGATTGATTCAGAATTCTCCCTGCTGTAGAAAGCCGGCTGATACTTTCTGAGGCAAGATACTGAACTCAGCTAAAACCACACCTATCCCAACTCAGGAAAGATCTTGGGTCCATGCTCAGATGGAGAGCTTTACAGTAGGAAAATAAGACTTGAAGCCAGCTCCCAAGGGACACATTATGCCTGGCTCCCAGGGCAAAAAAGGTGACATGAACTCATCACCCACCTTAACAATAAATGCAATAACCACCCTCAGGAATTCACACCAGCTTGGGATCAATTCACACTGGAACAGGCATCCACTCTGTTTTCTAAATCCAGCATGTAATTTAGCCTCTGCCAATATGACTTCATTTTCATATTAAACTCAAGATCGTTCTGCTCCTTAAAAACACATTTATACTATCAATTGATATTTCATAGAAAATCAAGATTGATACCACCAGTCTGGAATATAAACCAGAAGTGCTATAAAAATCGCTCATTGAACAATTACTTGAGACTTAGGAATAGTTAGGAGAGAAATCAGGAATCTCAGTGCTGCAGCAAACAGCCTCTTTGCAGAGATGCTTGCAGCATCCCACAGCGAAATACCAAGCCAGCAAATCCTTCCTAAACTAATTGTGGTTCTTTCCAACTTCAGAGCCCTCTTCTTTGGGGCTGGCAAGACTCCTTCCCTGAACTTCAAAGCTGCAAGACCTCAAAGATGCTTTATTGGGTTTACACTGGCCCGCAGACCTGATGTATGGGGTTGATTCTGGCCGGCAGCCCATGGATTCTCACACCTGGCCAACAGACTCCTGCAAAAGCTAGGCTTTGCTCCAGAAGCTGCAATCTTTACAACCGTTTCAAAGTAAGTATTTAAGTCTCTGAAAGTTTTCCCCTTTGAAGAAACCTCGTGCAGGGGCTTGGAGAGGTCTGGAGGTTCTCTGTAAATAAAGCTGGTGAGAGGGGGGATAAGTGTGCATGTTTGTTTAGGAGGGTTATGTTACATCTTCTACACCATCCTGTATTTTAAGGCAGGAAAATCTGCTCAGAAATGCTTTCAGAAAGAAGCGAAAAAAAGATTTTTGAGTGAAGAAGAGCTAAATTTAGCAGGTGAATCCCTCAGCTTTTCAACAGCATCCCAAAGCATGCTAGCTGGCAGCAGTTTTCAGAAAACAAACCCTTAATTCCAATATTTAAGGTCTAACGATTGTTTAAATACTCCTAGAACCAAAACAGGCTCCCTAGGTTGAATTTTTTTCACTTTTTATTTCAGCTTGTTCCAGCATTTATTATTATAGATTACTTTTAATCGCAAACCACCAGGAAATTTCAGACCCCCTCTGGATACACCACGCGAAGCCAAGGGCAGTATCTCATCTATACACCTCTATCCCAGGAAAGCAAGGCTTCAGAAATATTTTTACAGGCACTCAGAACCTTACAGTAAGTTTAAAATTGTTGCCACAGTGAGGCTGTGATTCCAAGTAAGAATCCAGGGTAAGAACATGCCTAGCTTTAATCCTGGCTTAAGCTAGCCCAATGAACTCCAATGAAAGATTAATGGAAATGGAAAATGGTAGTCATGCTCTGTACCACTACTTACTTACAGCAAGTACTCAGCCGTATTTTTTTTGACTGTTCTAACATCAAGGCAGATTTTCAAAAGACCCATCTCCCATCCAGCCCATCTTTAATGGTTTTTCTGGCTGGACCCCATCAGCAGCAATGGAAGCTGGCAGAAAGCAGACAGCAAAGGATAGATGAGGATTGTTTTAGGGAAGAGTTATTTCCACCCAATGTAACTAACTCCTCAGCAGAAAACATTCCTGCTATGAGGCACTGTCCTGCCTTTTGAAAATGCATCCAGCGTTTCTCCAAGGAAGCTCCTCTAAAACCCATTGCTGTGAGATGTACAGCTGCTCCTGCCCCAAACGTACATGTTTGTGCAAACAAAAAGTAAAAAAAAAAAAAAAAAAACAACCAAAAAAACCACCCAACCACCAAATAAACCCAAACAAAAAACCACACCACAAACCAAAAATATTTTTTAAAACAGATGGAAAAGATGCGTGTCAAGACCACAGCTTCACTTGAAACTGAAATCCAAGATTTTTCTGCATGCAAGGCTTTACAGACATGTACCTTGACATGCACAGTCAGAAGCAGCCAAGCTGGAGGTGGGTTTAGCCCTTCCCATCCAGCAGGATGCAACCAGCCCTGCAGAAGAGCCTTCTGAGTGTGAATTTTCTTTGAAAGTCAGATAAGAATTGATCTGCCTGCTTGCCTACAGAGTGATAATACATGCTGTATTAACTGAAGAATGCTTTTCTTCTCCTTGGTCTTTGTAATTAAGATTTCTGTATCACTTTAGGGAAGTACAGCTTATTGTGCATTGCCTTACTTTCAGAAACATGAAGGGCCTGCACGGTTTTTACTATGAAAAATTATCCTGGGCCAAAAGATGTGGACTTTAAGTTATACATAGGAAACCTGCAATCATTTCAGATTATCAGCAGCACATAAGCAACTCAGAAAAACAAATTCCCACAGCTTGCACTGGTGGGTCTGCTTCTAAAGCTGCTAAATATTATTTTGGTAAGTCCTTCATTCATGTAAGCGCACAAATCCCACTGACTTATAAAGTGCCCTAAGTGCTACCAGAAAGAATTTTAAAAGGTGTTTAGGCTCCTATTTCATCCTGAAATCAACAAGAATTAGCCACAGACCTTGAAAAATACTCCCCAAGGGCAATGAACAATTAAACTTTCATGTTATTTAAAGGAGATTTTTTTAAACTTCATGAATTACAGGTCATTTCAGTTCCTATCCTGTAATGGACGAGAAAGAAGAAAAAAAAAAAAAAGGAGACATGGAAAAAATAATAATAACAAATAACAACAAAAAAATCCCAGGAAAAATCCACACTTTCTCTTTTTCTAGCAATGCTTTTTCTTTGCATTACTGATTTTGAGAAACACAATGGAAGTGCAAAATTCAGAAGCAGAAAATAAATCAGTAGAAAGGTTTAGAAAGCTCACGAAGACACTGAGCAAAATGTCTAAATTTATAATTTTATAAGTTTCTAAATTTATAACTTTTTCACTGGCATATTCCAGGGTTTTTCCACTTGGTCTCATCAACACAGAAACCAGCACCTTAAGCACTCCCATTGAAACATCTTTCATAGAAGGAAAGGAAACACTGATGTCAAGAGGTTGGGGGGTTTTTCGAGATAAAAAGAAAGATACCGATGCAAGAATTCGCCATAACAGGTAGTGTTTAAATGGGGGATGCTGTCTTTGAGTAAGAGAATTTAAATACCGGCTGGGAAGCACAACCTAAATGGTTCAGTCTGTGATTCTACAGGCAGGGCTGGAAATCAGCATAGGGCATCTACTGAGTGTTTCCCAACTTTCAGGACTGTCTGCAAACCCTGCCTAACCAGTGGCTGCAGCAACAAATGAATATCTCAATAACTCCTAAGATAAAGTCTCTGGGCTCCTGGAGAACTGGTTGGGCGATTGTGATGCAAACCATCAGGGATTGCAGCAGTAAATACCGAGGGGAAGGGGTAGGGGTGGAGGGCTTTGTCCATCTCTAAAACAGGACACATTCCTGGCTAAATGCTTGCCCTGTGGAAATGCAGGGCGATGAATGCAGGGAGATGAATAAAGTCAACAGCCCAGAAAAGCTCAGCTGGCTCAGACCAGCACTCAGGAGCATCACCCTTGAGTAAACTTGGGAATGGCATAGCCGGGATTTGTGCCCGTCCTCCTTCAGGCTTAGTGCAATGTGGAAGATGGAAAACTACCTCCTCCAAGGAATGACTGCGGATTTTCAAGTCTTAACATTTAAAAATACAGTGATATCAGTAGCGAAAGCATGAAATAGTTTACTGAACCAGATATAAACTTCTCTCCCCAGAAAACATAAAATAGGAAGATTTTTCCATAAATATTCTGTGTAAAAAAACAACAACCGAAGCTATTTTGGAGAAAATGAAAACTGTGTTTTACTGCCAACATTTCTGATTAAACAATTTACTCAAAAAGCCTATTTTATGATAAAACAAAACTTAAAAATACTGACATTGCAAAACATATGTCTTCTGCAAAGATATTAAAAGCTAGGTAGTAAACTTGTGCTCCATTTTATTCCTTTTAAGGTTAAACAACCTTTTTCTTTTAAAAGTAAATTGAGACTTGAAGTCTAAAATTACTGCTTTTAGAATGCAAGAGTACAGTAGTTTCAGATCATAGTTCCTGCACCAATTTGTTCAGAATATTCTTTTTGATTCTGAACACAGTTTTCAAAACTACCAACACAGAATATTTTTATGTATTTATGCTCCGTACTCTACAAGATCAGGGCTCATGCAGGAGAACCAATTTGGGAAGAGAGAAAAGGCTGCATGTTTCGCTGTGTTAAAAGTAAAAAGGAGGAAGAGAATTTGCCTCAGTCAGGATTTGTTGCAAGAGCCCTGCTCCCAGTTAGCAAGTGATATTGCTTTAGTTCTTGTTTCCCTTCCACTACATGGAGCTGATTTTTAAAAGTGTAGGTACTGATAGGCTGAGGGCGAATGGCTTCAAGCTGAAAGAAGATAGATTTAGATTAGATACTAGGAAAAAATTCTTTACTGTGAAGGTAATGAGGCATTGGCATAGGTTGTGCAGAGAAGTGGCAGATGCCCATCCCTGGAAGTGCTCAAGGCCAGGTTGGATGGGGCTCTGACTAACCTGATCTACTGGAAGGTGTCCCTGCCCATGGCAGGGGAACGGAACTAGATGATCTTTATTGTCCCCTCCTAAACCAAACCACTCCGTGATTCTGTGATATTCAACTTTTCTTGCTTCTTGTGTGTACATACTCTCAGTATATTTTCTTTCTTTACAAAGTCAAGTGACTTTCTCCCTATTTCTTCTCTGCTTTAAGACGTTTTTCTGAAGGAAACAGTAAACTTCAAACAGCTGGACCACCACCCAAGAACACATAAATGCTACTCAGGGCAAGACCCTGTGGATTAATTACGAGATGGCAACCAAGCCATCCACTTGCCAACATGTATATGCAAAGCACCTAACTGTGAGGTGTACAAAATTTTTGGGCCAAGAGCTCCGCATCAGCTTCTCTGCTGGCCCATGCAAAGCACTGCTGGTGTACAGAATGCAATGACTTTCCACCAGGCAACAGGTGAGCCTCTGGGCCAGCAAATATGGCTAGCCCAATTGGCTTAATGGTCAATGCCTGACTTTCACCCAGGGGCATTTAAATGCAGGGAAAGCACTGTGCTGGGCATGTCAGCTGGGAACAGGAAGGATGATAACATTTTTGGCAGGGCAAGCAGGGATCAGCCCCACAACTACCAGAGGAGGTCTCTGAGGCATTGCCCCTACTGCAGGGCAGTGAAAGCACATTTAGAGAGCCAATGCCCTACTAAAGCCACCTGTAGTGCCAGCCTGGGTGGAGGACACCAGGTATTCCTCCCTATGGAGGAACTCTCCATCCCTGCTCCTGGCTACCATCTCTGGAAAGGCAACCCCAGGTCATGGCTGCACCAACAAGCAGGCAACTCAGCAGCACTCACCTCTCACAAACAAAGAAATCTGATCATCCTCAGTAATTTCCTTAGGATAGATTGCAGCAGAAGCCTAGAGCAAAATTAACTGGATGTTCTGTCAAAGCCATTAGACCAGGACTGAACTCAAAGAAAATTATGTTCACTGATGCCTTCATATTTACTTTAGAATGTAGTCATTTTGACGGGTTCATGAGGTAGAAGATCTCATTTTATGAAGGTCTTAAGGGACAAAAGGAACAGAAATAAAAAATGCTGCTGTCTCAGTCAGCAAAATGATCGCAAAATTACTTTACAACCGACTTTCAAAACTACAAATCCAGTTATTCTGAGTAATTTCAGCCTTTTAAAAAAGATACATGGTGCTTCAGGTTGACCAGAAAAGCAACAAACTCAGTAAGTATGATTGGGACAATTTTCCTTCCTTGTAAAACAATGTTTCTGCACATAACCACCTTCATCTCCTTCAGTTCAAGAGCAATTTAAGGAGAACAGCCTACCAACCAGACAACAGAACACAGACTTCATTTGCAATCGAGACACCAATTATCCCAAAACCTTGTTAAGATTCACTGGGTACCAACCTAGGGTCTCCTTCACGTCTTTATTAACAGTTTCTATCCAAAATGAGCAAAACACCTAAATTTCCAAAACTTAATCTCTCACATGTAATTATTACTTGACTACTCGGAATCAAATGTGTGCACCAGCCTCTTTTTCAGGGCAACATTTGCACGAGTGAGCAGCATAACTGATTTTCTGTGCTCTGTTGCCAAAGAACCTTGCCAGTAATGGCAAGATGGAGCTTTGGAAAGGCTCCTCCTCCCTGTGGCACCAATGCCAGCCCAAAAGGTGGCCAAACACACAAACAGGGGTTTACAGAAAGCTCATAGGAGGAACTGCCTTGGCTATAACCTCCCCTCTGCAAGTTCAGTATAGTACAATTAGAAAATAATTTCTTGGCTGCAATTACTTCGTTTCCCAGCCCTGAAATTACCACAGAGCTCCAAGACTTGTTTGTATGCAGGAGGTGTGCGGGGGGGGGGACAACAAAAACAGTACTGCCCCATGCTGAGACTTTCCACGCTGACTTTACTCCTGCAGAAAAACTTGCTGTGAGCACAGCTGGGTGCATCCAGCAGCAATGGTAAAAAGGAGAGAGTTGGGTTTTTTTTTAATACTTTTTTGCTTGTTTTAACTTGCAACACTTAAAAGGTGATGCCCCTAAAATAATAACAATAATAATTAAAAAAAAGAAGTCCACTTTTTTCCTTCATTTAAATTAATTTCTTAACTTCTGCCTCCATCACATTTTAATTTCATTTTCTACTACTTGCTTTTTGTGCAGCCATTTTAAATAAATGCTTTGCTCTAATTTAAAATACAATTAATAAATACTAAATAAATAAATAAAAACAACAACAAATCCCCAGGAATGTAAGGAAACTGAAATTGAGGAATTTCATTAGTTTTAACCCCACTGTGCTTACTAGAGTAAGAAAAACCCAACTAATGCAATAAAAGCAATACGGCCCAACTGCTGACTGCAGTTAATGCATTAGATCTCTAAGAAGAGACACTTCTTTGGTCTGTCCACAGCATTTTCCCTTTCTCAAGCCCTTTCAAGGGAAATCTTCCAGCATTACAAGCTGAAGATTCACATCAGGAGCATAGGGAGAGGGCGGGAGCAGCATTGCCTGGGGTCACCTGTGGCTTTCAGGGAAAGCCAGGGCCACCACCCAACCAAGGCCAGGAAGAGCTGAGGTGGAGCAGAAGCCAAGGGTCCCTGACCTGGCCGGGGCACGGACAGCGGAGATGCTGATGGTTGATGTCTGAGGCAAGAAGGAGCCACTCCTGCAAGCCCCAGCAAGCTCAGGAATTTAAATCCTTTCCTGGGAATCCATGTCACATGTGCCTGGTGCTGCCCTGACGTCAAGGACAACCTCAATTAAATACGGATGAAATAATTAGGCAAAACACATCTTGTAAAATTATCAAAGTACATCTGATATCTGAAGTGCACAACATTACAACAACTGCAACATCTGCATAACCTGTCAGAAGCAATAGAAATAAATGAATATTGCTGTTATTAATGCTGAAGTTGTCTTTAAACCCATTAAAACCACCATAGCCTCAGACCCAGGGAGGAGAAATGTGGTGTATGACATCTGTGGTGATTACATGAGGAATCTAGTCAAGCTGGTAGATACAGCCTTTCAAAGCAGGCAGAGAGCTCTGAAAAAGCTGTTATTTCTGGACAAAAAGAAGAGGGAGGATAGGACTGCAGCAAGGAGCTAAAAAAGAAGGAAAGAAGGAAAGAAGGAAAGAAGGAAAGAAGGAAAGAAGGAAAGAAGGAAAGAAGGAAAGAAGGAAAGAAGGAAAGAAGGAAAGAAGGAAAGAAGGAAAGAAGGAAAGAAGGAAAGAAGGAAAGAAGGAAAGAAGGAAAGAAGGAAAGAAGGAAAAAATTATTGATTCTGCATTTCCACTTTGCGCAAAACTAAATCCCTCCCCCTCACAAAAAAAAAAATCAGAAATCAGTTTAAAAAAAAAAATAAGTAAGTATGAATGTGGCTCACTAGAAAGACATAAAGTGGCAAAAAAAATTATAAAAAGGAAACTCAAACTGAATCTTGTGGTCAGATCAGAATACTTAGCTCTGTTGTAATTAAGATTGATTTTAATGGATAAATGTTGGTTTTGGCATCCTGTCTCCTGCCTAGAAGCACACACTTCAAATTTCTGACTAATATTTATATTTCAAATTGCCCAGAAAGTGATATCATCTTTAAGTCAGCACCCTGGGACCTGCAAAAGCAAACAGGTAAACCTGGGGTTCCTACAGGAAGGACTGTGTCCCTGAAGAAAGAACTGTGTCCTGCTCTTGTTGGTTTTGCAAACATGTATAGGTAATGCACATACCCAGGGATGTAAAGAGTTATTTTATCACTCCAAACTGAGGAAATGGAAGGTAATGTACTCTTGAGTATATGTGTGTGTATATATGCGTACATATGAGTAGACAGGAGTACATATATATATAATTTTATTTTAATCTGCATCAAGTACAGGTACTAAAGTGTCAAGTAAAGGTCCACCCTCACACCCAGACAGATCTAGACCAAGCATCCTCCCATGCTGAGCCAGAGTGAGACACTGCTGCTCTTCCCCGTTGAAGTGAGCACTGCAAGAGGTTCCTGCAGAGCACAGCAAATCCCCTCTCCAGGCACCACGTTTTGATGAATGCCGAACAACAGGGGGAAAAAACGTGCCCAGCCAGGAGTGCAGGACAGGCAGAAGGACGATTTCAGTCTCCCCCCTCTCCTGCCTTGAAGCCAAACACCAGCTGCAATGCCCCACACTGGGATCTGAGCTGACTCCCCAGTGCAGCAAAGCATTAAAAGCTGCTAATCACGAAACTTTCCCCCACCCCATCAGAGGAGTGGAACACAGGTAATTCATCTCACCACTAAAAGCACCCAAAAATAAATTAGGACTGGCTGCAGACCCGTGAGACTGCCAGAGCTGCACCTGTCTGTAAAGGAGACACGCCCAGAGCTCTATATAGGATACACCCAAAGCTGAGCTCCTGCGTGGTTGTTCATAAAACTGTGAAGGGCAAAAAGAGCCCAGCAGACCAGGTGCGAACCAAGAGGCGTACTTTCATCACTGTGAATTTTCTCTCCTCCACAGGCAGGAGTCTTGTTTGATAGAAAATAAAATAGGGAGGGAGAGGACGAGGCAAAAGAAGCTCTGTAGTGCCAAAAGCAACCCAAGTAATACAAGTAACCCAAGTAACCCAGCTTTGACTTGTAAAAATGTAATTTTTTCCAGGGTTCTACTCTTTGCAGTGATTCACAGCACTGCTCCTTTCGCAGCCAGCAGCAGGCAGCTTGCTCACCAGCTCTCCAAAGCAAATTGGTTTGCTCCTAGGGGCAAAAGCAAGCTCTCTTCAGAAGAAATCCCCAGGACTCAGCTTTTAAGGATTATTTTCTGTATTGGAACTGTTTATTATCTAAATAAATTTCAGGTGGCTACACAACCATCCTCCCTCTGATGACCTAACTATATTTCTACCTGCGGCTAGGACTATTTGGGGTACACATGTGGCAAACAAGCTTGACAAAAACAAGTCATCATCCAGCATTTTGCAGTTAGCACTCCTGAATGTAGCTTGCGCCATTGCCAAGCTCTTCTTTTTAATAATGTATCTACCGTTTGCTGCCGAAAAGATCTTCCAACGTGTAATTAAGTCCAGGGAAGTCCTGCAGGCAGCAGTAGGATGAAACTGATACATTGCTATGTAAAGTCTAACATATAGGTTACACAGTTGGTGGATACATATATATATGCATATAACATCTTCATTCCTTTCCACACCCATGCCTTCTCAACATATTATTAATAGCAGCAGAGCTTGGAGCGCTGCATACGTAGGAACTCTGTTGATGTAACATTTTGCATGTTTATTCTCAATGGATATTTGTGATTAACTCTGCAGGGCATTTCTTTTGTATCTCTGTTGAGAAAATATTATTAAATGGCAATCGACCCCCTTCTTGCAGGTGGCCTGCAGATTTTGTGTGCTGTTAAAAGATTAGTTAAAAATCAATCTGGAAAACAGGGTAAGAAGGACAAGGTTTAGTAGTTTAATGAGAGCTCTGATACAGCACAGTCCTCGTTTTGAAGTTCTCCTCTCTTCTAAGGAGCTTGGTGACATTGGAGGCCAGAGACTGCAAAATCACTAATAAAAATCTCACTGAATTCTGTAAGGTCAGTCACTCACCTATAACCTGGGTGGCAAAAGTATTTGATTCCAGTCAATTGCAGTCATGGCCCTGGATACATGTGAATGTTCCTCTGTATAACTCTTGATAAGAATTCTTGAGAAATTAGTTTACTGTGTCAAAATTTAATGTTCAAAATCTCATGCTACAAAGAATAAAATCACAATCCTCATTACCACTCAATGAGACCAGTGAAGTTGATTTACCAGTGTTTATATAAAGTTGAGCACTAGCTTCTGATTAAAACTAAAATGATAAGAAATAAGCTGAAATGTCAGCCACCATCCCACAGCTCATCTACAGCATCACAGATTAGAATTTTAAAATGGGATATAATGAAATATCTGCCTGCACACAGCATGAATATGGAAGGCATTCAGATACCAAATCAGCGTTCCCAGCCCTTCCTCCAAAATTCTGTAGCTTTTTCATTAGCAAGGAAATAAATATGTGCAAGAGCCACACTGTGCTCCAGCAATGAATAAACGACCCGTAGCAACCCAGATAAACAAATCTACATGCACATCTTTTCCTCTCTCTCCAAGACAGTTATTATACCCTCTTTCACTGACCCAGTGAGAATAAATTCAAACTCCTACAACTTATTGAAGGCAAATCATCACAGGGCTAGATATGCCAGTTTTTGGCTGTGTGTCATGAACCAGAGTGCCCAGCCCTGCCCACTGGAGCACCTGCACCTAGCACAGCACCCCCTCTTTTCTTCCCCAAAGCTTAGCCAAAACAAGACAAAGTCATGTTCCTTCCAAAGACAGCAAACCAGTCTCAGAGGTTCTAAAAAGAACTTGCAATGAAGGTTAGAATTTTTTGGCCAAAATCTGTTTCTCATGCATTTTTATTTATTTTTGGTATTCACCATTTCCTGGAAGTTTAATGGTCCCAGATCTGGGCTGCATTTGCTTCCCCTCTAAAGCCAATGGCAGCAAATTTAATGATTTACTGTAATTTGAGCTAAGCATGGCTCACAAACCATGCTGTAAATTTAATCCCTATTTCACCTAAGAGACAAAATAAAGTTTGAAAGAAACTGCTCAAAACAAGGCAGACCTTTAAGCAGCTCTGCAGTTCACTGAATTTGGTTACTAAAAGATTAAAGTGAGAAGGAAGGGGATAAGTAACTAAGTAAATCCCTATGAGCTTTCTGTGCAGTCAGTCCTGAGTTCCTGCCACCCCAATGGCATTTCAGGTGTTCAGTGCTTGAAAGTCACAAAGCAGCCCCCAGAAAGACCAGGTTAGTGATCCACAAAGTAATAAATGCCTAAGGACAAGAAGTTTGGGAGTCTTTCCACCTGTATTTGGGTGCCATCACTTTTAAGATCCACAGTTAAAAGTTTCCCAGGCAGTTACAAGGTGAAGCAGCCAATATGCTGAGACTCCCCTGGGACCACACAGATCTAAGTGACAGGGCTGATGAAAAAGAGTGTACACTGGAAGATACATGACAAAAATGATGATAAATTGGAAACAAGAGTGTTTTCACCTGGTGCAACAGCATAGTATGAAATCTGCAATTTCCTTCACTCAAACTCTATCCCAGAACAACACATAATCAAAGAATAAAGAGAGGGTGTAAAACAGGCTGCCTCAGTATTCCAGACACCTCCTTTCTTACGGTGGGTCTGTAAAGAATCAACATTAATAGGGTCCCAACTGGAGTTCAGATTCTGAGAATTAACACGCTACCAATAAATAATAAAAGCCAGCATGTGAGAAGGAGAAATTTATGGCTTTTTCACTGCATGGAAGGAAGCAAAAAAATAATAATTAAAAGAAAATTGGATGCTGCTTGCAATACTATCTTTAAGAATAAAAGCATTCCTGCTGATAGAGCTGAGATCTGCTGTCAGACAAAGATGGGGACATTCACTCTTTTATTTGTATCATTGCTCCTTGCACCAAGATACTCAGAGCACTGGGCAGGGTTTTGGTCAGCATCGTAACACGTTCAAAATAAACACAGAATGCAATAAATCTGCACCCACGGCACTCTGGCACTACCAGCACCACTTGGGCTGGATGGCCAGACCTCAGCTATGCTGCACCACACATTGGCAAACCCTGGCTGCTCAGGAAGGCAGTGCCCAATACTCACTGCTGTCTTCAACCAGCTCAGCTCTCAGTGAAGCAAGTGTGACTCAGAGCCCAGTGTTGCCAAACTGGGACACCTCCTGTGAAACTGCTGCTTTCCGTACATTATTTTTAGCTTTCTAATTATACAGTTACCAAACATACCAGGAAGGCTGAGTGGGTCCCTCCTTAAGCAGCGGAAAAAAAAAAAAAAAAGAAGTGGCAGCAATATGAACTAATTGAGATGGTTTCAATACAGCAAAAAAAAAAAAGTGACTACCAGCATAGGAGGTGAAAACACACCAAAACCCACAAGTCTGACAGAACAAAGAGATCTGCAAGATCACTGTTCAGGTAACAGGCTAAACAACACTAAAAAACAGAAGCTGGATGCAAGACTCCTGGGGCCAACTCTGTGCTACTCTCCACCCACAGAAAGCACAGACGACCTGAAAATTAAACCATAACCTCTCCATATATCCTGGGGCAGGGGCTGACATTTCCAAGCACCTGGTGAGCTGTCAGCAGCCAGAAGGATTTGGTATAATAGACTGTCTATCAGCAGTTAAGTTGTATCATAAGCTAGTAATAATATCCTACAATGGTGCCTTTTAATTTATTTTTAGTGCTGTAACACCCAACAGCCCAGGAAGAACACATTTCCAAATGGGTCTGCTGGCTCACAACCTCATCGCATTTCTTCTCTAAAAGGGTTATAGGCTGCTGGCTTCAGGGTAAGGAGGACTCAATATTTACAGCATGGCAATTGCTGGGGATAGCCTGAGCCTCTAATCACTCTGACAGTGGATCCACCCTTTGTCATCACAACATCAAGTCTAATTGCTCTTTTCTTGCAAAGTTTAGCCACAAATTTTAAAAATATGGATATAATGCAGTTCAGATGCCTCATGTGAAGTCAAATCTAAGAGAAGGTTGCTGTCTGATTTTCAGATTTCCACCGCAATGACTTATTTCAACTTGTACATGGCAACGCATGCCTCCACAAAGCCTAGCAAACAAACTGCTAGGATTAATCACTGCAGTTTGCAACATATTCCCTTCTCCACTGCTGCATGAGTTCACAGACCATGACAGCCTCGAGTTCACACTACATAAAGTTATATTTATATAATTCAAAATCACAGAAAATCATTAAGTGGCATCCAGTTTTTTTTTTCCTCAAAGCTCTATCATACGAGTGAATTAAACACTCACACACAATGCTGCTATCCTCCCTCTCTCAGGAGGCTCCTTCTAAAAACACGTGGTTTTGATTGAAAACAAAAACAGATTTTTAAAAAGGCAGCCTCTGCTCTAGCTCCCTCTTCTCCCCACCAAAGCCCCACAGCCTCTCTTCTCACCTGGCTGTGATGTCCAAGCAGCCTCTTTCTATCAGCTTTAAGACAGCTGGATTCACACATACCTATTTCCTCCCCAAGATTTTGTCAACAGGAAAGAATTTTAAAAACTAAAAAAGAAGAAGAAGTTGTAGAAGGACTTCTCTTTGGAGCACATCACAGCATCCAGACAACACAGCAGCTCCTCCACATGTGCTCTCATCTTGCTCACCTGAAGCTCTTATTTCTTTCCTTTCTTTTTTTTCCCCTCTCCACTTGAAGGTTACTATTTCTGCAGGCCATTGATGTGCAGTCAGAGAAAAGGACTTTACAACACCAAAAGAGAAAACCAGAGCTGGAAAAAGGTCACACCGTTACATGTCGGGAAGCTTGTTTGGTCCAGTTAGATCCTTCTCTGACTGCAGGTGGTAATTTTACCTTTCCAGAGAGAAGTTTACCTTAAAATAAAATAAAATGTAGCAGATGTCATGAGAAATTGCAAACTGTCAGAGTTCCCATTCACACGGCCTCTGAAAGTAAAGGTTTATTGCACCACATGGCCACCTGAATTTCCTGATGCACCGACATCACTGGCAGCATCCCAAACTAAAATGCTAGCTTGCATCCCACTGTCACACTGAAGTTATGGGCCATCTATTTCCAATGGCCAATTCAATGAAAAAAGAACAATCTCTAGAGTAAACATGCATTTTATTTCCAAATCTAACCACATTTAGTACTAGCTGGGTTCAAACGCGATGAAAAAGACACGGTTGCCATTCCCAAAAGCCATAAACCAGTTGGACTGGGGCCACTGGGAAGCTGGTAGAATTTCATCCTTCCACCTACTTTGCTGAACCAACTTTGAAGGCACTGGGTACCCACTAACAACCAAATGTTTTGGGCCAGCTCTGCCCTGTCAGGCTCACCATAGGTATTGGAACTATAATAGGAATCAAAGAATCACCAGACTGCATCTCCATCCCCATCTTCCATAGGCCCATGTCTTCTCCCAAGGAGTCAATGCTCAGACAAAGGTCCCCATCACCACAATCTGGGCAAAGGAAGTCAAAACACTATTAACAGGTTAGCAGAGATAAGCAGGATAGGAAAGCTGGCAGGAACTCTAAGGGAAAATACAGAAACACTGAATGCACTTTAAAGGCAGTTAGAAGCATCTCAAGAGGACTGGCACAGGAAATCTGCTAAGCTTCTCTGTAGAGAGATTTCATCTTATTTCTTGAGCAGTCTATTTTAAGACAATTTCAGTGACCTTACTTAACAGAGATTATGCTGTGTTTCAATTAATTTTTACAGCATTATAATTAATATGTTGGTGTCTGCTGGAAAGCACGCTGAGCTGTGTAAAATCCACATGTGCGGCGAGATGACAAGTGCTGTTACAGAGGCGGAAGGAAGGAGATAAGAGCCCTCCAGCCTTGCCTGGCAGGGCAGAGCAGCAGCATCCCTCCAGCTGACAGCTCCTGCCAGGGCCCAGAGCACAGAAACACGCCAAAGGTCAGCGTTCCTCCTCAAATAACCCAGCCAGCACCGCTAGGGTGGGGATATTTTCTCAAGCTAATGAATTTCCACACGCACCCACACCACGAGCAGAGCTTCTCCTCGCCACCTGCTCAAATAACTGAGCCCCAGAAGGTGAAAGCAGCCAAATCAGCACAGCTATACACATGCTGTTTATATAAGTGCAGCCTTTTTTTTTACACTCAGAGAGCCAAACCTGAGCTCATCTGGTCAGATGAACTAATTCCTCTGTATGCTGATCACCTCTCACACCACTACACAGGCTTCTTTCTGCAGGGCTCATTTCTGCTTCTGTTTCATCCCTGGGTTTGCAGGAGGACAGAAGACATAGCATGGTACCACTGATCCAGATCTCTGCTCCTGGCACATTGCACCTCCAAACCAACAGCTTCACCACCCTCATTCACTCTAGGAAAATTGACTTCTATACACCCACGTTAATAAACAAGACTAAAATGATGGGACACTGCAATAACTCAAAGTGTGCTATTATTTCAGGAGCAGCGTTTCCCTTCAATGCAACCTCAAATGCTCCATTTTGATTTCTGCTGTTACTGTTTCAATGAGTCCCAGCTGTAGATGCTTTTACCAAGCAGGATTCACAAGCACATCAGCTCCACTTTATAAAATCTCGAACTCAAAACAAAAAAATCTTCCTAAAAACTCAGAACAATGTGACAACAACTGAACCGTGCTTCATGAAATTCAGCAACTGTGCAACATTTGAGCACAACCATGAACGTACATTCAATTCATCTAAATCTTTGCAAGACATCTTGGTAGGATGCTGCATGGGTGAAGTACCACCAGCAGTGTTGCCAGAGGCTGTTTGAAACGTTCTTCCTGAATTGGTTACAAATCAGGAGCGGGGGAAGACACACAGTTAAAAATTCTAATTGTGACAACTCAGCAGTGGTGATTTGTGACTGAGAAATGATCTGGCAGAGAGGGCAAGAAGTCCAACTACAAGAAGAGGTAAACTCTCTCGAAGCAGGAATGGCAGGGATAGAAGGATTTCTTAAAAGGGAGAGAAGTTTCCCTGGGTGGTAAGGGACAGTCTCAGCACCGTTTTGTAGCCATCCTGGAACTGAAGCCTCAGGGGCTGAGCTAAGGGACACCTTTGGGCAGCAGACCTGGGCTGGCCTATGCAAATACTCTCAGGATTGGTGCTGGAGCCAGTTTTGGCACTTGCTTGTGATGCATCTTCAAAGACTCCCTGTGGAACCAGGTATTTAACTAGGACTCTGCACATGTATTTAAACACAGATGTGTGCTTAATTTGCCTCAACAGGTACCACAAAAGTTTCCTAATTTTTTTTAACAGTTCTCGAGTGAAAAAAATATGCAGCTATTTCAAATACCATGTAATAAATTGAAAATTCTGGCCTTACCAAAAATACTATTCAAGAACAAACTCAAGGTTCCTCTCCTAACTGCAGGTTTACCTATATTTGTGGCCAAATGAGTTATGAATATTGATTCTGGGCTTGAACCCCTTCAAATCACCAGCAAAGATCTGTTTCCAGGACAATGCTTTATCTCATTGTTGGAGTTCTTCTCCCCCAAACCACTTCCAGTACTACCTGACCTGTGCAGAGCAAAGGAGGTGGGGCAGCAGCTATGTGGGTACAGGTGAGGAACCACCAACCCAAGCAATGACAGGTAAAAGAAAATTAGGTGTAGCCTAATGAACAACACGAGCAAGTGCAGACACTGTCCATTTCTTTGTGCACACACAAAACCTTCCTTTTTATTGGAATGGTGTAACAAATTGAAGTATTCAGGACATTGCAAACAGGAATAATGCTCACTGCGAGCTCCAGCTTTACTTTTTTCCTCACTCTGAAATCAATTAAATGTGCTGTTGATAGAAGAAACTAGTTTTCATCTCTATGAACATGCCAAACAGAAAAAGTTTAGTGAAATGCAAGGACTCTGACTAAAATGTAAAGTTTTTGTAACATGCTTTCAGCTATCAATGATTTCCTTGCCATCACATTTGGAAGCAACATGGAATATGTCTTACACCTCAGGTTCAGAGTGACAAAGCAGCCCCAGACAAAGCAAAGATCCGAGGTCAGCTCAGCAGGTTGCATACAGCTGGCTTGCTCCTACCACACGAGGTTTTGTAAAACACTTGCCACAAAGCAGGGAGATGTGTGTAAGCATAGAACAAGTATTGTGGTTTGGGCAAGTATGAACAAAAGTAGAGTATACAACTTGATATTTCTCAGGAAAAGTTACATATAAAATGGAAAGAGTTGAACACAGCTCTTGAAAGCAAGGGGGGAAGAAAGAAGCTTACGGATTTTTTCTAAGACTCTCTCGCTGCCATAGGAAAAGAAGTGTTAGTACACAGTTGATAGCTATTCTGATTGTAAAGCCAGAGACAAGTAACAAACTAGTACACCTCCTGCAAGATCTAAATTCTCAAAGTATTAACCAGTGTGAGGCTCTCTTAAAAGTGGATTTAAAACAGGAAGGAACAGAAGAAGAGAACAAGAAGGAAAAAGAAGGGCAATGTTGGCCTTAGGATTGAAGTACTGATCCTGTCACAAGCAAGAAGCAAATGCCATTCCTACACATCACCATCTCCCCTCCCGTGAAATCATCTGTGCTTTTGCATCCTTATGTTTCAGTGACCCCTTAGAACCACAGAATTATTTAGGTTGGAAAAGATCTCTGAGATCAAATTCAACCCAGCACTGCTAAGTCCAATTACACACCTTTTAAATACTTCCAGGGATGGTGACTCCACTACTTCTCAGAGCAGCATATTCCAGTGCTTGATAATCCTTTTGATGAAGATTTTTTTCCCTAATATCCAATCTAAACCTCCACTGCTGCAGCTTGAGGCCATTTCCTCTTGTCCTGTCACTTGTGAGAAAAGACCTGAACCCCACCTGGCTACACCCTCCTGTCAGGTAGTTGTAGAGAGTGATAAGGTCTCCTCTGAGCCTCCTTTTGTCCATATTGAACAACCCCAGCTCCCTCAGACACTCCTGCTAAAACTTGTGCTCCAGACTCTTCCCCAGCTGCATTGCTCCTCTTTGGAAACAGCAGAAAGGTCCATGAACAAATAGCTCTGAGAGCCAGTGTCTGCAAAGGGCTTTCTTGCAATACCACTTAAAAAGGGTGACATTGCTTTAAAATTCACTAAACAACATATTTACTCACAGGCTGACTACATATGTTGTACTTAGATGTCACAGAAGATTACTCACTAATTACACTAGGAAAAACCCAAGTAATTACTGCAGACTCTTTCCTCTGGTGCAGAAGAGGTCGGAGCCATACATTTACATGACAAATGATCACGCCTACAACTAGCAGTGTCTGCTTCCAGCATAGAAGGACCCCTCCTCTGAACAAGTTCCATTAAATAATCCTTTTTTTTAATTACACTGAAAGCTGAGGATGTATCAGAAATGCAGTGACTGAAAAAAAATTAGGAGCTTTCGCAGTTAAGGAGTCCATTTGGTTAGGCCAATGGTGCAAAAATCAAATTGTTTCTTAACATTTTATCTGATCTTTCAGGCTGATAAAAACTTCTTCTACTGAATGAAGGAAATCATATTACCAGGGCTGATATTCATCAGAAATATTTTGAACTGAATATGTGAACTGCTTTTAACTGAGTTTAAATCGATAACACCACTACTGTGGTTAGTTTTATTGAATTGTACATTGGAATAATAAAATTTCAATTATGTTATGATGACAGTATTACCCTCTGCTATGAGCTGTATTTATTCAGCAGGAAGGTGAGATGTGCCACCTCTTCATCTGACAAATCAGACATACCACTGCTCTTAATGCTGTTTTATGGAATGACCATCGCAGGTTTATGCTCCTATGTATGCACCAGGCTCCTCCCTCAAAAGGTCAACACCTTGAAAAACCTTCATTTTTGATGGCATTTCTTTTTCCTTTCAGAAATAAAGCACTAGAGGGAAGTTCAAATGCAACCATACAAACCTACACAAACCAGCATATGCTTAGTGCCTAGGATCATTCATGGCTGTTTCCAGAGATCCAGGCAGGAGCTTGGAAGCAAGAGAAGGTTTGTTTGTGGGGGGTGGTTATGCTTATAAGCATTATTTATACATGCAAGATGACAGCTAAATCCTTCTCATTTCTCCCTGGTGGAAATGCAAGAGGGGAACAGCCTGTCATCTGCTTTAAGCATTTGAATCTTTTGTTACCTGTAAATATTCAGCTGTAAAGTGGGAGAGGAAAAAAAATACTAATACAGATTCAAGGCTCATTTCTATGTTTCCTCTCAAAAAAATTCATTTTTAAAGTATCATTTCATAGTTTAACTTGCATAACGTTTGTATTTTTCTTTGTCTTGTTAAAGTCCGATAGAGTTTAAAACCACAAGGAAGTGGCCAGCAGAAGTAACTCATCCTCCTAAAACAGCACTTGTCAGAGGTGAATTTCAGAGCACCTTGACAAAGGTCATCAGAATCATTAACTGCATTTTACTGGGGTTTAGATGCAATAAGGAGACCAAAACCAGAAAGAATGATGCACGCACACAAGGCAGGAATAGAATCCTGCTCTCCTACCCAGCCATGGGAGCACTGCAAGCTCATTCTGTATCATCACACTACGACCATTATCACAGAATGTGCTGTACAGAAGGCTCCTTTTTTCCGCCCAAGCACCACTGACTTGCAAACTCTTACCTCCATTCCTGTAATACCTACAATTAAGTAGCTTTTCCTTTCCTTTGGTGTACCAAAAAGCAGAACTACTGAGTTTTGTCTACTTGTTTGACTAATGGTCACAGAAATCACCATTGTCTTCAATTACCTTAGCAGGATTAAAAAGGATTATTTTTTCCTTTGCATGGATAAAATGCTACTGAATAGATTTCCCCACAGTAACCAACAACCAACTTTTTAGTCCCGTATTAGCCATGATGTTCTCTTCCCACTAACTTTGAGTCATGCTTGTTTTTCATCAGCAGGAAGGGAAAGGTCTCATTCCTCAGAGACATTCAGATTTCATTACTTCCTGTACCTGGGTCCATCTGACCTGTGATAAACA
Organism: Rhabdornis inornatus; assembly: GCA_013397075.1. Taxonomy (NCBI): domain Eukaryota; kingdom Metazoa; phylum Chordata; class Aves; order Passeriformes; family Rhabdornithidae; genus Rhabdornis; species Rhabdornis inornatus. The sequence continues at coordinate 1,291,244 of VWZS01006721.1, forward strand.
CACTGTGTCCTGCTTCCTCCTACGTTCAAATACGACCCCTCCATATAAACCCTCACTTCTGCAAACAAGGGCATAAAGTTAATGCACCTTTGTTCTTTGAACTAAGCTGAAGTGGGACTCTAAGAGCCCCAAATGGTACCTGCTTCAGTTAGGTCTCTTCTACTTCAAATACCATTCCCAGATACATCCATGTCCGCACACACTACTACTGCAGTCTAGCCAAGAAAATATTAGCACTTTGCAGCCTTCAATTTAAGAGTATCAGTGTGTGACAATTAGATGTATTAAATTCTATTAGGCCAACAAAACTTATGACTTAGCTAGCAGAACAATACCAATAATTTATATGTATATTTTTATCAGTGATTAATCTGCTAGACTTCATGCTTTGATCATGATACTTGTGGGTTTCACTTTTCCAAAAAAACCCATTACAGATATGCAGGCAAGTGCCAAGTTACACCACTACCTATAATTTCATTCTCCTTGCTGCCAAACTGAGCCTGGGTCTTTTACTATGAGTACAAATGCTAATTACAGCTCAACACTAATGCTAATCCTGACATCTGCTAATTAAAAGATCACATCTTCTGCAGAGTCAGCAGTACTATTCAAATGAAAACATTAATCAGTTTAAATTTTTTTTAAAAATCAATCAACAAAGCAGGAATTTTAGTCCTTGGTTCAATTAATATCAAAGTGCAAACTGGGAGTACTCAAGAGCAAGTGTCAGTACATTCTTAGGGAATATCTAATTTTCAGTGAAAAGGAAAACTTTAAGCACTGTGTGACTTCTCTGTTCTCAGTAACTGTCCACTTTTTCTCTTACACCCTTCTTTAATCCTCCTTTCCCTGCAATCTAGAGCACCTCAGAAACCCAAGACCAGCCCACAGCAACATTCCACAGTCAACCCAGGGCAAGCACAAATATCTACATGTGTACATTCAAATACCTAAGAAGTCCCACTTAAGCTTCATGGGACCACTCTCCTCTACAGCTAACACATGGATCTACAGGATCAGGGCTGTCATGGACAACTACAACCCATTAACACACTCATTAACAGTGTCTTAGACAGGACAGTCCAGATTTCCTTCACACTTCAGCACACACAGTAGGCAGGGAAAAAGTATAAAAAGCAGGATGCATCCACCCCATGAAATTAACACTGAGATCATAAAACCCACGAAGTCTATACATGCCTGGAGCTAACACACAGGGCTCCTCAATTCACCCATTCCTACCTCCTGCTTTACATCTTGTCCCCAGTCCATCCTTTAAGGGATGTCCATCCATTCCTCCTGGAAGAGCCCTCCTGCACAGCACCTTCACTCTCTCCACGAACTGAGCTGCTACCTTCCAGACCCTGCTTGCTGGTTGCTTCTTTGATTAGTTTCTTTAGTCTTTAGAAACCATGGTACAGGTGCTTCACAAAGTAGCTCTGCTGAGAGTTAGGATTATGGGGACATTAGAACCTGACAGACTACTCCAATTTCCAAGGAAATCATAAAAAAATTGAGGTTTTGAAGAGATGAAGAGAAGGCGCAACCCAATGGCATCCCAACAACGGCAGTCTCTTACAGAGCAATCTTTTAAAAGCCATGTTTACTAAGTGCCAGAAGGATGCCTACTGGTAAAGAGGAATGGGAAGTTACCTCAAAACAAACAAAAAAAAAATGACCTTGTCTTAGTGGGGCAATACTCCTACAACCCTCTAAAAGAAAGAAACAATTCCAGTAAAGGAAAAAGCCCACGAGCAACAGCAGCTTCCAAGGCAGCACTGGGCAAGCAGCAAAATAAGGCTTTTCACTCATTTAGCATGCTGCTGATCAAAATTTATTTAAAACAGGCAGCATTTATTTTGCTGGAGCTCAATAGAAAAAAAAAAAAGACGAGCTCTTTGAATTTTTTATACAAGTTAATATTTGTATTTATAAGGAAACCACAAAACAAGTTTACCGCTTTTTAAACAATGTTAATATGAAAATGCTCTTTTGATGTAAGATGCCAAGGTTTCCTCCCTTCTTTCACCTTTTCAGCTACATGCCCTGCAATTGCCATCTTATCTGCACTTCAAAATTTCCACTCTGGTGAAGTCTTACACTGTAATGTATCTTTAGCTAATAATACACCGCAGCCAGTTATAAATTAATCACGTTGATAAAAGGTCTAACAAAGTTACCAATATCATTCTGTAATGCACAAGCAATATTACCAAGCCTTATTTGAATAGAATAGGCAATTCAATCAATAAAAAATGTGACAGAGTCTTCCAACTGCAAAAGAATCTTAAATCATTAATGAAACTAAGAATTTAATGTATGCAAATTAAATTATATATGCATATTTCAACGGGCTAAAAATTTATGTGCATACTTTACTTGGGAATCTGCCTTGTGATACGATTAGGAAGAAATGGTGACAATTCAGATTTTTTATTACTTTGGACTGTAAAGTGCTCACATAATTTATGTTCACCTAAAAAGGTACAAAACCTCATCAATTAAAGCCAGGCTGCAGATGGTATAAATAGACTGCAGCCCCACTGAAGGTGCTGTGAGCACTGTCTCAGCACATCATTTGAGGTCCAGGTGTCACCAGCTTCCACTTGTAAAAAGCAAACAAAACCTGAGGTTATGAAAAACCAGGCACCAGTCTGCATAGAATTCAAAGAAAATAATTTGAGACCTCTCCTCCTCTGGTAATCAAATTCAGCAGCAGGTTCAAAAGTTACCAGGGCATGGCATAGAGGACACTGACCTGTGCAACCATTAAATAAGCATTCTCTCCTGGCAAATCACTTTTTAAAGACAGGAAGGGAATATGTGATAAAATATTAATCTTATTGATTGTGGTCTAAGAAAAAAAGGTTATAATCCAGTTGCAGAGGATGTGACAGCTTGTGGCTACTAAGCATCTCTTCAAAATTACTATGTTAGAATTTTCCCCTTTTTGGTAAAGCAGGCCAAAAAAAATTTCTCTAAATAAATGTCACATTTTTTTGACTTCTGAAGTCAACCCAGTATTTCCTGCTATAAGCCATCTACTCAGAAGACATAAAAATCCAGGCAGGCAATGGGCTCTTTAGGAAACATTTTTACCCCCAAGCACAGAAAATTATATTGATAAAAATACACACATTTATGTTGCCACAGTGAAAATCATCCGTTGAAGCTCAAGGCGACAAATGAGAAACAAGATGTCATTTTCCAGTTTGAGGTAAATTTACTAATTTAATACTGACTCCTTTCTTTTTTTTGCTTTTGCTTTTCCCCTTTCTTTTCTTTTTATTTTCTTTTTCTCCCAACAGATTAACAACACTCCCAAGGAGTGTTCAAAAGAGAAGTTCTGAGGCAGATGTTCCCAATGTGTGGCACCACATCCAGCTAACACAAAAATGGTACCCATGGAGCCAAACCTGAGCAACTTCACCAGGTGCACAGCACCAGCAACTTCTGCCAAGATGCTGAGCCCTCCCCATCTGAGGTGAAAATCTGGCTTTAGGCTCAAACCCAGCAAAGCCAATGCTCAGCTAAAAGGGAAGATTTAAGCCCTATTAGTGCATCTGTATAAACGCTTTGTTGAATTAAAGCTCTGCCCGTTTACACCTCTTCCTGTTATCATTTCTCCCTGGGCTATCACTAAATCACATAGGATCTAATGACCTAATTAAAACACTTCTTAACACTCACAGCATTTTTGATGCCAGCTTTCAACACAACTAATGGCAAATGAAGGTTAATAACTGGTAATTATCATACCCCTTTTAAGAATTTGTTTTTAAACAAAGGAGTGAAAATATAAAAATAAATTACTGCAAGAAAAGAGCAAGCATACATGCCGTTCCTGAGCATTGCTAAACACTATTCACAAGAAGAGTAGTTGTGGCTATAAAAGCCAAAAATTAAAAACATTCAAGCAGGGTGAATCTTAGACACTCACATTCTCAGAATTTCAGCTTTAAAAAAGCCACCTGTAGAAAAAGCTATCTAAATACTAGTTTACAGATATAGAAATCAAAACTGATATCTTGCCAAGATACAACTATTGAAGTGCAGATGCAGCTACTGAAGTGCTTCCTGTAACTTTTCATTGTTCTGTAAACAAGCTGCTTCTTTGCTACACTGTCTTTCATATACATTATGCCAACCAATCCCCATGGACCATCTTTACTAACAGAGCTTCAAATTTACATGCTTTAAAAAACAAACAAACAAAAGACAATCTTTAAAGACATAATAATAAAAACCTCTCACCTAACATGACACTACAGAAGCTTGAGCAGCTTCATGAACAGTTTATATTAACAGCTGCTGTGGGAACACAAGCCTACATTAAAATAATATTTGAGGTTTTCACAACAAGAGACAAGCAGATTTGCAGAAATATGCAGTATTCAGAACAGTATTCAGAAAAGAGCCGGTGCTTGGACTTGTCTATTCAAGTGTCCTTCAGTACGAAAGGCTGCTCATAATGCAACACCTCAATGCCATTCAGGTTCAGTCAATTCCTAGAGGCAGATGCTAAGTTGCACTGAGCAGAGCCTCCAGTGTATGACAAGCTCTAACCAGAAACGCAGTTCTCTCCAGTAAAAAGATCTGTTCAGAGTTCAAATTCACAAATATTAGGAAAATCACTGAAAATAAGAGTCAACTAACATATAATTAAGTATCATATTTAAATCCCTTTAACCCTGGCTCTGTCAGCAAGTGTTGCCTGGGAGAATAACAGATTTTGAACTCACACTTAGGAGCTTTACAGATCTGCAGCCTTCAAACTGCTCCGAGGTTTTTTTTTTAATGCTAATTAATTTTATTCAGGATGGAACACACATGTCATTGTGACCTCAACAAAATTTCGGGAAGAGGTCTGTGCAAAACCACTTCAGCTGGCCACTGGAATTAGGGTACAATGCTGACTTGAAAGTAAGCACAATGTTTGATGCACTGATAAATCCCCAGCAACTGGAGCAAAATAGGAGGACTATGCTGTAAACAGACACAAACACATCGTAAAAAACTGTCATGAAACACACGTAGTTTCAGAACATTATGGAAGGCATGAATATACTTCATAATCAGTGACTTGAGGAAAACGACCAAGTTCAAGGGCTACCAAGTAACTCTGAACAGAATATTCTCAATCCCCTGAATCAGAATTGTTCAATTCCAGCTAAAGAGGCTAAAACTTTCAAGCAATAGTGTCTCTTTTTTTTCCTTTTTTTTTTTTGAGGTAACGAGTCATACAAAATCATTCATTGGATCTAACTCCATATTGCTTTCCTCCAATTTTTTAATTAGATCTGACAATTATTACCATAAAGCACAAATTATTTTTAAGCTACACTGAAGTAAAATACTCAGCAACATCTGCTCTGTTTTCAATGTTCATTAAAACTGTTTCAGAACAACAGAACTTTTAAATGCTCCATCACTAGTTGTTATTCTGCATTTAAGTACTTCAACCAGCTCTCCCCTATTTAGAAAAAGCAACAATACACCATTTTCCATCAAGACTAAACAAAAAAGAAATCTTCCCTTAGTCCTCTAATTAGGGCAAAATCATCCAATGGCATAACAGGAATTTACCAGCTGCTAAAAAAATACAAAACCTCAGCCACCAGCATGAGACTGCTACAGTACACTCCTAAAATCCCCATCTCCATCCAGTTCAAAAGTCAGGGCTGTTCAAGGATTCGGTCACCTGCTTAAAAGATTAAAACCAACAGTGTAAAGAAGAAATCAGCACCAAGTAATTAGGAACAGGGTGAGTGAATTTAGTGCTACGTATCTGCAATATTGATGGATTCAGGCATGTGCCATGCATATATAGCTCTGCTTTGGAGATGCAAGATGCAGTTTGCTCTCACACCTCTCTTTCTCCAAAGTTCTGTACAAATTTTAAAATTAATTTGCATGATGCTGAGGTTCGATTCTGGTAGTTTTCACTGGAGTATATTAGAAACAGCAGAAAGAGAACACACCTTGCTAAGCAAGTTACCATATATATACACACACACACACACCTGGAGATCCACAGAATCATCGAAGTTGGAAGAGACATTTAAGATCATCAAGTCCAACCATCCTGAATCTCCTAAATCATCACTCAGCAGCAGATCCAGACACCTCCCAAACACCTGACAGTGGATCCCATCAGAGCCCACAGACTTGTGAGTGCCTAACTGGCAGAGCAGGCCACTAATCATTTCCTCAAGGATTATGAGCTGGGTATCCTGAGGACAGCTGGCCCTGATATTGAAGGCTGGGGCAAAGAAGGCATTAAGTCCATATGCATGTGTATATTTGTACACATTCCTACTCACACATACTCATGTGTAATACACATAGATGCAATGCTCAGTGTTCCCTGGGGCAGAAGACTTAACCAACACACTGGGGACTGACCTTCAGATCCCCTAAGATTGGAATCAGAAAGGTTAAGAGAGACTCCCAACACCGCAGAGGAAACATCACACACATTTTGAGTAGCTCTGCACTGTCCCACAGCTTGTGCTACTACTATGCAGCCACACAAAAATTAGCTGTAAACCAGCCAGGAAGCTGATCCCAGGTGAAAACAGCCTAGTAAGATTACAAATTCAAGAGAGATTTTAAAATTAGAGCTTCATTTCCCAGCCTGGTTGCCCATACAGCCACAGAAACAGATGGGAAATGAAGAAGGTTGATTTGGGGGTGGAGGGGAAGCAGTCAAAACTTGCACTGGAACATCTGTCCAAACTGCAGTTCTCAGGGAATCAAGAAAGGAGGGTAGAAAGAATTTTTTTTTTTCCTGAGTCTTGAAGAGACTAGCAGGATCTACGTATACCTTATTCATAGGACATAGCTTTGTCAGATAAATCATTAATTTGCCTGGAACCAGGAGCTCAGGGCTGCATTCTGGGAAGCTCCTCTCCCACTAACTGGCTCAGCATCCCAAGGCACCCCCCCAAGGGATGCCTCCCCACACGAATCAAGGCAGACACATCTCTCAGCATCTGCCTTTTCACCATCTTCACTGACTTTTATGTTTTCAGTCCTTGAAAGAAAAAAGGAGAGCAGAGGTGTAATTGCTCAGATTTGCAGGTTACTCCAGGTTCTTGAGGAAAAAAAAGTCATGGAGGTACAAAATCCCATGCTGGGAGTCCCACTCATAACATACAGGACTGCACAGGAACTATCAGGAGGAATCACTTGTATGCCACCACACCTGCATTTATTTTTGTGATATTTAAGGTACATGTCTTACACCAACTGAAGAGAGAGCTCCTCCTGGGCACAAGCTCTGTGAAGATCAGGGGCCATTTCAATTCCTCTCCATGCACTTCCTGATGGATCAGCTTTGCTGTGCCAGGCACCAGCTTATCACAGAGATTCACATTTGAATTGGAGATGCACTGCAAGCCAAGGAGAGTAATTTCCTGGGGTGGGATTCACCTCCTCCATCTTAAGGTATCTGCAATGTAAATGTCTCTATCTGAGTTTGGCACCTTAGGCTCCCTTTACAGTCAGTGAAGAGAAATAATCTTTTCAGGATGCGATTCATCTGACATATTTTAAAGGTCTACATGAGAAGGAAAGGAATCATGTCTCAAAAGTGCCTGCCTCTTTCCATTAGACAGAAGGTCAGTTTAAATGATCAGCTTGCATACAGACATCTCAGTTGGACCAGACAAACAAAACCTACCCCATCTTTCTTCTTTTAAAAAACAAAACAAAAACAACACAAAAATTTCACAAAAAAACATTAAAAATCCCCAACAAACAAACAAACCCACACAAAAGCCCACCCCCACAAAAAAAAAAATCAAAACGAAAGAACACAAAAGCCAGACACACTAGTCCCATGGCAAAAGTGGGATGCAGAATAAAAGAATAAAATTATAAAAGTAACAATTAGCTATTCAAAAAAGCCAGAACAATGCCCACTTCCTGTCCATCACACTTCATCACTGTAATGAAAGCTTGCTAATGAGCCAGTTAACCACATCAGATATTCACTGCCCACAGCAGTCACCAGCTGACCAACCACCAAACATGTCCCAGTGGATGCTCTCCAGCTGCAGCTCAGCCCAACTCAGTGTCTGGATGGGCACCACGAGAGCAAGGCAGGCTGCTCACTGGGATGTTTTTCTAGAGACTTGACCAGCTCAAATAATTTTGTTCAGGAAGAGAAAAAGGCAAAGTTGCAAGAGTGCCATTCTCACCAAAAAGCAGCCAGCAGAAGCTCAAGAAATTTGGAGCCAAGGTTAGTCGTAAGGGAAAGCTAAGCATACGTCATTACAAAAATATACACAGGCAGGATCCAACCACCAACCACTATTTCTGCATAAAGCAATAATTAAAAGAAAAAAAAAAGAGTTTTGTATCTTTATTCCTTTCATATCCTAAGCATAACAGGTATTATTTCTGGAACAGCAACAACTTCTAAGGTATCTCCAAAATTCACAGGCTTTGGCACATCATGATTTTGGTGAAGTTGCTGTATACATGCAACTTCCCGCTGTAGTGTTCAAATATCATTTTTAATCAGTGACATACTTAGAGCTGTCCGAAGAGAAAGGACACAAAATGATAAAGGCCAGCACAGCGACTGAAGGAAGTTAAGCAGACAAATCATGGGGCATGAGGGGATTACACCCTGTCAGACCTGTACAACTGAACTCAATACTTCTGCTGCCTGCAGGCAACAGTCCTGTTAACCATAACACTATAATATACATACAGTACATAAGAGGTGCATAATAACCTCTAAGTTTATCAGGTATCAGTAAAATAAAGTGACGAGACATTGTACTTTTAAAAGAAACTTTAATTTCCCCCATATTTTAGCAATATTGAGTCACCACTAGATTACTTTTCAAATGTGTCTCCACGTTGAATGAAGCAGATATTTGCAAGCCTCTTCAAGCTGATTCACCCTTTACTTTTCCACGCAACCTCTTACATGACTAATGTGCAGGAAAATTCAAGTCCACAACACTCAGCTCTCAATTTTTAATTAGCTACAAACACTATATCCAAAGACTGTATCAGCAGCAACTGGCCTGAATCAACAGAGTTTTTGAGGAAAACAAACAAAGCAAGCCCACACAAGAAAACCTCATCTGGCCTTCATCCAATCATGCAAACTAAGGGACATTTCCATATCACTCTGAAGATTTCAGTGCATTGGCCAAAGCCAAATTAATAAGGGAAAGACAGCTTCTTCTCAGTTTAAAAACAGAAACTGTTTCTTTACCATACCCTTACCTGACAAGAACAGTGTGGAGACAAACACAACAAAATCATACCAATATGAAAAAACAGGAAATGCATATTTCATTGGTCTTATATCCTGAAACGTAAAAAAGATGAGAAAGGATCAGCAAGGTGGTGGGAAAACTCAAAAGGGAAGGAGAAAAAAAAAAGGCCCCATCCACCCCTTCATAATGTCTTCACGACACCCAGATATGGAGGCAACCACAACGCTGTCTGCTCATCCTCCTCCATCCACACATCCTTGATACCATTTTTGCCATGATGTGACACCAGCACCTAGAGCTGAACACCAAAGGGCAAACATTGCGAGGCTACATAAAGATTTCACAACGTGATTTATTTGTGGCTCCCAGCAGGTCTTCCCAGATGATGAAGTGTCTTGCCAGCAGCTGAAATCTTGATACTGAGACCACAGACCTGCATTAAACAAAGCCTTGTTCCTGCTATCATTTTACCCTATCCTGTTCATGAACGATGTCCTCTTGATTAATTTAAATAATTGCTCCATGTTACAATAGCACCAGTAGATACACATTGATCATCTTTACATACCCTTGATGCCTGACATAATGAAGCTGGAAATGAAAGTGAAAAGAAAGAAAATGGAAACAGAATCCAGCTAGGAAAAATCTGGAGTAGCCAGGAATCAGCCCCAGCTTTGCTGGAAGAGAAGACACTTGTAAGGGCACAAAAGGATCCTCCTTTCTCCCTCAATCAACAGAAAATTAGCAAGGAGGCTGGAAACTTTACATAATTATACAGCAACCTTTGAACTTTATTATTGCATATACACACAGAGGTTTAACTGTATGGCTGCTATTAGTCCCTTACTCCCTAACACAAATTAGCCATGTTAGGCAAAATTAGGCAAAAATTCAACAGGAGTAGAACGCAAGAAATGTCACCAAGTACAATAATTAGTATGCACCGCAGCTGGAAACCTTGTGCAATCTCCAACATGGGCACTTATCCCCTTCTCATAGGTTTTGTAACATCTGGCAAAGGGGACTCCCCGGAGCTCTGAGGAGGAACTTTCCCTTCCTTGAGGTATTTGCTCAGCATTAGTTTTTGCCACTGAGACTGCTGGCACATCTGGGACCTTCAGCCTCGAAGTCTACACAACTGTACAAAGTCCTCAAGTTCTGCACAGGTGACTTCCAGACACGGAAAAGGGACTATAAAATACCTCCTGCTGCCATGCACCTTTGCCAAGGGCCACCACATCTCTCAGGATGGAAGCATCACTGGTGCTTTCACAATGTGCACCAACCCAGTCATCACATCCAGTACATGTGGCAAGCAACTTTTATTTTAATTTTTAAAAATAGCTTAGCTTTAGGAGCAACAAAATGCTAGTAAAGAATGGCACTTCCGTTTTTTAAATAGTCACCCGAGAAATTTATCAGTGGTGGATTTTTTGGCTCATTTTCGAGTCCCACCAGAAGTCCAAAATTAGGGGAAATCCTATAGCTCTGCAGCACTTAAATAAAAAAGGAACAAAAATTTTAAATATCACAACAAGATGTCATTCCCAATTCAGAAATAAATTATCAGACTCAGCTCAGGAACAGATATTCATTAAGTTACTAGGACCAAGTTAGTTCTACAGAAGAGCAGATGTCAAGTAGACTTCAGTCCCGTGAATTTTCCATCTTCCTTTTCCTGTCTGACTTCTAGCTTAAGGAGAATATAATGAGACCATTATTTTCCCAGCAGGCTGTGCTTTCATATGTAAATTCCATGTCCATAAATGACAATTTTTGAATGTTTGGGTTTTTTTAAGTCTGGATTATAACCTAGCTTCCATGCAGGGACCCAGGTGAAACAAGGCCTGTCTGAGCACCTCACTGAGTTCTGACTAGAGCCAAGAACACCTGTCATCCTTGTGAAGCCACTAAAATGGTTATAAACCTGGCTCTCCTTGCCCTTACCCTTCCTCTTTGTCCACCACCACCCCAGGATGATGATTTCATGGCAGTCAGTTTCACCACCCTCGGCAGCACCAAGCCAGCCAGCCCTGGGGACACCATCTAGGATGCTCAAAAAGGATCATGTTTGCTGGTCTTTGACCCATGGCTCTGGGCTTGCAGTCTCTGCTAAAAAGACAACTCATATCCAGCTGCAGATGTATGGAAGAACCACTTAAAATATGACAGTCAGCTACATGCTTACAGGCCATATTCCTCTTCAGTGTACCATACACACAAATCACCCCGCAAGGAGAAATTTTCCCTGAAGTTCAGGCAAACATCATGGCAGGGCTCACAGATACATTAATTCCTGTACTTCAGACCCAGCCTCACAAATCTGCATCGGGCATCTGGTAGGATTAGCTGTCCAACAGGAGAGAAAAAAATACACACAATTATAAGTTATTAGAAAGTCCTGAGAGCTGTCCAGCTCCTAGGAAAAACAATCCCCTTAACCGAAGGGATTCCATCACCCAGGGAAGGTGAGAAGCTGGAGCATCAAACACTGGAGGTCTCCTAAGTTGGCACTCCAAGATATCACAAGCTACGGAGCTCACATGTTCTCTCAACTCCTGTAAGGAAAGGTTTTAAGTTTACCTCCTTAAGTATTAAGGACTCACTTAATCACCATCTAACCTGATGTAAAGACAGCTGCTGTACAATGCAGGGAAGCAGTGGGGCAGATGGGGAATAATCAAAACATGTTTCTGCAGCAGAGGCACTCTGGGGCTCCTTTCCTTTAAAAGTGGAATTCCCCCTCTTCTGCAGAGGAAGACTAGATCACTCAGAAAACTTGCACATCTAGCCCTCAAAGAGCACCACAGCCCACTACCGAAAAAGAAAGTTTAAAATCATATACTTCCAGGTACTCATGTTCTCATCTTCATGTTGGGAAAAGAAAGTCACATAGTTGTGTGTCAGCACCTGAAAAACCTGTGCAGTTCACACATTGAATGAATTTTTATCCCTGTGAGTTGCATGGAGAGCTATAACAAAGTTGATTGTTTTGCTGGAAAAACAGATATATACCACTGTATGTCAAATAATGTTTCAAACTTGGAAGCTCCTTCGGAATATTTCTTTCCCTGGTGAAGGGTTCCACAGTATCTGTGCCCAATAAAAAAGCACTGTGCTTTCAATTGTCATGGTTTAACCCCAGCTGGCACCGAAGCCCTACACAGCTCCTCACTTGCTCCCCACAACAAAATGGAGGAGAGAATCACACAAAGTGAGAACACTCATGGGTTGAGATAAGGGCAGTTTTATAGGTAAAGCAAAAGTTGTGTAGGGAAGCAGAGCAAAACAAGGAATTTATTCACCACTTCCCATGGGAAGCCAGGTGTTCTGCCATACCCCAGGTAAACAGGGCTCCATCACACACACTGGCTACTTGGGAAGACAAAAAGCAACCACTCCATATGTCTTCCACTTCCTTCATCTTCCCCCAGCTCTAAATGCTGAGCATGATGCCATATGGGATGAAATACCCCTTGGGTCAGCTGGGATCAGCTGTCCTGGCTGTGTTCCCCTCCCAGCTCCTCATGCACCCACAACCTCCTCACTGGTGGGATGGGCTGAGAGGCAGAAGAAGCCTTAATGCTGTGCAAGAGCTGCTCAGCAGTGACCAAAATACCCCTGAGCTATTGATACTGGTTCCAGCACAAATCCCAAACACACTGTGTTGGGATAACCTAATAACTACTGTGAAGAAATTAACTGTAGCCCAGCCAAAACCAGCACACTGATGACAAAAACAAGTAAGACAAGAATATTTACCCACATTTCACATTTTCTCCTTGTGGGACACAATACAAGAAGTTAAATACCCTGTGGTGAAGCCTCCCTTCTTCAGTCTCACTGATCTGGAACCATCATAAAACACAGGACTGCTTAAGGGCATCAGTACTGATCACAGAAGTCAACTACCATCAGCTACATCAGCACTGACACAGGAGTTAAATCCCTATTTGGGGATCTGTGTTTGTGGGTTTTGGTTTGGTTGGTTGTTTTTTTTTTTTCACTTATACAAAATTTAGGCATCTAAAAGCTCTAGCTAAAGGATAAGATTATTGATACAGAGCTAGATATATATGTGCATCATTTGATATGCCAAACCATATGCCAACAGGGAAGTCCTAAAGTGTGTAAATCTTGATCTGAAAATAATTCTCGGCAGAACTAGGGCCTGAATCTGCAACATATGATAATTTCCCTACATCCTATTCTCACGCCTGTGCTCTTGTGTTATCTTTTCCCCCCAATAACATTGCAAAACCCTACACCAAAAAAATAAAAAGTCCAACCCCAGAACACGTTGCACAGCTGTCTCACTGTCACATCTATTATTCAAGAAAGGTCTCGTTGAATAAATGTCTGTTCAGAGGCTCTAAACAAATTTCATTTCTGAACACCACTGTCTGCAGCCCAGCAGGCCGTTTCACCAAGATAAGATCACACATTTAATCAAACGCTTCAAAAAAGAAATACACACCGAGTTTGCTTAATAACGCCAAATAATAAAAGCGCAGCACTGGCAGCATACTAATTTTTAGTGCTCTTTCTTCTTTGAGGGTTGTCTCAATAGTCAAGGTCAACCGTACATGGGATTTCTTCTAATTAGGGCTTCTGGTAATGGCTAGACCTGCTTACTCTCACCACTTAGCCACAGTTTTCCCTAAAATGAAGACATCTCTTTCATTTTCAATTAAATCACTGCAGCATCCCACCCAAGTGCGACAGACAAAACTGCATAACTGTGCTAATTCTATAGAGGACATAAATGAAAGAAACAAAACCCACATCTTTGTGGTCAACAAGCAACCACCCACACAAACGTCTATGGTATAAAAGGAAAAGTGACTTCCAGGAAAAAAAAAACCAAAACGTGATTATCTACTTGATATTTAACTATAGCTCCTACTGCAATACAGCACAGACCTATTTTGAGTTAGAAATCGGGAGTGGACTTGGGCACCCCTACTAGGCCAAAATACACTTTGCCCTTTATTGTAGTAGTAAGAGGAACCAGCTCTTACATATCTCTAACATATTCAGCATTATGTTACAACTACTGCAAAATACATCTGTATTAGTACAGCCCAGATTTAAATGGTATTTTTCACTAACTTGCCTGTTACTCTGTTTATTAGCAATTACTTATTTATGCATTTAAATAATCAGCTTTACCACAATGATGACTGCTGAAACAGGCTTTGCCCCCAAATTACATGAACTTGGGATAACCATGGACTCTTGCTGTGCTCAAGCCTGCAGCTTGAAAAGGGTCAAACAAAAGCTGGCATCCTCACCCTTGCAGCCTGGCTCACAGGTTATGCTGGGCTGCCCTGTGCTTGCTCAGGATGAGGGAGCAACCAAGCATAAAGACATTGGAGAAGACAATCCCCCATCTGCTGCTCCCAAATCTTAAGACAAACAGTGAGGCAGCTCTGAGATATATTCATCACCATATCCCGTTTTCCCTGTCAAAAACATTCCTGCAGACATTGTGAAGGTCCAGATTCTCCCCTTGAACAGGAAAATTGCAGCTGAGTTTAGGCTGCCATAAACAACTCCTTGAGTCTATTGGCAAACATCTTTCTACATATTTCAAATATCTTGAGTTTCACCCAAGGTCTCAGCTCCACTGCAAACACAGGGCTGCTCAGCTGGGAATATCCTCATGTGCTCAGTGATGTGTGCCTGCACTTCTCATCAAAACAATGGTGAGAATTATAGGTATCATCCCCTTGTTGCACTGGATATTGTCTACCTCGACTTCGCTAAAGCCTTAGACTGTCTCTCACAACACCCTCACAGGCAAGCTCGGCAAGCGTGGAAAGGATGAGGAGACAGTGATATGGATTGAGAACTGGCGGAACAGCAGGTCCCAGAGGGTCACAGCCACTGTACAGGGTTCATCTGGAGCCTGTCACTGGTGCTGTCACCCACGGTTCAATATCAGGCTGTTGATCTGTGACTTGGACAAAGGGGCAGATGTCTCCTCAGTGAGTTCACAGATGACACAAGGCTGGGAGGAGCAGCTGATTCCCCAGAGGGATGTGCAGCCCTCCAGCAGAAATCATCTGAAAACCAGCAAAGGTAAGTGCAGGGTCCTACACCTGGGGTGGAATAACCCCACACACCAGCACAGGTTGGGGCTGACCTGCTGGAAAGCAGCTCTGTAGAGAAGGACCTGGAGATCCTGGCAGACAACAAGCCATCCATGAGCCAGCCAGCTGTCCATGTCCTATGGCTCAGCAGGTCCATGGTATCCTGGGGTGCGTTAGGAAGAGCCCTGACTGCAGGTCCAGGAAGGTGATCCTGCCCCTCTGGTCAGCCTTTTTAAGACTCACCTGGAATGCTATGTCCAGTTCTGGGTTCTTCAGGACAAGAGCCAGGGAGCTCCTGGGGTGAGTCCAGTGGAGGCCAAGAAAGATGATGAAGGTCCTAGAGCGTTAAGAAACTGAAGCATTTATGGAATAAATTCTTTACTGTGAGGGTAGTGAGGCACAAGCAGAGATTGCCCAGAGAGGCTGTGGATGCCCAGGCAATGAGTGCTCAAGGCCAGGTTGGATGAGGCATTGATCAACCTGGTCCACTTGGAGGTATCCCTGCCCATGGCAGAGGTTTGGAATGAAATGATCCTTAAGGTCCTTCCAATACAAACCATTCTATGATTCCATTATTCTGTTTCTCTTACTGAGATATAAGTAACAGGCTAAGAGAGCTGGGCCTGTTCAGCCTCAAGAAGAGAAGACTGAGAGGGAACCTCATCAATGTCTATGAGTACCTGAAGGGAGGTGTCAAGGCAATGTCCCCCAGGCTCTGCTCAGCAGTGACAAGCAAAAGGACAAGAGGCAACAGGCAGAAACTGAGGCACTGGAAGTTCCACCTAAACATGAGGAACAACTTTTTTTACTGTGCAGGTGACCAAGCACTGGAACAGATTGCCCAGAAGACTGTGATTCTCCCTGACTGGAGATACTCCAGGACTGTCTGGATGCAAACCTGTGCAATGTGCTCTAAGACGATCCTGCATCAGTAGAGAGGATGGATCAGGTGACCCAGTGTGGTCACTTCCAACCTAATCCATCCTGTGATTCCGTGATTTCAGCCTCCCTTCTGAATATCAGTCATGTTGTACAGAATAAGGCTCCCCACTCCTGCAACTGAAAGGCCTAGCACAGACTTTAGAAAGACTCATCGCAAATTGGTGACCTACTTAAGGAGATCTATAAAGTGTGTTATGATTGTAATTGTGGATCCCTTGTCAGAAGGTCACAAGTTATCCCTCTATGCAGCATAATTGCTATATTTCAAATACCTATCAGGAAGAATTTTACTCAAGGAGGTATATGTCATTTTGGAGTTGTACCAAATAAAGCAGCGATTGTAATACTACTGTCCTCTATTTAAAAAAAAAAAAAAAAAGACACACAGACATTCCACACACCTGCATCCATTAAAGATAATCCAAAATGACATCTTCTTGAACAAGTCTGTGCTATGGGAATTGCAAGTGCAGTAGTCACATCTTATTTTCCCTCGGAAGGAAGCGGGATATATACATCAAATTTTCAAACTATTACAGCCTGTGATTGCAATATGGAAAATCCAAAGGAATGACATTTTAGATTATACAAACAGTTTCAATGAGCTTCAGCTGAGACATAATGTCCAGTATAGACTAATCTGTGGTGTGCTGGAAACAAGAACGGCTGTTCTCTGGATATTCCAGATAAGCCATCTACTACAGGATTACAGACCAGTGCTGTGTACCTCCAGATAAACTTCACATAAAAAAATCATTCAGGATAGAATCCCAAAGTCTATTGTAAATGCAGGGAAAAAAAGGAGGGAGACAAAAACAAAACCAAACTAACCCAAACCAAAAATGCACAAGAACACAGCAACAGAAAGCGGTAAGGATTCACATTACAGAGCACATATGGGCAAAAAAAAGACAACATACATCTTGCTGAAACAAAAACACCCAAACAACAAAAACCTGTGCCCTTTGAAGTGAGTGGTGGGAATTTGTACCATTTTGAAATCACAGTGTTTCAGTCAGTAACATATGCAAAAGCAAAGCAAAAGAAAACGAGTTAACATGATCCCTGAGATTCTCAACTGTCTCCATCAGTGAAATGTATTCATAAAAACAGCTACAAGGGATTTTTTTTCTTCTTTCCTCCAGCAGTCTTTGGAACAGAAAAAAAAATAAAATAAAATAAAATGGGGGGGAAGGGGAAAAAAAAGAGAAAAAATCCAGAGAGCTATTGAAAATCTCCTTACAGGGTCAGTTGTCACTGGAATGCATTTGAGTATTCAAGGTACCCACCCATGCAGAACATCAAAAACTGGGCTTGGGTCCCTCCCCTATTCTCGCGGGCTTAAGCCAAGGCTTGGTTTGCAACACTGAAGAGCAAGGCAGGGCAGTGCCTTTGCAGAGCTCCTACACAGAGACCCACCCATCAAACAGAACAGGGGCTCTGCTTATGCTTAGGGCTTCCCTTGTCTCCTGGAGTCCTCCAACACACCGGCTTTATCACTAAAAAAATAAACAGGTAACAGCTCAGCAGCTCCCAGTGCTGGGCTCTTCTGAGCTCAACTCTCCATCTAACCTAGGCATGCCCAAAGTTAGGCAACATACTTGTAGCTAGCATGCCCCTTACTCCTTGCTTGAAGGAAAGTGTTGACATCCCCGAGCACGCTGCAAGCAGTGCTTCTGCAACGCAGTGAAGCTTCTCTTCCTCACTGTGAGAGCAATGAAAAAAAAACTCACTAAGGCAGGCTTGGGATCACCAACTTCAGAATGGAAAAAGCCTGCGACAACAAACAAGCATGGACCAGCACTGACCCTGATAAAACATGTGCTCAACACATCTGAAAATATGTTTTCGGTATAGGCACAATTCTCAGATTTCACCTAAAGCCAAAATTCTTTTTCACTTCCCTGAGTCTGACAAAAAAAATCAGAACTGTGTCTGTTCCCCAAATCATGGTATTTATATGTCTATGCATGTGCCTGCACATAATAAACAGATGCTCTAACACTGCATTAGTCGGAATGTTCCTATTCCCCAAACTTTAAACAGTGTTCATTGATGCAGTGGCCTCACCACTGTAAGTAGATTCTTGGTTCCTGGGAAAGGGACTTACTGTAAAAAATTGTATGGACTGTATACAGTGACTTTACAAACTAATCACTTGCCATTGGTGTAAAACCACTACGTGTCTTATCCAAAGGGGCCAGGTTTAGACTAGACCTCCTTTCAGAACACGGCTGTGCAACGCTGGCACCTTTGAGCAGGACTTTGCAGTAGGGCAATTCATGGCTAAATTTTAAGCACCACTTCTACAAAATCACGGAGAGCCCTATTTCACTTCATTTTAACTTTGCATTGCTGAAAGAAAACACTCATGTTGGTCCTTTGCATTTATGACACTTAGCTCTAAGCTTCAGAAATGCATAGCTCCGTTCCAAAGTTCAAAATCAATGACTTTACCTGATATAAATCAAAGCAACTGCAATCAAATCAGTAAAGCTCTTACAATTAATAGTAGCAAAGCTATAATCCAGACTACTCAAAACACTGTGCATAATATTTCAAAGCTGTTCCTTGACGGGTACCCACTGTAATGAATCGGAGTTGTGCTACAGGCCTCTGAAATAATTCCTGTGTAATTACTCACGTGTTGACTAACGTGCTTTAAAAAAATAATTTTCAAAAATCCTTGGCAGAGTGAGCACCAATGGATGCTCTGTCAAAGTTTATTACTCTTAGGCATTTAAATGAAATCTACAACTTCATATTGCCTAACTGGGACAGCTGCCAAACTCCTCTTTGCTTTCTTCAGAATGGTGTCTATTTCATGACCCTTGAAACTGAAAGCTGTCAAACCTCAAACAAAAGTGTCTTATTTTAATTTTGGACTGTTTTCACGAACACATTTTAGAAGCGTACACAGATTTCTATTCCTCCTCTGTGTTCACTGCTTTGTTCAGCCTGAAATGCCACCTCTGGCAAAGATGTTACAAAACAATTACTAGAAACTTGATGCTGAAGCAGGGGAATGTTTTTGAAAAGATACTACACCTGAGATCCTGGAGCTTCTTTTCAGAAGATACCACATGTCAGATTCTTGAGCATCTTCCCTCCCAGGGAAGCCAACAGAAGTGCTCCATTGACTACAGTGGGAGCTCCCATCACAGAAGCAGCAGTACCTCCCTCAGACGGAAGTGGGTCTGAAGTAGCAGAGATGAAAAGTTCAAAAAGGAAGGAAAAAAAAATACTCAGCCAGAGGAAAACAGAGGTTTCAGGCAGGCTGAAAAAATCCCACACTGAGCACCATTTAGTAAGTAAAACTGTGGTCCAGAATACAAATAGAATGATGTTTTCATTGCCTGAAAAGACTAGCTACCTTGCTATAGTTACAGATGCTTGCTGCAATGACTGGTAAAAACATCTGCCTTACAGGCAAAATCAGGAGGTTCTCTGAAAAGACTGCTAAAGTAAAAGCTGTAGTGTCAAGGTGTCCTTAGAGAAGTTGTCTTAAAAATGAACATTTAGCTTGCAGCCAAGAATTTCAGACTGCACTGTAGAGATTATCTAGTGAGGAACGTAAAGCAAGCATTACACTGCAAACCTGGAGGCCAAAAAGAGGCAATGAGATAACGTCCTAGATAGAATCACATCACAGATTTGAGTAGGAGGTGGTTTTCTTGCCATTAAAGTAGGCAAGAATTAAAAGTAGATGCTTAAAAGCAAAGTTCTCCTTCTACTTCATCAGCCTCTTCTGGGAGCTTCCACTGCCAGTAGGCACTAGGATGAGATCAGGGAGTGCTGGAGCATCTCAACACCTACAGAAACAGGACATATTCACACGCATCCCAAGCAGGGATTAAAGAGCCTGACATTAAGTGCTGGTGAGGATCGTGACAAATTGGCATAATTCAAGACAGGCATGACTCCAGGAGATGAGGCAGTCAGAGGCCAGCATGTCACACTGCCTTACTGGGACATTCCTACAAACATACTCGTGCATACTCAACTCCTGCAAATGACAATTTCTAGCTCTCCATCCTGCAGCTGAAAGCACTGCCTAAAGACATAGCAGAGACTGAAGTGTGGATGTACACTAAGAATTTGGCATCACGGTGCATTTTTCATATTCCCATCCTAGCAGGAAGGCATCTATTGAATAAGAAAAGGACCAGCAGGGAAGAAATAGGTGTCTATAAACATCTCTCCATAATGTCAATGCTTACCAGTATATACTACCCCAATAAGCAGCTCATCAGAAGGGGCAGACAAAACCTTCTTTATTTGGCAGGGCTGTCCTGATGTTTCAGTACTGTCCTCAGCAACCCATCAATATTCTGATGTCTATCTCTCAGATGATCACTGCTTCAAAAAAAATTAATTTTTGAGTTGTTCTTACAAACCTCTTGTGATATCTCTAGAGAATAAAAATTTTTATCAAAATTACTCAAATCACAGCATTTGGCTGTTTCTACAACCACCAAGTAACATAATTACAACAGAAAAAAAAAGGAATTTATTTAAAGCATAGAAACCTTTGTGCCTATCCTCCATGCTTTAGCTTTTCCCTGATCCATTCTTGCTCCCTGAATTCCATCTCTTCCATCAATCTTTAACCCATCCTTTATACTGTGTCACACATGAAGTTGCTTCCTAGTCAATCTACACCAGTCCCAACACTATTAGTATTAAAATCATTAATAAATCACCCATTCCTAGGACTTCTCCATTTAAAAAGAATTCCCTCCCCCGTGTGCATGAATAAATGTGTTGATGATGCATCTACTCATGCTCTGAATGTGAAAACCCTGAGGGCAGCATCAGGCCCTCCAGCTGAGTGCTGCCCAAAGCTAAAGGTTATGCATATTCCTGTTCTGGCTGACAATTTGCTCTACCTGCCTCTAAATATTTATTTATTTATTTTTCTAACAGCCCTGCAACGCTGGGCTGAGACACCCAGCTCATCAGTCAGGTGGCTGGATGTGCATGCCTGCATTTTCACCTACAAACCTGCTTGCACTTCCCTCCCAGCCAGAGAAGAGCACCGGCTTCATGTTTGCACCAGCAGGCACAGGGCAATTTGCTTTCTGTTTCAGGAGGAAAAAAAGCCTTTTTTGCAATTAATGCTTGGATAAGCAAGCTGAGCACCTCTGCCACATCACCCCCGACTGGGAGGAAGGATGTGGTCCTCACAGCATCCCAACCTGTGGGATGCACAGCCAAGCAAACAAAGGAGGGGATGGAGGGATGGACCCGGCAGGGCTCAGGGACAAATTCAAATATCCTAGGTTAAGACGTAAACTACTTCATCTCCGGAGGGCACCAACAAACTGAAATACCAGCTCCCGCTTTTGTCACAAAAAAAAAAAAAATCTCTGTGAGGACTCGGTAGCCTCAACTCAATAAATACCATTAAAATCTCACTGCCCCACAAAGCAGCACTCAATGTTTTCACCATCATCAATCTACACTGTCATTTATCTTGTTCCGGAATTCAATGCGAAACTAAACATTATCTTCTCCTAACCACCCCAAGAAGAAAAGGGAAAATATATATCTATTCAATAATAGAAATTCTATGGAACTCACAGGTCAAGACTAGCTTTATAAAAACTTCAGTCCTTTTGGCAATAAACACACCAGAGATTTGTATCCTCTTAATTTTTTGCTAGGAGGTAACAAGACAACAGTTACTTTATAGTAAATCAAGCCTAAATAAGGAAAGAGTACTCTTAAAGTGCAGGAACAGGAGCAGCCTCGACCACAACAAGGGGGACAGACTCCTGTTCTCTCACAGCAGTTTAATCTTTAGGAAAAAAAAAAACAGCATTACCATGGAGCCCTAACCTGAACTTTGTCACCCAACATTGGCATGGATCTAAAGTGATGACTGCAGACTCTTTGACAGCAGCCCATTTTAACCTGTAACACCTGGTTTACTCCCATGAAAAACTCCATGGAAGAATTTTTCCTAATGAATGCACAGTAGAAGCCTGTTCGTATTGCAAACCCCTGGAAATGATGATAAATGAGCTCTACAAAGCACATGCTACTACTCAATACCAAGCAGGCAGCATTGGCTGCGCTCTTTAAGAGGCAGCATTCCACAATGAAAATGGAATTTATTTCTTCTCAACTCCAGGGAAGACTTCTTTTTGGTCAGCTTTGAAAATTTTGATCTTACACTCTGGAATAATCAGTGCTATAACACAGAGAGAAACTGCAGCCGGCAGACTACCTCTCTGCCTTATATCAAGAAACAGATGGCATTTTCACCCTTTCCTTTGCATCTCAGCCTCCCTCTAAGCAGCTGGCTGCCTGGAACCAGAACTGTGAGAGTGGAAATGGCAATAACTCCTAAAGAGTCATCTAAACAGGAAAGTAAATACAACAGAAATAGGTTGTTTTGGCTAAAACCATAACGAACTCTACAGTTGACAAGCAGAAACAATACACTGCTGTTGGCCAAAATACGAGTTGTTTTAACTACCGCAGAGAAGAATCTCACGCCTACCACGAAAGGGAGAGAAAGAGAGGCTCCTCTCCTTCCTCGCCACCCCTCAAGCAAAACTACACATCTGCCTGTCTATAGGGGAAAGGGTGAGGGGAAAAACCCAACTAAATGTGTTGGAGGTCAGCGTTACATCCCTGGACAACTCCGGGTGCAAGACTGCTGATCAAACTCAGTCCTCGAAGGCAATCCCCCAAATACCCAGGGCACATCTCTGGGGTAGTGTAGCTACATCTTCATTAGCACTAACGGGCACCAGCTGGAGGAAGGCTCCTCAAACTGGGAAACAGGGCTGCTCCCTGGCTGATGGCAGGGAGGAACCATCAGCCTCACAGCCGTGCTTCCAAGTTACGCGGTCCAAAGATGATTGCAAGGGGAACGCAAATAAATAATTAAGGGAGCAAATAAACAGAGGGTTAAAAGGAAAGAGGCATTAAAAATGCAATTTCCGTCGTTCAGCTATACATACCGGCCCCTGCTCAAAACAAACGCCAGCACTATACTGATAAGACCGAGCAAAGGCAGCCTCAGAGGCAGGATATGGGGAGCTCTGCACATCCCTACCTCCACCGTACGCTTCGCTCTCTGGCTGCGCGGCAAGGCGAAGCTCCTCGCGTCTACCTGTAACCCGGGGCTGCTGGACTCAGACCTCTACCCTACCACCCCCTCAATCCAGGCAGCCCCCAACACACACCCCCAGTTCGGAAGCATCCCCCCACTCATGCCCCCTGATATCCAAAAAAGCAGTCGCTTCTCGAGGCACCCTTCAGCGACTGAACGGCAACGCAGATCCACGAAGGAGTGGGCATGAAGACGGGGGAAGGGGGGGAGAAGGGGAGAGATTGAGGAAACATAATGAAACTCACGAATTCCTCAGTGTAACGCCAGCAAACCCCCCGGTCCAACGTGGTGCCTTTCTTAGGAAAAAACCATGAGAGCAAGAACAAGATCTACCAGGTCCCCTTCATCTCCTCGCTGCCTTTGCCACCCTCGCTATCCACAGCCAAACCAGACTGAAGCCTACGAGGCATTTCCAAACAAGATGCACACCCCTTGTCTCCACTGTTTCCCAGCATGCAGACACAGAGAGATGCTCCCCCGCTACCTGGAGGATCCAGCCCCCTTGA
This sequence comes from Rhabdornis inornatus, assembly GCA_013397075.1. NCBI lineage: Eukaryota > Metazoa > Chordata > Aves > Passeriformes > Rhabdornithidae > Rhabdornis > Rhabdornis inornatus. The sequence goes on from VWZS01006721.1 coordinate 1,315,158, forward strand.
AGACAAACTATCCTGATTATAGCATAATTCAATCCAAGCGTGCGCCCAGGGCGGCCGGCACCCTTCATCCCGATGCAAGCGGGCAAGGGAGCAACTGAGGGCCAGGCAAGGGCTGCCGAACATCTATCCGCTGGTTAGTTACCTTTAGTCACCGCCGGCTCCTGAGATGCGAGTCCCCATCAGATCCTCAACAACCTGCAGCAGGGAGCTGCTGCCACAATCCAGCCATTAAAACCAGGGGTGGGAGTAGGAAGCAAACCTGGCCACAGTACCAAAGCCCCCAACCAAGAGGAAAAGGGGGGCGGCGGACGAGAAGACCGGAACGTCGCTCAAGCAAGGAAAAAAAAAAAAAAAAAAAAAAAAAAAAAAAGGAAAAAATAGAAAGAAGTAAAAGTCTTTCTTTTCTGCCGTGTTCTTCTGCTACACAAGCTTTCCTCCCGGAGGACGAGGGTGTGTGGGGATGGGGGAGCCGATCGCTCCCTTCTCTTCCCCGCCGTCGCCGACCCCTCTGGACGAAAGCCCCGCTCCGATTTACCTCCTCCAGGTGGGCAACTTCAGAGCAAGGTGATGTCTCCGGAGCCGGCACCACCGGCCAGGCGATTCGGATGCGGCAGAGTCATTGCCTGTGCTGCTGCTGCTGCCGCTGCTGCTGCCGCCGCCGCTGCTGCTGCTGCTGCTGGGGAAGAACAGCCG
>VWZS01006721.1:1315875-1346206 GCA_013397075.1 Rhabdornis inornatus
AAAAAAAAAAAAATAAAAAGGAGAGAAATCTTCCCCCCCCCCCCTTTCTCTCTCTCTCCCCTCCAGCACCAGCCGCTCTTCGCATCCGCTCCCCTGCCCGCGGCCCCTGGCTCCGCCGGGGCTGGGGGACACAAAGGCGCCCGCGCAGAGGGAGGCGGGTGGTCCTCAGCCCCCCGCGCTCCGCAGACACCCTGGATCCTTCCTCCTCTTCCTCCTCCTCCCGCTGCGGAGACCGGCAGCCCCGNGACGCGGGCTCCACCTAGCAGCCGGCCGGCACCGCACCGCACCGCCGCCCCCGCGCCCGCACTGCCCCGCAGCCGCCCCGCACCCTCTGCCACCCCGGCCCCCGCCCGCCACCACCCGTCCCGCTGCCCCCTCCCGAAGGGATTCCGCACCGCCCGGTTGGACACTCTGCCCCTGGCTCCCCTGCCAGGGAGCCAATCGCAGCCTCCGTACAGGGCTCGGACCCACTCCACACTGGATCTCCCACGTCCCGATTGGCCGCTTAGAATTTTGTCCCCATCCAAGCAGCCAATTGCAGCCTGCCTTTGAGGCACCGATTCATCACCTGTGTGGTTCCCTCACCCCCGATTGGGTGCTCTGCCCACTGCTGTCCTCCCAGAAAGCCCAAGTGCAGCCTGGATTTCCAGCACAGACCATTTCCCACGAGATTCCCCAGCTCACGATTGGGCTCTCAGCCTGTTATCCACAGCCAAGCAGCCCATCGGACCGCACCTCCTGGTCAAGGATGGTCTCCCTGCTGCCCAGCACACGGATGGGGCTCAGGGCAGCCTGGCATCACTCCATCCTTGCCCTGGCACCCCCAGCAGGTGGGAAACATAAATCTCCTCCTCTCCTGAGAGTCAGGAACCTCCAGGAAAGAGGACAAGAAGCCTGCCTTTGCATTAATGTTTGTAATCTTAAATGCTTACACGGGACCTCTGGAAATAATGGTGCTTGGCTGGAACGTGCTAAACACTTTCCTCACAACCCAAATTGTTTGTTTGCTTTTGGTTTTTGAGGGAAGGACCTAAACAAATGAAGCTCTTTTAACAACAAAACAAACAAAAAAGTAGATTTCAGAAAATCGTAGTTTTCTAATTGCCTGAGTGCTGGCACATTCAACATGCCACACTTTATCCCAGTGACCAGACCTACTTGGGGAGCTGCTGTTGCACTCCCAGCTTTGACTGTAGCCAAGAGAGCTGGAAGGGCTCAAGTGAGGCCTCCTGATTCAACCCAATGGAACATCCACTGAGTTTATTATCCTGATCAGCTTTTTCCTTAACAAGCTCCTAAGTATCCTTGATGATGGAGACCTTGCAATGCCATCCTTTTAAATGGGATAAGGGAATTAAGCAACCTTGTTTGTTAACTCACACTATGAGTCAGGAAGATGCTCACACATGTTCCTAGCTGAATTGCTAGTTAGACAGACACAGAAATGTGTATTTAAGGTTAAGAACTGCTATTCTGGATGCATTGATGTGCAGTGGAAAATTAGTACCAATAAACATAAGTGCTGTTTTCCCAATAATAAAATCATTCACTGACACTGCAAAAATAAAGGAAGGATATTGATTGTGGTCAGGGAAGGGAAATCTACAATTTTTAACAGATCTGTCTCAAACATTTCCATTTCCAGTAGAACTCTGCAAAGTCATGTTAGAGAACACCTATCCTACATGGCTGCAGAACAGCCCCACATGTCCAAATGAATGACGCACAGTCTTCTACAATCATTTGATATAAGAAAAAGTAGATTTCAAAGCAATTTAAAAGCTGTTGTGCTTTGAACCTTGCATTTGGTCCACCAAAATTATTATCCCCAGTGGAAAAAGCCCTTGGAGAATCTACTGCTCCATCTTTGGGGAAGTCCTTTTTGTAAGCCTTTCTTCCACGATCTGCATGAAGGGGAGAAACAAAAAACAAAACAAACAAGCAAAACAACAAACAAAAAATCCTCCACAAAGCCAACCAAACAAACAGCCCCACCCCTCAAAAGTCCCCAAACCAAATGAGCAAAATCACCAGATCTTTAATACTGCTTCTGCTGGGGTGCTCAGAGATACGAGAGATGAGATTCTTCAAGATACAATTACGTCTCTGATGATATTCACCACTCACCACATGTGCTCTGGGAATGAAACTAAGCCCTACAAGTTGAAATTAGATTTCCTCTATATCTTTAAGCTCTGTTATAATGCAAAGGTGGGAATGAAATCAAAGTTTAGTCAGTGAGTATAGAAAATATAAAAAACCACTAAGCTAAAAGTGTGGTGGTGTGGGGTGTTTTTTTCCCCTCTCATAGCATTGCATATAATGAAGATGGAAAAAGCCCAATAAATTGTGGGGGGAGGCAAGGAAGAGTTTCAGAATGCCACCAGCCTGTTGCGCTGTTGGTGCTTTTTTAAAATCATGTCTCAGGCTTAATGCTGTGAGTCAGCCCAGAAAAACTTAAGACACAGAGTAGTTGCAGTAGGTTGTGCAGTTGTCTCCAGAGGCAACAGCAAGATTATTCCCCAAAGGATATTTTCCCAGTACTTTGTCCAGCAAAACTTGAAATGTGTCCAGGGATAAGGTTTCCACCAATTCCCTTGAGTGATTACTCCCCAGTCTCATATATCTCAGCATTTGGAAGATTTTCCTGCTGTTCAGCCTACATTTTTGCATTTCTTAATTTCATACTATTACTTGTGGTTATGGCCCAAATTAATCAAAGTACTTCAATGCATGCTTAAATTTAGGTATGTGCTCAAGCTCCACTGAAATCACGTACGTTGGTGTTTTGCAGGGCTGATGGATCTGCACATGTGTTTTAGCACTGTGCTGAACTGGGACCATGCATCATGAAAATAATTACCCTTTTCTTACATATTTTTAAGCCATTATCTTCCCCTTGCTTAATTATTGATTAGATAAGCTATATATTTAAGCTACTTAATCTCTCCTTGTGTATCACTCTTTCCAAGAGTCTGATCATTTTTCTTTTTCGGATCTGAATTCCCTGAAACTCTTCTGTGTTGTGTGAGGACGGGTAATGAGGTATTGCAATTTAATGACATATCCCAGGTGTGATTACATAAAGAGCAGTTATTCTGTGCAGTCGGAGGATATAACTTACCTTCGCCAGCAACCCCAAAGTGCATTGATTTGTTGTGCTGCTCTATCATTTTGTAAGACTCTATAATCTACTCCTATTCTTTTCCATATCCATCACCCCGGCATTCAGATATTTTTTTACTTGGAGGCAGACAGCCTTTAGGCCTTGAAATTCAGTGTAGTGTTTTACACTCGGAAACCTGTAACAGAACCAAATTGCAACCTTAGAGTGGTTTCCAGAACACTTTCTTCCAAAAATAAAAAGAATCTCAGTTTCTAGTTCTAATATTTGAATCTTTTCACCCAGTGTTTTGAGTTCCCAATCAATTTACTTCAGGAGGATTTGTCACACATACCACCCTGGCACCATGGTGTCTGCATCATTTGTTGCTCATTATTCCATTATCCCCCAGGTAAATGTGGAGCTTTAATGATAATTTCATTATTTTGCGACGGTTTAAAAGTGGGTTTACTGAATTGTAATTGACTGTGATTCTGATTCCTTTCTCCTTTTTTTTTCTTTCATCTTTTTCTGAAGATATGTCCTATTTGCTTTCTCTCTGTCTCTCATATTTCCATTAACTTCCATAAACAACTGTCACTGAGCCATTGCATTCTGTAATGAATTACCTTATTCTCAAAGATGCCTGTCATCTGGACCAATTCATGGATACACATTTCTGTTTTCAGGACTGTTACCAGTTGTCCTACACAAAACATACCATGTTTTCTTTACTTCATGATCAAGTATTATGCTTGGTTTTCACCTTTTTTTTCCCAATCTAAAGTATTGTCATGACAAAACTACATGAATTTTTAAAACCAAATGCTGTGGAGTGATACAAATAAACATCACTGACTTCCGGCTATAGATCTAGCAAAATTCAGTTTATCTCTGATAAACCCACATTTCCATCATAAAATCCTAATAATTTGAGAAAGATAGATAGATAGATAGATAGATAGATAGATAGATAGATAGTAACACTGAATTAGACCTCAACAGACTCCACATTCTGTGTTTTCTTCTTCCCCATCATCGTCTCCTCTGTGGTCCTGGATTAGGAAAGCACCAGGGAGGGTGCCAGGGAAATACCTCATGTTTTTTATGCTGAACTTCGCCACACTCATTTTTAGGCACCATATTCAGTGGGATTGCTTGCAATGGGCTCAAGCAAAATTCCAAAATAAGGAGTAATTCAAAAGCAGAAATCAGCATCAAGGCTCACACTTACTCTGAATTTTTTACTCTCTTCCTCCTAACATGTACCTTCATTTTGATACCATTTTTCTAGGTGCAAGAATAACCTCAAAAAGTAACAAAAGACCCCCTCCCATATTGCATAGAAAATGCAACTAATAACGATTTAATTTTGAAAATGTCGGCTGTCAAAAAAATGCTTTCCACTTAAGGGATAGTTTAAGCCACAGCACACTGGCCAACCATAGTAGGTTTGCAGTACCATGGCACCAACAAAAAAGCCTAGAGGAGAGAAAGTGCCATGGGACATCTGGTCCCTAACTTTTAGCTAACGTATTTCCTTGCAGCCTGTTCATGTCCAATGCCTTGTGCAGCAGAGGATGGGTTCTCAGTCTCTCAATAACAGCATGCTGGTTTCAGCTGGGGTAGAGTTAATTTTGTGCACAGAGGCTATTATTGGGCTGTGTTTTGGGTTTGTGCTGAACACAGCGATGATAATCTAAAGATGTTTTTGTTATTGCTGAGCAGGGCTTGCACAGAGCCAAGGCCTCTTCTGTGGCTGTTTGTACTGCCACGCTGGCAGGGAGGCTGGGGATACACAGGAGGTTGGGGGAGATACAGCCAGGCCAGGTGACCCAAACTGACCAAAGGGATATTCCAGACCATGTGGCAGCATGCTCAGTGTATAAAGTGGGGAGAAGAAGGAGGAAGGGGGGACATTTGGAGTGATGGCTTTTCTTCCCAAGTTAGGTGTGCTGGGGGGCCCTGCTCACTTGGAGATGGCTGAATATATTCTTGCCCATGGGAAGCACTGATTAGTTCCTTGTTTTGCTTTGCCTGAGTGTGCTGCTTTTGCTTTTCCTATTAAACTGTCTTTATCTCAACCCACGGGTTTTCTAGCTTTTGCTGTTCCAATTCTCTCACCAATCTCACTGGTGGGGGAGTGAGTGAGCTTCTGCATGGGGCTTTGTTGATGGCTGAGGTAAACCATGACAAACAGAAATATGCCTGATTTTCTTTTGGTATTCCTACTCTTTTGAGGGGTGTCAGTGCTGTTCCAGTGCTTCCTGAAGCGGAGGCAGTAGGGGCATGGAAAGACTTCCTGGTGTAGATGCTCAAGATAGGGTGTTACCCTGAAATGTGTAGTATTTAGTCCAGCTGGGAAGGCTGTGCAAACCCACTGTGGTAGACTGGTGGTGACTTATTGGCTGGTGGCTTGGACATGGATTGCAAAATGGCCATGCATAAAAGCTATCTGAACTGTTGACTTGAATCTGTCTGTAGTCAAAGTAATAAGGCAATTAGACAAAAAATCATTAATAATTTAGCTTAATTGAAACCTAACAATATAGACTTCCTCTACAATTCCAATTTATTTCAACTGTTTGGGAAGCATGACCTGTTTCTGTTGTTCTAGTACATATGTAGTGTGGGAGAAAATAAAAATTGTCACTGGAATTTCACTTTAAAGAACTTGTGTGGCTTTTTTTTTCATTAATTTGGACCCACAAATTCTCAGAGCTAGCTCTGATTCTATTTTCAAATAAAGGCTCTTTTTATGTGTGGACAAATTAGGCTGTAAGATGTAACTGGCTATTGTAGAGCAGGGGTGGGATTTTGATGTAGAAGTCATGTTGAAGCAGATGGGTGTGCTGAGCATGCTTCAGCCAGGCTAAATGGGAAGAGCAATTAAATGCTCTTCCACACAGTTATTGCTGAAACAACAGGAAGCAGAAATAGCAGAGTAAATAAGCTGTGCCATCAGAGAGGTTTCCCTGGAAATCAGAAAATTTGGAAGCAAAGATGTTTGTTGGTTGCAGCTGCTAGTGAAAGTCAGAAAAGTTCAGGGAAACCAGGAAAAACCCAATAAACAGCAAAAGCAATGGCTTGGTTGAGAATGAGAAGAAGCAGAATGATTTTTAGGGCCAAAAAGGTGGACAGTAATTTCTGGGCTGCTTGTTGATTTACTCTTGTAGTATTCAGGAAAATCATATATTCTTTGAAACAGACAGCCAACAACACACAGATATTTGGTGCCCATACTCCTTAGGAAACCAATGGACTGACCTTAATCTACCTATAGGGCACTTGAAGGCATGCTTTGCATGCTGCAAGTTAGTGTAACTCCACCAGCCAGAGCCTCTAGGCACTGCAAGAAACCAACATGTCCTACCCATGAGGAAGAGTGGCAAATCCACCACTAGCATCCCTCACAGTATTACCATGAAGGATGAATGATACTGATGTCCAGAAGGGAAGGTTCCAGTTCACATTGCTTACCGGGCTGGAGAGAAATTTGAGCCACTGGGAGAAATGTTGTATTGGCCCTGGGCACTGCTGGGCACGGTACTTTTGCAGTACTGTTAACCATCTATCCTGTAATGGTGATATCATCTGTAAACACTTATCACACCTATCTCCTGGCAAGCAGGATTAGAGAGGAAAAAAACCAAGGGAAAATACCACTCTTGTTGCAACACTGTGGGAGAATTTAAAGCCATTTGGGAAACAAAAGTAGGAAATGATCACAGCTGAGAAATTGGTGTTTTAAAGGTACTCTCAGAGGACTTTGACTGCCATAGTATAAATTTAGTATTCATGGTATTAATGGAAAAATTCTAAACTGAATAGGAAATTAACTTTCTTACTTGAGGTTACGCTGCAGTGGTAAAGTGATCCTAATTATTTTTAAAACTAAATGCTATTGCTAGGGGTAAATCAGGTTTCAAAAAGAAAGAAATCAATAATACAAAGATTTTGAAGATTTCAAATAGTAAAACTAGGTATAGTGGTTTGTATCAAATACAACAGAAAATCCTTTCAGTGAAACATGCATAAGGTTAAGTCTTGAGTGGATACCTCATGCATACAATTTAATGAATAAAAAACATAAATCAAATAAGACTGGGTCAAAACATAGACAAAGGGATTATACCGAAAATCAGAGCTTTAAGAAATGGGTGGTTGTGCAGAGACATGCAATTGATCTTTTTGGTCTTCTACATGACCTTTTTGCCTCCTGGACTCCTTTTCAGAAATCAGTAGAATGATTTTTTATTAAGTTCAGTTTTCTTTTAACACATAGCAGCAGTCACTGAAATAATGGCTTTTTTTACCCCCTGCTGTATAGTTGATTGGCACATCCTTGTTTCACACATTCATTTTATAAATCTTTTAATACTTCCTCTGATTGAGTCACAGAAAAATGATCCAAGACAAATGGGCAATCTAACCTTCAGATAGCACAGTGCCTGGCAGCTGAAGAAAGCCAACAAAACACCAAAATGTACCAGTAGAGACACCCAACAGGAAAAGATTACTGAAATGCAGAAAGGGCCAGTGGACAGCTGAGTGAAATGCTGAGTAGTCCATTACCAAGGTATTGATACCATAACAGTGCAAAAAGGGTGACAGTGCCAGGTAGTCTTGAATGTTCCTAAGTATGGCTACAGATGTACCCGATTAGTTTTGTGCTTATTAGGGCTGCCGAAGAAAGGTCTTGCTGAGACAAATTCTGAAAGGAAAAGAGGAGCGAGCAAGATGTACCTAATGTCTTTCATGAAGGATAACAGGATGGACTATAAAATGTTATCAACCAGCACACAAGAAAAGGGGGTCAGGGACCTCACCTATTCAGCCAAATGCAAATCAGACAGCAATCAATATCTGGAGCAGATTTCAAAAGAGGTTTTCAGGTGCATAATCTCAGCAGAGACCAGTGGGAATTGTGTTCTAAAATCCCTTACACACTAATCCCTACTTTTGCATGGCTATAAAGAAAAATAACAAACATATGGCGAGGACTGTAGGTATCCTGCCTGATATTAGCAGGTGTAAAATGTGTAGTGGTGGCATCTCTTTAAGCTTGAACTTATCACTTGGTAGCTTTGGCTGAGCAGGAGTTTATTATTCATAACTCTAAAATCCACCCCATCTCATTTCATCGTCTAAGCTGTACAATCAATAACTCAAGTGTGAATTTTAAGAAGATTTCCAAATTAAGCCAGACACCCTAATGTATAGGACATACCACACCAATTAGTATACACAACAGCTTCTCGGTGAGCCAAGATGAGAGCAGCATAGTGATTTGGAGAATATGAATATCATTATGCTGAGGAGATGCTTAGAGCAGTAGGTGGGGAATAAGGTTCAAGCATTGGAATTGCTTTTCAGATGTGACCCTCAATATATTTTGGAGATTTGTATCCAATACCAGGCCCCTGTAAATTGACTGGCAAATTGATGTGTCCTGGATCACTAGGCTCTTTCATGGAACACAGCTAAACCCCTAAATACCATTAACATTATTAGAATATGAAAGTTCCCAGTTACCTGTGTTATCCAGTATACCCTTTTCCTCAGGTACATCTTACTCAGTTTCAGCTTGTTCAAATGATCTGCCCAACGAGGGAACTGCAGTACAGCTGGTTTTTTGCACTATTGCTTACCTGATGCCGCATGCTTGTTTGTGACATTTTCTGGGCACTAGATGGCCTGGATGTGGCAGTGGAGAGCACCATCAAATATAATGCAGACAGCAAAATTCCTGCTTTGTGGTGGTCAATCCAGGATGCCCATCATAAATTTAAATCTAGGCTATAAGTTACCTGCCTTCTGCTTTTTGGAGCACTGACATAGAATGGCCTTTTTTAACAGGGCCCATAAAACCCCTTGTCGTTTACGTGTACTTACATGTTGAAGATTACAAGCTTTTGCGTACAAAGAAGGGAGGAATAGTCTCTCCTTGTGAAATTCGTGATCAGTCTAAGGACAGTATAACATCACTGGCTCCACATTGCTCTCTTTCAAGTCAAAATATAACAGCACTGTCATGTATGCTTTTTTTGTTGTTTTGGTTTTTGTTGACGGTGGATTTTTTGGTTGTTGTTTTCATTATTTTATTTTGTCAGGTTTATTGTCTAGTTTTGTTTGGGTTCACCCTGTTTTTTCTTTTATTTGTGTATTTTTATTTACTTTTAATTAGTTGCACTCATTGCCTTGTTGGCTTTGTTAAATACTAGCTGTCCTCACTCATGTGCTACTGTATTTAAGAATCCTTAGCTGGACTAAGGATTCCTGCCAGGACTGCTGACCTTATTGATGAGCCAGTTGAGGTGTTATTTTTTTTTCTCTAATGTGGCCATCCTCTAGCTTGGAGGGTTCAAGACAGTGGGGTTGCGTGCTCCTTGGTGTCCTTCCAAGGACTGACATACAGGTGGAGATTCTGTTGATTGGCTCTCTGACCAAACACCTGCAGACTGCTGTCTTTTATTTTGCTGACCTTGAGCATCCTCTTCTTACAAACTCCTGGCTGTAATTTACATCTTTGAATACAAGCATATTTACTTTAACACATGTTGAAAAGGAAGGGTCATCCCTAAAGAAATAAAGCTGTTGTTTTATTCAGGAAGGGCAGTAAGATATAGCCCCTCCAGTGGGGATCCACATTTGCCTCTTTGGCTGTGTATCCCAGTCCCTGGGCTAAACAGAGGCTGAAGCAGAACAGTCCATTCAGGCTGCAAAGCTGATCCTTCACATAAAAGCTGAAGGGAATGGAATGGCCAAGGCAGAACCTGCATTTCACCTCTTCAGGCCATATCTGTACCTAGCTGACCTTCATGCATAGTTTCCCTGTACAAAGAATATTGGGCAAGGAGAGACCACCCACTTCATCAAGCTGGATCTCATTGTGTGGCAGACAGCTACACCTCAATGTTCATCAAAACCAGTCAGGTTTTTATTTGTAGTATATAAATGCTAATCAGTAGTATATATTTCTACAGATGTGTTAGCAATATCTAGAGGGCACTGTTACTGCTGCTATCTCTGTTTTTCTGTCATACCAGCTAGATTTTCAGGGGATCCAATTCAAATCCAGCTATCAATCAGTTTTGGATGCTATTATCATGTTTTATATTTGGTTTTGGGAAGGTGCATGGCATATGTGTGGCTTAGTGTGTGTGCAATATTGGTTTATATTTGGTTTATATTTCGTTTATATTTATTTTTATTTAGCTATTTCTATTATATTTATATTGGTTTTCCCAATAATTTTTAAAATAATCGTAATTATGCTTTCTGTGTCATTGCTAGTCATGTGTGTTGGCATTATGCTGAATTCTCAGTCTGGTATTTTCTAGAAGTGGACAAGCAGTGTCCACAATGATACAGTCTCCTTCCTTCCTTTCTAAGGCCACCATGCTGGATCTCCTAGCATATGCCTTATGGCCATTAGCAGCCAAAAAAAAGTCTCAAGGGGATTTTTATGCATCAGGATTTCTTACTTGGACTAAGATTGCAACAAATCCCCTATAACTCTCCTATTGTGATGAAGCCACTTGCATTTTGGGGCTCTTGCAGTATACCTGGTGCCCAATTTGACAGCCTTTTAGGTTGCCCCTTTTAAAAATCTCTAGCTGTATTGTTGTGATCATAAACTGAACTGCTAATATTCTCCAAAAGCTGACTGCAATTCTTATGCTCTGTACTTTCTTCCTTCTATCTTCATTTTATCATTGCCTGTACAAAGAGCCCATTCCTTTGCAGCCATGATTAAGCTCTCTGTTTCTCTTTCCAGTTGTTCTCTGACAGCGATTATCATGTCTTATTTTTTGTATTTGCTGAAGCTGTCAATCCACAATGCTTCCCAAGAGCCATGTTTAGGTTCACAGTAGCAGGAAGCGAGCACAGAAGAAAGTCCCAGAAGTCGGTCATTGTTTCAAAGATAAGGTCTGATCAGGGAGACACGGCTGCTTAGTTGGGGAAGATTTAAAAGCAGCATATGGTTCATGTTCAGGATATAAACAGCTTATACACACACCCTGCCACCACACACGTGCTCCAGCTGTCCCCCTAAGCACACATTGCAACAACAGCACAAGCACTTGTGGTATTTTTCCCCATGTACTCTTTCACCTGTTTTAATTTCAGGAACTTTCTCAATTACATGTGGAGGGATTTTTTTTTCACTGTTAGTAATGCTTTCTGGATTTCTGCTGCACAATCTGATGCTGCTTCTCCCTTGAGGCCATTTAGATGTTGAACACCCATAAAAACAGCCCTAATAAAGCCAGGTGAAGCTGCAGCCCACCACCCCATGGGTTTGTTCTGTGTCTGGCTCCATCTAGCATTGTGACTCTAACTCCCAAAAACTACCATCTCCTCTTAAGTCAAGTCTGACCATAGCAAGAGTCCTAATCCACTTGCTCATTTATCAAGAGGAAGCTGCCCCATAGCTTTCATCACCTTTGTCCTTCTCCTGTGAATTTTTCATCATATTTTGTTTGCAGGTGAAGGAGCCAGAGTAGCACACAGTGTTCAAAATGGGGATGAACTTTGGGGTTGTACTGGGGTTTAACAGTATTTTCTGTTCTCTATTTGCTGTGTAAAAACTCCTAGGATTTTACTGAGCATTTTCCAGGACTAAGCTGGTGTTTTCATGGTCTTGCTCCTGAAAGTTACAGCAAGCTTAGAACTCATGTTGCTCACTTGAGTCTTGGATTCTTTTTCCAAGGTGCATCACGTTAAATCTGTTTCCAATGGGTTTCACCTGCCATTTTATTACCTAGCCTCTCCACCTTCAAAAATAACTTGGTAAATCTTTGGTCAGCCCTTGTTTTCACTGGCCTGACCAACTATTTTGTTTTATTGGGGTCTTTCCACAATTGGTGCTTTTCTTAGACTGTTTATAAACATGGGGAACTGCACAGCTCCTAACAGAGTTTTTAGGGACTCCCTCAGTGAGCTCCATCCACATCAAGAACAGCCATTAATTCCTATAACTTGTATTCTGTTTTCAACTGCTAACATATCCAGGCACCTCCCCTTACTGGAATAACTTTTTCCAGCTAAATTGATCCATCATTCCCATTTGTCCCCAATCTACTTTTAAAGAGTCAGAGCAGGTGTTTTTCCCTCTATGCTAGCCCTAATAGAACATGTGAAGCACTAAAAGGTAGAAATACCAAAAGCAACAGTGTGAATTTTGTATTCAAAATAAACACAACATATTGTCACATAAATGATTGCCCCACTATCAAGAAATATCCCCCTATTCTCTAAGAACAATTAACTACACAAGGTTTACAGTACTGGAAGGCATTCACTTACAGACAATGTAGAACAATTTGCAGACGAGGTTGATTGCGCTGGCAGGGTTTAACTGAAAAATAAAGCAGAGATATACATTGATTGAAGCTATCTAAATAAAACATGAATGGCTTCTAATGAAAACAGCAGGCAAAACAGCACTCTGAGGCCTCAGCAGCAATATTTTTCTCAGTACAGGTTGTGAGGTAGCCAGAGCAAATAAGGTTCCTTGAATAATTTGCTAATTTACCACCTTAAGATACGTATTTTCAAGTTTATGGATTAATGAAATTACCTTTGGTATTGTTAACCCCCCTCACCTATGAACATTTTGAGCAACAATTTTACAGACTTAAAAAAATACTGATGGTATAATCAATGGGGTGCTGTAGGTTATGTCAGAAGATCTGCTACCTCTCTCTAACACAAACATTGCACCTCACCATGCAGCACCAAAAATCACCTTTTGCTCTCTCTGCCACTCTCCCTAAGAAGCGGCTCATCAGCTGGGGAAAGCAGGTCCATGCTTCCTTCAATCTTCACTGGTGTTTCCACTGACTTTTGTGGAACTGCTCTGATTGTCTGGCTACCAGTGCCTGGTGATGGATGGAAAATTAATATGAGACATGCCTGTGGTTCTTCTCAAGTATGAATGGAATATTTTTATTCATTTGATGAAGTGGGTTTTTATTTGACACCCAGGCATTTCACTTCTTCTGTAGTATTCCACTTTCTTTGACACTGGCATGCAGTTCCTTCCAGCCACCAACAGATTTCATTATGTTTCTGTTTACTTGTGCTTTAGCATCATTAATGAGGATGTTGGCTAAGTCAAGACCTGCCAGTAATCTCTGTGTTATGCTACCTGACAGTGCCTCTCTGTTTTATGTGCAGTTATTTAGCACTACCCTGGGCCATGGATATCTTGCCAGCTCTCAGTACACTTGAGAGCAAAGCTGGTGAATAATTTATTAACGAATTTGTGTCTTATGTTCCTGCATGAAATACGTATCAACAGGCTGATTGTTACTGATTTGTTTCTTACTGGAAAAAATTCAAGAAACACTTAATGCAAACATGTTTTAGTGTGTGGGTTGTTGGCAAAGTTCATTAATACAATTCAGAGTAATACTTTCTCTGATGTGATTCTGTTTATATATATATATAATGTCCATGGAGATTTATTCTTTATGAGATGTGCCAGAGATGCCGCATTTCTTTTACCTTTATATATTCAGAGATAACTCTGTTGGTACTGGCTCTTTCATTTTTTTAAGATTTTTCTGTGAAGCAGTCCCATCTCTTACTTTTGTTTTCCTTCTGAAAATTAATATTCACATTTCACTGATACATTGATCAATCCCTGGTTGTTTTTCAGTTTTCGGTTTTAATTGCTATAGTAGAAAATCAGGCTGAATTTTTTTTTTGAAACGCCTCTCATTGGGAAATTGATTTTTTATTACTTTTTTAAAGAAACTGTCTAGCCAGTCATTAACTGTTTTGTCTCTGTTAGAAAGCTGATTTTAGTTTATCAAACAAAATGTGTTTTTCAAGCATTCAGAAAAAAATTCCAACGTTAGCTGTTTTTGTCCCTCTTGTATTGCTTGGGTGGGAAGGTGGGAGGCAAATCACCATAATACCTTGAGATCATCCAGAACCAGTGATTTGCATATGTATGTATATTATTCTAATATTAATACACGCATTTCTTAGTTCCCAGGACTCTTCCTTAGTCCCAGGACTCTTTTTCTCCTTCCTGTTCCTTTCAGTAAATTCATGCCCTACCATAAAAAGCAAAAATTTGCCAAAACCTCTATAATATAAACTGATACAATACACACAGGGAAGAATACATCTCAGTTTGAACTGTATTGCACTCAGCCCATTTGGACTTGCCCTGCACTTTCAGGTTGATGTAATATTTTTATTTTATCACCTTGGAGTCACAGCTCCTAGGCAGTGGGTCTGTCATGGCACAGAAAGAGCTGCCTCTCACAGGCAGGTGGAACAATTCCTGTACATCAACCAGTAACCACAACCCAGCTTTCTGCTGAGAAAAAGACATTTCATTCCAAGTGCCTAAGAGCAGCAATGTCGGTGAAAAAGGTTGCTATAAAGTGACAGATGTTTCACCACCAGATCATTCAAACGGGATGAAAAATAGCAGGGGAAAAAAAAACTCCAACAAAACACAAAAAAAAAATCACAACAACAACAAACCTAAAAACAAAACAAAACCCAGATTTGAAGCACAATGTTGCACTACTTCAGTGCATGTTCTATTTTCAGAAGGTGCTAAAGAAGCTGAAGCACAATAGGCAATGATTTTTACATTATTCACGACAAGAAGTATTTGTAGAGTAATGCAAATACACAGTGGCAGCCTGCGGGCTATTGTTGAAGGGTAAATGTTTACAGGAATGCTGGGTGTGAGGCTGTATTGGGTTTGCATGGCACAGTTCCCATAGCAGAGGGGGTACAGGGGTGGCTTCTGTGAGAAGCTGCCAGAAACTTTCCCTTTGTCCTGCAGGAGGGAGCAGTGGGGAGAAGGTGGTTTTAAGATTTCATAGAATCATTGAATAATAGAATATCCCAAATTGGAAAGGTCCTATGAGGATCACCAAAGTCCAGCTCCTGGCTCTGCACAGCACACCCCAAGGGTCACACCATGTGCCTGAGAATTTTGTCCAAATATTTCTTGAACTGTCAGGATTGGTGTTGTGATCAATTCCCTGGGGTGCCTATTCCAGTGTCCAACCATTCTCTGGCTGAAGAACCTTTTCCTAATATCCAACCTAAACCTCCTTGGCCATGTCATTCTCTCAGGTCTTGTCAACAGAGAATAGTTCAATGCCCGCTCCTCCACTTTCCCTCTGAGGAATTTGTTTTACTTCTCCTTATCCTCTTCTGATTTTGGTTGGTGAATGCCAAATTCTTGGCATTTGATCATGCACTTGAAGAAACTGGAAGGCAGCTGTGCTTTGAGAAACATGTTGGGGTGTTGGAACAGAAAATCCAAAAGAACTCAGTTTTTCATGACTAGGGAAAAATTTTTCTAGACAATCCTATTTTCCATTGATAACTACTTGTTTAAACATAGAGTCCAAACCTGATACTTAGAAAAAACAGCTAAAGCAGCTGTACTGGTGGAAAAATGACAAAAAATAAGCACCTACCTCTATAGGGGTTCCAACTCCAGTCACCAATCACCCACAAAGGAGCCTTAGGAAAGGCGAGTGGAAAGGGGCATGTGCTAATGTACACAAGCTTGTTTTTGACCTCACTGCCATACCCAACTGGTAACAAATTGTCAGAGCACTAATCTTGCTATTGTTCCAATATGTTAAATTATATATTAAAATTTAAACTGTGTTTAAAATACATGTATTACTAGCTATCCATATATTTAAACTATAGTGAAGTTAAAGAAGAAAAAAAAAGTGAGGTGATTTTGTTTCTTTGATAGTCTTTTAACTGCCAAACTCTTCCCATCCACCCCACAACAGCATGGGATAGTCAACCTTCCCACTTACTGAAAGCAGTGATTTTTTTTTCTTTGAGCTTTTAGCAAGCTAAGGCAAAGCTGCTTTCCCTGGCATGGGGTAGAGGTCCAGGAAAAGAGAGGCTCCCTCACATTTGCTTTCAGGCTCTTGGAGAACTTATAAATACTTTGTGACTGCTCTTAGAAAAATATGAATTTAGCATCCACCTTCTTTGGGGATGGATCCTTGGCTTGTGCAAACTGTCAGAGCTGAGTTGAAATCAGTTATGCAGTGTGGCATTTTGGTTCAGCTCTTTGCTGTAAGTCATTAAATCCCAAACTGAGAATGGCTATGTCAAAACCCTTGAATCACCTGCTCAGCTAGAAACAGCAAAGTCTAAGGATTTAGCTATATTAGATGCACACATGAAGATAATTCTGGGAAATTAAAATCCTGCTTGGATGAATTTGTGCATTTTGATTCTGGGAGGAAGAGGGCATATAAATGATTTGTGTGCAAGACCCATTGCCTTTCAGTTCAGCTGGGATCACCACATATCATCCTTAGCCATGAAAATCCTTCCCAGCTGCTATAAACTGCTCTGTATGTACAGACCTTATAGTGTAGCTGCAAGTAACAAAAAGCATCCTAGCAAAGGGTCATATTTTTGTTTTTCTGGTGTGCCTTTGGACCACAAAGTCACCAGAAGGCATGGACAGCAGGAACAGGGATTGATGTTTCCTGTCTCTTCCAAGCTGAGAACTAGAAGGCATCAAATGAAATTAGGCAAGGCAAGTTCTGAAACAGAGAAAGGAAATAATTTTTCACGGCACTTGGCGTTAGAATGGGGACTCAGGGCCACGGAACAGTGGGGCTGCTGGTGACTCCTGCACACGTGAAAAAGTGATGGCCACATTCAAAGGCCACAACTGCTTTAAGAGTTGTCAAATGCCAAACCTCCCACACCAGGTGTAGCAATGCACCCTGCAGCATCTGTGAGAGCTCTCTGGTGAAGCACCACTTTGTGCCTGCCCTACTCATATTTCACTGGGGAGGGCACTGGAGTGACCAGCGGATCCACTACCCATTTTCTTGTATTCTGGTTATTCTATGCCATAGTTCTGCAATATGACTCTCACATTGTTGCCTGTTGGCAAATTGTTCATATGGTGGATGGACAAAACAACTGGATTCTCTTGAGAACTGAACCATCTTCTGCTTGTTCTTTAGCTTGCACTTGAGTTTTGCCTCTGCATTCAGTTGTCTCTGTTCATGGAATTTACCCAGACTCATGAGTAGCCTTGTGTTAATGGAAGCTTCAGTTTTCTGTGGATAAATTATTTAAGGGGAGGAGGAATGGAAGCCCCTTCAGACTGTTCTAAACTGAGGACTAGAACTTTTAAAAAATAAATAAAAAGAAAAATAAGTCAAGAGTTATCCTGGTAACAAAAGATTCCTTAATCAAAATAAACACACCTAAAGGACCAAAACACTGTAAAAGCATCCATAGGTATACCTATATTAGCAAACTTGAGACAATATATTTCTGTGGGAGGCTAATGCAAAGAAGTATATTTCCCTTGTGAAGAAATCTGTGATAATATCTGCTTGTTTTACCATTTTTCAATCAATCACTTTTAAAAATGTGTCATTCCCTATCTATGTGGTTTATTCAGGTTGAGGTGTATATGTAGTCCTAATTCTTGTTCCATTCCCATGGCAGTCAAAAAATCAGTATCTCTTTATACCCTAAGTTGGCAATTCAGGTTTCAACTTGTTTTGTTCTTTGAGGAATTCCTTTTGGGTTTCTTTTCTTCTTTTTTTTTCCCTTTGGAGAGATCTTCTTGTTGCCATAGGCATGCAACAGAGATGATTCATTCTGGAAGGGAGAAATCAGCTTTGTCATGATGGCAAGAGGAAGAGCTTAGGTTAGTATAGGAATTACATCTTGCAGTATTTATATTTTTTTTATTTATTTGTATATTATATTTGTATATAGTTTTATTCTATCCTATCCTATGCAAATTTATTATGTATTTATGTAATCCAGCAGGAATTTGATAATTCTAATTTTGCTGATGGTTACTGGAACTCCCCAGATATTACAGAGCAGAATTTCACATGGTGTAAGAAGCCATTGTATAGGTGGTAGCAGAGACTTTGACAAGTTCTGGTTCAGCCTCAAAGATTTGAAGACCCTCTGGCTTGTTTTATGCAGCACAACTTCTGCTTGTAGGCATTACAACATTTTTCCTTGGTGCAAATAGATTCTTATCCTCAGGTAATCCTGTAAATTTTCCCAGTCCTCTGAACTCGCCCAAAAGTGGCACAGCATTTAGAAGTAGCAACAATTTCTCAGCAAGGGAAATTAATTATCCATGCCACCCATTCCTGAGCTTTCCGAAAAGAAATAGATTAAAGTACGGTTGTTTTCTGCAATGCCAATACCTGCACTCTAAGAATGAGAGGGATTGCAAGTTATTTGACTTAGCCCACCAATGGTAATGACGTTTGGTACCACAGAGAAAATTCATGCTGCATTTAGTAATTCACAGTCCTGATTGTACAAACCTATTCCTTTGCATTGTGATGAACTAATCTGGGAAACCAGTCATGGGAGTCATAAAATGGACCTGGCAAGAAAAAAAATGTGGCCAAGTCAGGGTCAAGTCGTATTTAGTTTGTTCTCTTCAAAATGAAGCAAGCATTTACCTGGTAGGAGTGATCAGGCTGACATGTAGTAGACTATAAGAATGCTAAATGAAAAAATTAATGAGAGATTATCACTATGACCTTGGATTTGTAAGAATTATATGGGGGCACCTGTGTTACACAAGGTGTTGTGTTACACCAACTTCTGGCCTGTTTCCCTTTCTGAAGGAAGGCTGAACTGGCTTAAATGGGAATTGAGAAAATCCAACTCTGAGTATTTTTCAAAAATATGAAGAGCAGTACACACAAGCACAACTTCATAGTACCAGCTCTACAGCAAAACCAAAGCATTTCATCATGTCAAGCTCCCCTCTTGAGACAACCTTTGGAAAGTGATTGCACCCAGCAGATTAAAATCTCAAGGATACAGGGGAACTAGATCAGAACTAGATGTTCTTTATGGTCCCTTCCAACTCAAATCATTCAATGATTCTACATGTTTTGCAACATATCTGAGGCCTATGATCTTCCTTGCTCTTCAGGCTGTTCCTTGAAATGAACACCAAAGGATTTTTGAGGTCTTGCCACTGGGATTCAGAGCCCCATGTGTTCCACAGCCTGTCTCAACCCTTTCTTTCAAATTCTATCATAACATGGCTTTTTAACAACTACACCATCTACACAAGAATAGGGGGTTTTGCCTAATTTCGTGGGTTTTATAATACCTCTCTGCTCAATTGGCCAAAAGACACATATTTTATTTAGAGTGAAAGTTTTCCTGTTCCTGTTCTTGCCTTCAACTAATACTTAGACTAACACCACTTCACAGTGACCATGGTGAGCCTGTATTATGGTCCATGTATTTTTTAAGAGGCTGACAAGGAACATCTGTCCAGGCAGGAAAAAAGCTGTGGAAAAAGTTACAGGGATTAAGTTTTCTGCATTTTACATTATAATGACATTTCCAATCACTTGAGAACCACATGATTGCCTTTCACAGCTCCTGGGAATCTTGACTCAGTGAGTGAGAAATGTACTTTTATATAGTGGCACTTGTTCTAGATTTTCTCCTTAAGAATGCATTGGACCTTAATGAATCAGCTTCCTCATGCAATCCCAGTCACTGTGTAAGTCTGCCCTCTGACACTGCCTGCATGCAAACCCTTCATGCATTATTCTCAGCAAACTGAATTCTTTTCGTGAAAAGTCTACAGGTTGCTGTCATTGTCAGTAGTTCTCCTGGTCTGTAAGTTCACTGTCATTTTGGCTTTTTATTTGGTTTATTTTTCCTGTAGGTCCTGGGTTTTTTCTTTCTGATACTATATCATTCTTAACCAACAGCAACCATATTCTTCCCAACACTGAGAAACAGCTCTTGAAACTGGAGCAAGGAGAGGAAACATGGCACTGGTCATTCAATCAGTCTTTTGTCTTGTACTTTAAAAACATTAATTTACATTAACATAGGCATTTCCACAGGCAGCTCTGAGCCTTATCAGCCTTGTGAATCTTATGGTTGACCATGGCTCTTACTAGAGTATGGACAATGCAGCTGAAACACAAAGGTGAGCCTTTGTAGGATATCTGGAACAAAAGAACTCCTTCCTTTCCTTCCTGTCGAGGGGAACTGCCAGGAATAAGCTGCTTTGAAAATTTGGTTGTCTAGAGGCTGAAACAGAGAGATAGGGTTTTTGGATAATCTAACTCCAGTTATTACACCATGCTGGTACAAGAGGGGAGCCAAAAGCTAGCAACTAATTAGCATTTAAACCAGCTATAAAATCACAGAAATCCAAGGTATAGTCTTTGAAGTTTAACAATGAAATAATCTGATTCCTACTTTTATTTCCTGTTTTTATACAGAAGACTTAAATTTTATGTGAGATTGTTTTCCCATTGCACATTACTGCTCCTGCACATTTCCCATCTCCCTAAGCAGTACTGGTGCTTGTGCACTGCTAAATCCATCAAACTACTAAGAACATCGGTCTGGAACAAAGAATGATCTACTCTAATTACTTTTTGAAGCAATTGTACTTAAGAAGCACATGTATTTACTATGAATTGTTACGTTTTCCTTTATCCATACATAATGAATTTATTACAGTTGGGCAATTTAGTACACCCTTGTTTTCAATTTAATTGGATTCCTTTTAATGCCTGTATTTAACCTTCAAGCTAGAAGGTTTGATATTCCTTTGAGAGTTATATTTTTCTTTTTCCATATTACACATTTATATCTCTGTCTCTGTTGTGAAAGTCTTGTATGTTCCAGGTGGTTATGAGGCTAAAAACCAACTAATTTATGCATGCAATAAGATAACTTATTATAAAAGCTTGTCAAAAACATAGAACTAGTGTCAATGTATTTTTGAACTTTGAAAGCTGCTTTCATGTGAAAAGAGTTTTTAAATTTTAGCTGAATACAAAGTAATTTTATTAAAAAGGTCAGTTTTAAAGATGGGACATTCTACTAATTCCTTTTTTTTTTTTAATGTTGATATTGACTTTCTAAAGACAAGACTTACAGCAGTTTGAGATAAAGCCAGAAATGTTTAGAAGAAAAAATTAAGAGGAAGCAGAATTCGTAACAATGTACTGAACTAATCTTTTTCAAAAACAATTACAATCAGGTACCAAATCATTATTTGATATCACTAAAATGACTATTTTTTCTTTCAGCTAGATATTTTTAAATCTCTTGACATTTAGAATTGCCAGATTGAAAACACACTGAATGGAACAAAAAATTATTCCATTGTTTCAATGCTTCCACAGAGGTCAGAATATATGTCCATACTGACAGTTCAGGAATTTATTCACACATCCTCAACCAACTTTGTTATTGCTGCTGAAGTCACTGGGACCTGATTATCAAAGTACCTTGGCAAATGTGCTTCTTGGTGCTCTTGTTAGTGCTAGACTACTTTGGATATTTCTGACATCTTCCTTCAGATTTCTCTACATAATTTGGTTGATGCATTAAAAAAATCACAAACACTTAAAGAATCTGGGATAAAAATCATGTTCATCTCATCTCTTTGGTGATTCTGTCGTACATCTTTCTATAGTTATGTTTCAATATGAATATTAAATCATTTGGCTTTATTTAAGTTTTATTAGCCTCTAGATATCATGATATATTAAGACAATGGTTTTAAAACTATGTCAAATGATTCATGAGATCTTGTTGATGCTGTGTTTCTTCTCTTTTCATGATCAAGACTAGAGTATTTCAGTCAGGCAATCTACCAGCTGTTGTTCATATTTTCAGCAAGAGGTTTTCACAGAGCTGAAACTTTTAAGGGTTTAGGAGGTGGCAGGCCTATTCAGCTTCACTGATATGTCATTAAATGCAAATGTCTACATTAGTACAGCATTAAAGTTCAAAATTCAAGAACATAATTCATGAAAACTGAAAGCTAAAATTCCCACACTGATGTTAAATCAATCGTACTGCTCAGATTATGCACATTCAATTGTATATTGAATTGCAGAAACCAGGCAGTTGGATTAATATCTGCACACTCTGGCCAGCTTCAGCACAGAGCCTTAGCAGCTGAATGAACCAGCCCTAACCCTTTGAAAAGTGAGCCTTGACCAAGGGGAAGAGACATGGGGAAGAAGAATGCACAGATGTGTGAGACTACAGTTCACATCTCACTTTGAGGTTCTACCTGCTCTGAAAACTCAAAGAAATGTTCCTGATACATTTCTCCACATCTTTGCCAAAAGGTTTTGTCCTCACTTCTGCTTAGACACAAAGCAGTTCAGACAAACAAATAAACAAGTTTGTAGCAACAAAATGCCTGAGAGATGAGTTTTGAGACAGGAGTTTTATTCCTTGGTCTTGAGCTGGCAACCTGAGCTTGTCTAAGCATTTCAATACATGACCTGTGCTAGGGCCTGAGGGCGCTGGCCATGCTCCTTCAATCTAAAGGACAAACTGACTTCTGCTGCTAGTTTAAATAGCAACAAAAAGCAGCTAAACAGCTAGGGTCCTGTCATCTTAGGGAGCAATGCTATTTTGAGTACCCTAGTTTTATCCCAGCCTTTCATGTCTATTTACTATTACTGCTTTCTTTGTCCTCCAGTTCTGGAGCCTGCTCCAAAATTCACACATGATGAGTTCTAGACACAAACAAGAAGAAATACAATAGTTTATTTCATTACCAGAAATTGGCACTTTTGGTGGGAAGACTAATAAAGCTTCAGTTAACTGTCAACGAGGAGATTCACTCTTTTGCTTAAATACTGTGCAAAAGTCTTCTAGCCTTTTGATTTTGTACCAAGAATTTATTAGTTGGCCTATTACACACCACATACACTCACCCTTCCCCACCCACTTACAGCCCCAAAGAATTGAGTGCCACACCAACAAGGGTATTCACAAAGCATTTAGTACTTGCAGGACTTGAGCTATATAGGATAAGGAGAAAAAAAAACCCCAGCCCAACCAAAAACAACAAAAAAACAAACCAGACAAACCTGTAGTGTAATATTACCCAAGAGATGGTGATGTCAGCCTGTTTAGCTTCTTGCATAATTTTATAAGTGAACATTTTTGTCCTTGTAAAACTGAGTGAATTGTTTTCTGAATTGCATATGGCCCATTCATTTTTTATAAGGCCAGCATTTCATTTTTGGGTCTGATTTCTGATTATTCAGGCTTTCCTTTAAGCTGCATAAATCCAAGCACCATTCTGGCTTGACAAATTCCTATTTCACTTCACCTTCACTGGAATGCAGCCTTTCTGGAAAAGTATTTTACATTATGGAACATTAAACAAATGTAAAAGTGATAATTGATACACATATCACATATTACCAAAACGCAATATCAAATTTTTGTACACTCCAATAACTCTAAATTTTGTTTTGCAAAGTATTTGTTATTTTTAGGTGAAATCCCTCACGCCAAATTCAAAATGCCAATAAATTCCTACAGAAAAGACATGTAGTAACTCTGTGTTTTTCAACTGACTGACTTACAATAGATTAAAACAGTGAATTGTGTGAATAAGGCTTCTGGCTGACAATTTGAATTCAAATGCAATATATTTAACTTGCAATTTTCTACTGAAGTTTAGAAATTTTCTGTTTGGTTACCCAAGCAAATTTAAGTATGCTACACTACTGCTATCAAAATTGTGGCCAATGTTCATATTTCCAGTGTCAAATGAGGCTCAGTGTAGGCTGCAGTTTTCTTCTCTTGAATGTTATTTTTTATCTTTTTTTTAACTTAAAAGCAAATTTGATTTGATTTTGGCATATTTAGAGTTTGTTTTTCATTATTTCAAAGCCCCTTGGAAAAGCACATACATTTGCATGGGCGTGAATATAATTTTGCATTTTCACGCGCATTTTCCAAAGCCATTATCTGGGTATTTGCCCCAGGCCTGGGATAATGCTCTCTGTAATTTGGCTGCTAAGCTATGATGAGGACAGTCCTTCCAGTCCTGGGTGTTCAAGGGGGAGCAAGAGGTGTTGACATTCTCAGTGTTGCTAGAGGCTGGTGAGGGCAGCAACCCAAAAAATGGGCACAATCCCATCACAAGGAGTTCATCATACAGGAGAGTTCACTAATGTCATAAAACCTAATCACAAGGAGGAGAAAATTATAAAGCAATTATAATGCCCTGTGCAGCTTGGATTGAACCGTGCAGGATGTCTTGTACTCTATCCGTGTCCCTTTCTTCTTCAAGCCATAGGGAAGGACACAACGGGAAGTCAAAGTGCTTAATTTTATAGAGGAGTGCACTCCCTCCTACCTCCAGCTCAAGCTCCAAAGAGATTCAAAGAGTCAGAAGAACAGGTAAGTCCAACCTCTTAAAAGAAACTACGTGTTTGTTGAGTGACCAGCCTATACAACTTGTTGACGTGTGATACCTGAACAATGGGAGGCTGAGATGGTCACAGAGAATGGCAAACAAAAAAATAAAAAGAAAAAAACCCCAACCAACGAACCAATTAAACAAAAAAACTCACCTAGACAAACCCAGAGGATTTGAAAAATACTTGAAAGCTTTCTGCCTGAGGGCATGAGCCTGTGCCTAATTAATGAGGAAAATTTTCCTAGGTACAAATTATCCTCTAACACTTTTGCTCTGCATTTTCTTCTACTGTCATCATTTGCATCCTATTCTGGATGCCTCATGGGCATATGGGACAAGCAAACAGTCTAATCTAAAATGGTAGATTACAGCCTTATTTCCACTAAAATCCTTTCCTTTGTTATTTTCCTAAATAATCTGTATGTTTATCTGCGCCTTGGCGCATCCATGATGGCAATTTTCACACACAGGTTTCTGTATATTCCCATCTCATGGAGGCCCATAGAGCCTCAGTGTTCTCAGGGTTATATAAAAATAGCAGCCTCATACAGACATGGGGTATACATTTCAGGAGGTCACTTTTTGAAGACAGACAATGAATGTTGAATGAGGCATAAACAAATACTTGAGCAAAGCAGCACACTGCGTACTTCACAAAAATACGGAGAGTAAAACCCACTAAGCTCCTCCAGGAGGTATTTATAGACAATTTAGGCAGGAACACTCTTCTGGTTTGCATTCAAGTTCAGCAGCAGCATTCCATAAATAGGCTATACAGACAAAAGAAAAGCAGAACTGAAGCCTAAAGATAGAAAGCTGTTTTTTCAGAGTTGCAGATTTATCATTAGCTCAGTTACATTAAACCTTATTTGGGTGACTTGCAGTGGCAGAGAGGTGACAAAGGCAAACTCCTTGATGTTCAGTGTCTTCAGAGTACTCATACAGGTAACACACTTTAATTCTCTACTTTCTGCCTTGTTTATTGGATTTTTAAAAACCAGATGCTTTTTAAGATAAAATTACTTCTTTTGCTAGGAAATACCATAAAAACAAGTGCTCCGCATTAAGACACAAACCAGCTCCACATTAAGACACAAATCACACAAGCTCAACAGGGCATATCCTCCTTTCAGTTCTAGCAGCATTAATGTGGCATACAAGAGTTAATTCAATTAACTTCATCTTTGCAAAGAAAAGGACATGTGTTGGCCCAGATACCCACAGCACCTCTGTGGAGTAATGTCAGTGGTCTCATCAAAGCAGGTTGCCATGATAATTATATTGTGCTGGGTTGACCTTGGGTGGCTGCCAGATGTCCAAGCTGCTCTATCACTCAGCTTCCTCAGTTAGAGGGGACAAAATTTGACAAAAATCTTGTGGGTTGAGTTAAGGATGGGGAGACCACTTGGCAATCTTGGGCAGAACAGATTCTGGCAAAATTAATTTCTCCAAGCTCACTGATGAGCCCTGCTTTGGCCAGCATTGGGACCTTCTTGGAGGTATCTGGAATTTTCCAACATAGGGGCATCTCACAGAAGCCACCCCTGCAGTTCCCTGCTACTAAAATCTTGCCGTATAAACCTAATAAATATATGAAAATCCAACAGGTCCCAGTTGAAAAAAAAAATCTCCAACTTGCATCAGAAATAATAATCTGAATTTCTTATGCTATCTGGCTAAATGGCTAGTATGTTTAGTGGGGAGGGTAGGGGGACCCCAGGCATTGAGTTGTGCATTTTCCAGAAGATGTCCTGGACACAGGTTGTGTAAATGTCAGGCAGGGCCTGGACAGCAGCAAATTGAAGTGTCAGATGGGTCTGCTGCTGGAGGTAGTTCTCTGGTGTGTGAAGGACTTGGAGTTAAGTCTTTCCACAGCGTGACCTTAGCAAGCCTTAGTTGTCCATCTGGAATACAGGATGCATAACACTTCTGTGCTTGATGATGGTGCACTGAGAATTGTTGCATTAAAGGTCAGGCATGTGACACTAAGGTAAAAGGAAACCTAAATATAGAAGACTGAAATATTAAAGGTAAGAAAGAGTTTGCCTGTACTATATTTCCTCAGTAATGCAGGAGTTAGAGCAAGAGTTGATCTAAGATCTATTCTACAAGATAGTACGTAGCAATGAGGATGATTTGCGTTGCAGAGGTGACACAGTGGATGGTGACGTGAGATAAAAAGGTCTTATTATCTCAGTGTTTTTTCCTTCAGATTCAAACTCTTTAAGAAAAGCTTTATCTATGCATATATCAGAGTGCTAGAAAAGAAATACAAAAGAATGGAGAATACTGCAAAACAAATGCATTTAACCAAATGATGCCAAATAGTGACTAGAACATAGGATAACCATATGTGTGTTCTATTAAAGTAGACTGCCAGCTGAAAAGTAGCCTTTGTTAATAAGATATTGTCAAAAGGTCAATAAAATGTCTCCCACCTTGGAATCCTGAGTGTGCACATTGAAACCAGTGTACCTTTGTACAAAAATCAGTGCTGAAAAGCACGTTAAAATCTGAGACGTGTGGAAAGGTGGGAGTCAAAGTGCCCAAACTTTATTCCCTGATATTCCTTATAGCACCTAGGTCCATTCTCTCCATTATGCTCTACAGAGCTGTAAAACAGCTACAGTGCATGCCTCTCACAAGAAAGGTTGAGCCTCCAAGTCAAATATCCATGGACTTTGTGGAGAAAGGCACTTTGTTCATACCAGAACAAACTTTCTTCTAGAGCCCTCCTAATTTAAGGCTTCCTACTTTTCTTTTTTCCTGAAGGTGACAGCTTGCCTTTCTTTGAGTCAATAGGAATTTTGCCATGAATTTTAGCCACACCAGGATTGTGCCTTCCATGTACCTGCATTATTATTCTTCACTGCTCATTCAGATAACACTGAGCACAAACTTTGGTATCATAAGCTTCAGAAATGGAAATCAAATTAAAACACCCAATGGATACTGTAACCTAATCATATAGATCAGCCACTGGCCCTCAGATGGGACACAGTACCTGAGGGAAAAACAGATGCAAGTATCAGCAGCTACCCCTGAGCTGCCCTTACTTAGGTGGGCTGGAAGAAGACTGAGCTGCACACATCCTGACTCTTACCCACAGCTGCCTTCAATCCTGATACTCCCCCTTCTGCTGCAGTCTTGATCTAATTAAACTGTCATCACACTGTTAAAGTAATGCTTCCTGGGCATTTTATGGAGCTTGGATGAAGTGGAAAAGGGGAAAATGAAGGATTCGTTGAGTCCATGACACAAGGAATCAACACAAGGCGTGTTGGTATCTAATCCCCCCATAAAGTTAAAACAGATTTAGAATGAGATAAGGGAGGGAGGGGGAAAAAAAGGAATGTTTTTCATGATGAGTTAATTGCCTGACCTGTTTTCATGGGGGGTCACGGTCAAGCTTGAAATCATGGCTTTGAACGTTTTTGTGCTTAACAAGGAAGAATTGTATCAGCTCACAGAGAGAGGAGCTGTGAGCTTTGGTCCCAGCAGTGCCGCAGGGGCTGTTTACCTTGTGGGGCACCAGGATTGAGAGGTTTATCCTGGGAGAGATGAGTGCACAGAGGAGCCATGGCTGTGCTCGCTTCCCCGGCTCTCCTGTACATTTGCCACTACAAAGGATATACACTAAGACACCTTGTTTCCATGATTCCAGAAGGAATCCATAAGGAAACTGAGATTTTACACCTTTTCCCCTTGACTGCACTGCTTTCCCCCATGCTACCTGTAATTTCCCTTTTTTTTCTGACCTTGTGCAGAGAGTTTGTATGTAAACACCTCAGAGTCAGCCAAAACCTAAACTACATGATTTGCTTATTCTACATTTTTAGAGGTTTTGTTTGCTTGTTTGTTTGGTTTTTTTGTTTGTTCTGTGTGGGTGGGTGATATTTTTTTGGATATTGTTTTTTGGTTTGAGGTTTTTTTAAGATTTCAAGGATTCAAGCTGTTTCCAGTGCTTAGTATGTAGGTTCCAAGAGCCGGATCTCAGCACTCAATAACTCCACTTCTTTTATTTTCAGTTGTGGCCTCCAGTTCATTCCAGCACACCACACATATTTGTACTATGTGTTAGTAAAGTAGGAAGGACTCAGCAGTCGCATAGCAAAAAAACAAGGCTTGAAACTGCATTTTCACAAAGCTGTTTTCAGGATCTGAGGGTTTTCTAATTGTGCAGGTAGCAAATATTAGACTCCATGCAACAGTGCTTTTTTCTGCTGCAGGCCCAGCATCTCCTGAATGAAGTGGGGAGCCTGATGGTGCTTAATTAGGCCTCTAGCTTGTGTTTTGAGTGTAGCAAAAAGCTCCCTGTTGCAAAATTGGCTTTGCTCTGCTGCATCTGTGGTATCAGACACAACTGGAACTTCATGGCAGCAAAACATGTGCAGCACAGGAGGAATGGTCAACTCCTGTGAATGATAAGGATAGGGCTCCACTGTGCATGTAATGTGATGTGCCCTGAATACCTTGTGCATATGCCATGGATGAAGAGAAGTTTCTGAAGGATCATCACACATCTTCAGACTCTGGGTTGAGCTAACGGCTGCTGCTCTGATTACTACCATGATATTGGGGTTTTTTACATCTCAGAGTATTATTAATAACTGTTTATTTTCTAGGTGGTAGCTCCATGGAGGTTTTAAACATGCAAAACACCATAGCTGAAGGAGTCAAGGGTGCTAACACCACATCACACTTGCGACCACTCAGGCTTGAAAGGGCTGCAAATAAAGGCACTGTGAGAGAAGGAAAACGGAAAAGCAGAACCACTGCCATTCATGGGAACAAAGGTATTTTCTGCCAGATGCTTTTGTAAGAGCCGAAGCGATCCCTTGCGGATCAAACAGAATACATCTTTAGGGAATTCTAAACGCACTCGTGTATTCACTTTCAGCCTGGGCACGATGGTGGCGGCCGAGCCGTCACAATAAGCTACCCGTTGTTAGCCACCACTCAATCATCAGAGCCACCTGAGGTGCCTGTGTGTAGCCTTTTAGTTCTCACTGCTGCGATGTCTTGTTACTTAGAAGAAAGCCACTGAAGGGAGTATGACTGCCAGAAGAATAGTACACTCCTGCTTCTATTCAAATTACCGCAGCAAACACAAAAAATAACATTGTATTAGGAAAAGCAAAAATCAAAAACCTAATAACATGAAGAACAAGCTGGAACGTATCCAACAAAACATTTCTCTGTCCAGAAGATAAGGCTTAGCTAAAATCAGAATATACCTTGGAAACGTGTCAATCCTGGTAACATTTTTCTCAGAGTCTCGTTAACTCTCTGGTAATTGTTGGAATTGAAATAGCATGGATTTTTTTCTATGCTCTGTTCCTATTGATTTCAAAAGTTGATTCAGCCTGTGTAACTTGTTTTGTAAGCATGCCTCTTGTATGAAATGCTCCTGGATGATTGTTGTTGGACACAAATACAAACATAGCTTAGCTTCCCTATATGCTCTTCTTTATTTATTCTGGTCCACTGCTTTGCACCTTGTATATGTATTTAGGCTGAACTAAAACAAATTAGTAACAAACAGATCACTCTGAAATTAGAGGAGCAAATTGGAGCAGAGCCTGCTCCCTGGAAACTGAGCCAAAGATACCTTAACCTAGTGGTAAGTTTTAAACTTATGCTCTATATTTGTTATGGGTGTGATTTTTAATTGAACCTTTTTTCTTTTTCTGTCACTCAGAGAAAAAGGGGCTATTTGAAAAACTTTTAAAAATACTCCTTCCTTGCTGCTTCAAATAAATGAAAGTCTAAACTTTTTGCATGAATGTTCTTTATGGTAAATTTAAAAAAAAATTAAAGTCATGAAAATGAAGCAGAGACAAAAATATTTGGCTCATTCGATGTCTTTGAATAAGATGTGGTATAGTTTTTCAGTTCACTGTGACATACATATTTTATGGAGAAGTATGGTCTTTATTTAGCCAAAAGTCTCAAAAAAAAAAAAAAAA
>VWZS01006721.1:1346218-1453777 GCA_013397075.1 Rhabdornis inornatus
AAAAAAAAAAAAAAAAAGAAGGCAAGAAAGCAAAAAAACGTCGTGCTGAAGTCAGACATTTACCTAATACAAGAGCACTAATGGATTTGGTATTACAGTAACACAAGGGGATTTGTGTTGATGTTGCCAGATTGCTCTACAGGAAAATGTGATCCTATCTTTAATGTTCCTGTTTAGTAAACACATGAAGTAATATTCTGCATATGCATCTAATGGCTTTTATAACCTTTTACAAACTAATTAGAAAATAAGCACTCAGTGGAATGAGGCAGTCATAACTAAGCTGGTGAAAGGCAGGTATGCACTAATTGTAACCAGAAAATTGATGTGTTGTATTCCAGCACCAAGCTTTTTCCTTCTGTTGCATTTTGGGCTTGTCTGTTTTAGCCTGAGCAGTGCCAGCTATCAGTGCCAATGCCACCTCGAGAGAGGAAACCCAACCTCTAAGCAGAAAAGCTTCCAGTTTCCAAGCCACACTGGAGCCTGGGTACAGCACATCCCTGGGCCAGTTCACAGGACTAAACACAAGAGACTGGAAATGGTCCTTAGCAGCATAATTAAACATGTCCTAGCTGCTCGAGAAGCCTTGCACACTACTTGCTATTGAGAGAAAATTGAATGCCATCCATGGGAATCTCCCCGAAATTTATCAAAGGGTAATTATGACTAAATCCTATTTATATTAATGATTATATTAATAATTACATATTATTAATTGCTACACACTAATTGCCTGATAATTAATCGAAATAATAGATGTGAGTTGTTCTATATTATTTAAATAAACTATTATATAGGATTGAAAGAGCAAGTATCGAGAAAATATTTTGAAACCCTGGACACCAGCAGCTGGTGCTCTGTCTATCTGGCTTCCTTGGCAGGACCTGGCTATCCAAAGGCCGTTTTCTTCCTGGGGATTGCTTATGCATGGCTCAGTGGCACACCAACCACGCTGCCCCACTGGTGGGACTGGGGGGAAGCACTTCAGGATTGCCTGTGCTGGGGAAGCCTTTCGGCAAATCTGGTGCCCACAGTGCTCCCTTTGCTCCCTCTACTGGACAATGCCTCCGAGCGTCTGGAAATCATCACAGAGTCCAAACTTGGCCTCACTGCCAAGACTAAAAGCACGCCTTTAAACACCTTCCTCTAAATTCAAAGGGAAGTGTGGTTGCGGTCCTAGAGAGAGGGAAAAGGGACAACAACACACATGGACCTTTTTAGGGAAAAAAGGCCGATTTTATTGAGCAGAGAGCTTGTATTTAAAGCATGTTACAAGAGACTAGAACAGGACAGTAGCTCATTGGTTAATTGGGATAAACATTTAGGAGACCAGGCCTCAGGATATATCCCATGGGAAAAACAACAGGTGTTAATCTTTATTATGAATTCTACTCTGTTTTTTACCAGATTTTAAGTCGTTTTTGACCATTTATCACTTTGGGAAATTTCCTTTCTGTCTGCAGCTAACATCAGCTTATCAGCCTGGGAAGCAAGAAGGATTCAGGCTTGAGAGAAAAGATTCTCGAGCTGTAATTTTGCAGCTCTCTAGGTGTCTCTGTCCACAGGGAAGCTTGCAGAAACATTTCTGGTGAGCAGAGAGAAAATTGCCCGCTACCAACAGACACACGGGTAGAGGAAACTGTTCTCGAATTCTCGACTGGCAGGAAAGGGAGAGCCTCCAGGAACAGCTGCTGCTCAGATTCTGTTTCCACGGCTCTGGGAGTAGCTTTAAGTATTTCTGCTATCCTCATTAGCAGCAGTATGCAAAATACAGCCTACTCTTTCTTTGCAGGGGATGTAATAGAATTTAGGCAGAAAAACTAGCTGGGAAACTCGGGAAAAAGGGATGGATGGGGAAGTGGAGAAGGGTCCCTCTCTTCCCTGTCAAATTCCTTTCCAAGCTGCAGCTGACAACAGGACTTGGAAATTTACTTTTGAAACGCACAGCTGTAATCTGCCTGGTAGCATTAGGGGCAAGGGTAAGATGATAAAGGTGGTCTACCTTAAAAGTGAATGCAAGATGGTAGGTTTTAAGGGAGCCATTTAAACCCTTCCCAGGTTGTTAGGATATAAACAATGCTACTTAGAATAACAATAATGCTTGAAATTGTCTCATAATCTGGTGTATAATTAATCTGTGCAGCATCCCTGCTAGACGGGAAGCTGTTACCAGTCCAGGTCTACAGAAGAGAAAACTGAGGCAGGAATATTGAGAACTGTAATTCCAGACATCCTCATCTGCTGTGACCTTTCAATAAAACCAGGTGATGGCTCATTGTGTCTCTATTTATGAGGGCTACAGTGCTTCCAAAGTGTTAAGACCACATGGTAGTGAGTGCCCTTTGTCCAGCAGTTTAGAACATGGCATTATTACAAAGACTCACTGCCCTTTAAAACAAGACAGCTAAGAGGTAGCACTAAAACAATGCCAACACTTTTAAGTGGAAGTCAAAGTCTCACAGCCTCCCTGTAACCCATGTCCCTGCTCAAGCATTGCAGCCCATCTGTTCCATCAACCACATGTTAATGGGAGATGTACTATGCCTGGGAAAACCAGGACACATTAAGGACAAGTTGACATTTCCAATTCGGAATTTCCTCTCTGATCTTTAAGACATCCTTGGTGCCCTGGTAATCTTGAAATTAGACAGGGACTATCACAAATACTTTCCTCATTTTCCAATCCAATTTAACCACAAATGTTGCCGTGTTTCATTTTGGGTCTGTAACCTGTCGTGTGTATAAAACTTAAACTGAGTGATTTTTGAGTCAAAAGCTTATCCTCACAAATAGTTTCTGTGGGACAGCAGACCAGAAGACTCACAGTAATCTGTGTATTCAAGCCTCAATTTCAGAGGAAGGGACACAGAAGGACCATGGGCTCATTGAGGGCCACTGGGACTTCCATAAGACTCAGTTCTGGCCCTGCAGCTATGCCCCTTCACATCCACCCTGCTCTCTTTATAAAGTCAGAGTCAGTCCCAGATCCTATTTTAATAATTATAGACAGAAGACACACAGAGGCTATTATTGTCTCTATTACAACCACAATGGAGACTGAAATAGTGGAATTAAAACCACTGCCTGAAGTGAAATGGACACACTGAAGAGGAGAACCAGGGTAGGGGCAGGAGGCTGGGTAGAAATAGGAACAGTAAAAGAAATGCTGTGAGTCTCAGCAGCAAAATGAGAGTATCACTGAGGTGGGAGGGGCTGAGATGGCTGATGGGTACAAGGGGATGGAGAGAGGTGTGTTCTCCTGGAGCCTCCCACCTGGGCACGTTCCCCATCCCACTGTAGGGTGCAGCTACTGTCCCTCCCAGAGCCACCATCAGATTTGTCCCTTGTCACCTCGTGGCTGTGCCTAGTCTGTCTGGCGGGTTTTGCAGTCTTGCTGCAGGCTTTTTTGCAGGACAAAATCTGCTTCAAAAGCAGGACCCAGTCCTAAGCTGACCCGGAAGGGGTGTGGGAGGCAGATGCCCCCTCTCCCTTGAGTCTTTAGGGGCACAGGGAGGCTTCCTCTAAAGGCCTCTCCCTGGAACTGATCATGATACAGAACTGCGCTCCTTCATCGCTCTTCTCCCATTTAACTGAACTTCCCTAATCTCGCCACACAAGGGGAAAAAAAAGTAATCTCTTTAATCATTGTGATGGTTGTGGCACAGTGTGATTATAAGGCAGGATATGGATGTCACAGATATTGTAGGAGGCCTACATATATCTTGCGAACAAGATGACACCAATAAAATTTATAAGCATGAAAATCCTGTTTCTGAAAGCCTCACTCTCACCTTCCAATAATTCAGTGGAACTCCAGGCTGTGTGTGTAGTAGCGATTATGGAGTAAAGGCTTTGTACCACAGGAGTGGATGAAGACAGAGGCTGCATAGACAGTTAAACGTGCCTGGACAATTTTCTTGAGAGATCCAGTTTGCGATTTACTTGATTTACAAGAAACTGGAGACAGCCCAAGGTAGTGATTTACAAGATTTTTAGAAGATTGATAAAGTACAGTATTCTGGGCTGTTGAACACAGCAGCAGTTTTTGTCCCAGACAGAAGATTACAAGTAGGTTTTAATGAGTTGTTTCAACATTTCAGTATTTTATTCTTTTTATGCACATAATTAAATGAGGAAATGAAAGACAAATGCAAAGTGATCTTAAAAATAAAGAAACAATATGAAAGGGAAAGTAAATTATAGAGAAAGAAATAATTCAGCAAAAAAAAATGCCTAGAACAAAGGGATTCCCACACAACAGATAAATTATCTGGTGTATTTCATCTCTTTGTACTTGCAGACTATCTGTGAGTAGATCATGACTTCTTCAGAGCTAATAACACTTAAAGCTCCACTAATGAATTACCGATCACTTTCTAAGCTTCATAACTTGACCTCTTTTTTTTTCCTCTTTTTTTTTTCTCTGTGCATGGAAAGTATTCACTCCTTCACCTGTAACCCAAGAGAGCCCCAAAACTCACTGCAACACGGTTTCTTCCATCTTGTAAGCATCTGCTGTAATGTCTGTGGGCATGAAGCTGCCAAAGCCTTGTCTAATGCTTCTGCATCTGAGAGCACTCTGACTTTAGTACCCAAGAAAACACAAGTTGTAACTGGGGCTTTTCACACGTCCAGGTTGTTTTTGGTGGCTCCCTCCTGTGCTGTGGCTGTGGTAACTGACAAAGGGTCAGCTCATCCCCAAATCACCTTTATTAAGAGATTTCCAGTGAGACCAGTTACCTCTTTCCACAGGCCCTGTATAAAATTAAAATTCTGCCACCTGTCAGATTTACTTAAGAGCAGTCAAAAAGGTCCAGAAATTTTGGAGAGAAAGAACACAGATGAACTGCATGACCGCCTAGCCTTTCTTCCTACAGGAAAGTATAATCATAAAGAAATTATCAAATTATCATTAACCACTTGCAAAGGAATACTTAAAAGGAAGCGACTGAAACACAGGCATTGCATGAAAATGTTCTCCTCTATCTGGCATGATTATCAAATAAAACTTCCCATAACTTCAGTGGAAGCGAGTTGGCAAGGCAGCCTGCATGTGTCCCTTGGTACAGCACAAGATGCAATTACAGTATGCAGTAAAACTGGTAGAGATGAAAACCAAATATTTTCCTCACCCCAATATTAACTTGAGTACAAAAAGCTGTGGTGTATTTCTGTTCTCTTGATATAATAATTTAAGAAACTACTGCAAAACATTGTCAAAAAGACATTTTTTTCCCCAGTTGATCCGCTACAATATTGTAGAACTCTTATTTGGTGCCTTTCTACAAAGCCATGTGGATTTGTTTTCAGTGATTTATCTCTGTTACCTAAGAAGATAATGCTTTAGCTCCCACTATCATAACAGTCTTGAGCTGTCTTTTTTGCCTAATTGGCCACTGATCTTATAACCATTCTTGCTGCCAATCGTGATCTGCTCCATTGATTTCAATACAGCTTTGCTAGGGTACAGAAGTATGGGTTAATAGCCCCAGCTGCAGGATTAGAGTTTATAGGGTTCTCATATGGAGGCAGTTGAAAAACACCAATTATTTTTCACAGGAATGTTTTTCATCTTAAAAAATGCCAGTGAAAACAGCCTTCTTTGTTACCAATGAAAAATGAAACTGAAAACAGAAAAGACTGACCAAAGCAATAAAAAAGTGCATTTTCCCCTATCTTGTTTTTCTGTAAGATTTGTTTCCAAAAAACAGGGAAACAAGAATGATGTCTTTCCAATGAAAGCCCATTTCACACAGAAAGTCTTGTTTTGAGTGAAAAGTTGCCAGTTAGCTTCTCTAAATAAGGCCACAGGACAGCTGTAGGGCACAAAGGATCTGGACCATAGTTACATTCAGCAGTGCAACCAGTAATCCCTTTAGCTCTGCACTTACTAAACCACACTGCAGTGCTACAACTATGGAAAGCCCTTGAGGAGAGCAATAGCTCCTAAAATACCTCTCTCATGTCATGTGAGTCTTTTTTTGGCAGCCTCTCATTAAGACCTGCCCAGGCCTTTTCTTGCTTGGGTTGCAGGTTTGGGAGAGATCATAGTCAATACTTGCTGCAATTTGATTGGAAGACTGTCAGGCTCAAAGTAATTCTTTCAGTGACACTCTCAAACCTTTGAGATCAAAGGTGCTGACTGAAGTTGGTTTTCACATTGAGATTACAACATTATTTGATTTCATAGCAATGTAGTCCCCAGAGAAGACATGAGTTGATTATGCAGTACTTCCAGGAGTGCCTCAAATCTCCCAGGGAGAGATGAATTCCATAAAACCAATTTTAAAGAAAGGACAATTGACCCTAGTGGCATTTTTTTTGTTGGTGGTGTGTTGTTTTTTTTTTTAGGAAAACTGCAACTCCTATTAAGATGCTGTGCAAATAATTGAGCCTGACAGCCCATGGCTTCAATAAGCTCTCTGCTGGGGGTGGAGGGAAGTCTAGAAGCCAGCTGAGGGCAAGGCTGTGGATCACAAACCCCACATTCTCATTTGAAAGGTACACTGCTAAAAGAGAGGCAGTTTATGAGACTCCAGGGGAACACCCTACAGAATTTTGCTGCAATTCTACAGACAAGTTCATGCCTCTTCATACAGTAAATAGAGGTGCAAATTTATGAATGGAGACAGCAAAGAGTGGGACTTGGAGTGTAGTTTAATAACTACATCACAGCCTAGCCATGTATAGACAGTGTTAGGTCAAGTTAAAGACTAGTAAAGGAGCCTAGCAATGAAGGCCTCCAACTGCTGTATGGCAAAAATTACTGATATATACTTCCTACTGTAAGATTTTCCTTACCAGAGGAATTAAAATAACATTTCCCCAACCTATTGTTGTGCCATCCTGTTGGCACAACTTTCTCTGCAGAAAAGGGTGGGTAAGACAGAAAGAACATCTAGCCCACACTAGAACTTGTTTATGAGTCTATAGATCTATAGATCTCCTCTTGGGCAGGCAGTCATGTAACAATACTTCACACTAGCAGAGGCGTTGTTTAGAAATCTTTATTCTAGGTTCTATTTCTAAATCACATTTAGAAATCCTTGTTTAAAAGCCAGTATGTAATAAATTTCTGCATTACTTCTGAAATTGCTTTGATCATATATTGTTTTCAGAACATGAAGAAAGATAGACATCTGGCCTGGGGGAGTAAAGTGGCACAAACAACTTCTTTGAAGTTA
Organism: Rhabdornis inornatus; assembly: GCA_013397075.1. Lineage (NCBI taxonomy): Eukaryota > Metazoa > Chordata > Aves > Passeriformes > Rhabdornithidae > Rhabdornis > Rhabdornis inornatus. The sequence goes on from VWZS01006721.1 coordinate 1,353,403, forward strand.
AAAAAGGCACGGTAAAATATCTAAGGAGGAAAATAGTACCAGATGCATTGGTCATTGTTACTCAAGGGTTAAGTGTTGTGTAACTATTCACAATGTAATTGATGTTTAAAAAAAAAAAGGAGCAAACTAAATCTTTCTTAGGTGCTGGTTCTAAAATTAAGCCATCAGCAGAGACTGCATGGCAGAATCCCAGGTCAATTACGCTGTGTGTGCAAAGAAATGACCAACTTCCCCATTCCAGCTCATAAACAGGACAGAGATCTGTTTTCTCAAAGGATGCCCACCAAAATGCTTCTTTCTGCAAGAAACACATGAGAGACCTAACATCTGAATATTAGGAAAGAAGCTAACTGAATGTTCCTCAGCACATCCACATATCCAGCATCTCAGGCTTTTGTAGAAATAATTACAAAATGTGAATTTGTGAATCACAGAAATTACACATTATACTATCTTTAAATTTCTTTTGAGAAACAAATACATTGAAAGAAAGGAAGTGAAGCCTCTGAAGGAGTATAAAAAGCATCATGTGCTTTTGCACCTTAATGTGCTAAAAGATTGTCAAGTCTCTTTTCAAAGAAAAAGATCGCTTTGAGAACCTGGTCAGTGAGCTATTAAAACAAGAAGGAGTTTGAGGAGCCCAGTGACCGAGATGGGTCATCACTCTCAGGTACAGGCAGCCAATATTCAGCTGGACATAAAAACTGGAAAAGAACTCTTTTTTTTTTTTTTTTTTAATGTAANTTTTTTTTTTTTTTTTTTTTGTCCCAAAGACAAAATGCAAAACAGATTTGAACTTTTGCTTTGGTAGCAGTTGCCAAAATATGTTGCCGGCAGGACAATCCTATATGTGAGGATGTAATATGTAAGGCAGGAGAAGATAGCAGACAGAGAGTTTCTTTGGAAAACAAGACAGTAATGAAGCAGCAGAAGAAATAGAAAGAAACATAAAGTATTTCCTTATTTTATATTGCTGAGAAGTCTGTCTTTTGCACATAGCTTTGGAAAACTTAAGAATTCCGTAATGAGAATGTACTTAAATTGCCTAAGCCTACAGACGTGAAATCACCACTAAAGACCCTGTCCCTACCATGTTATTAAAGGAAAGATGTGGTCTCCAACAAACATCTTGGCTAAAGCAGCACTGGCTACATAACAGTTTGGAGAAAGCACTAAGTGATGAGTCTGGGAGCATGGAGCTAAAACATAGTTGCATTTATAGCAGTCTCACAAACTGCTCTTTTCATAGCCAAAAGGGATTTTTTTTTTTGTTCATTTATTTGTTTTTAAAAACAATTGAGCCCTCTCCTGTTACTACCCAGCATGTGGCATGTGAAACAATCATTAGAGTATTCAAAAATAAGCTTTTTGAACAATACATGTAGTTTATTAAGCCAAAAGTGGCACTCCATCAATGTGTTGATTTTAAGCCAGCAATGGGCAGCACCAAAGCACTCAGGATGTGTCTTCAGAAGCAACTTGACCAAAAAGAATAAAGGTTTCTAATGGTTATTTTACCTCTGCCCCACAGCCTACCACTGCTTATATTTACTGTCTTCAGTCTTTAGAGGAGTTCCCTGTTTACTCTCCCGATACCAAGGCCTGTCTTTCTCCTCAAAATAATTCCAAACCATGGACGCATTATTTTCTTGATAATTTTTCTGTGGAGCTGCAGAAATCTATTGGGGTGAATATTAAGAAATTACGATTTCCTTTCAAAAAAAAAAAAAAAAGATAAAATTTGACCTTATCTGTCTTATTAAATTGTACTCTAGTATCTCACCTCTTCCTGACCTTGTTTCTCCCTGGCTGCCCACCTTCTTCATGTGGCTTTTCCCTGGAGATGAGATTGTGGAACCAAAGCTCTGGATAGTTCACTACCTCAGAAATTTCTGCAGCCAAGTTTTGAGAAAGGCTGGTTTGGTGACATATACAATGAAATGAAAATCACGTATAACTGATGAGGATCTTTTTTTTACCTGGTGGCACCAGGAGATGTTTGCAGAGACTGACAGTGTCTGAATACTTATCTTTTACTGCAGGTATGCCTTGAAAAGTCTTGATTTTGTGTCAGCTTTGATTAAGCATGGCTTGTCTCTCTTACATGAAACTTTGTGACAGGTTTTCTGTCTCCCCAGCATGCTTGTTGTAGGTGTTCTCAAAAGTTGGTGGCTCTGATCATCTCTTCCTTTATTCTTACTGGTAACATGGATGAAAACATCCCTCTTTCATTTTGTAAGGCACTAACGAAAACGTTCATATTCCACTTAATAATTATGGGTGGAAACATCTTGTCATATCCTGCAGGGAAGAAATCTCAGTCCCTTGCTTCCAACATGTTTTCTTGCTGTGTTCCCATATCATTCTTTTCTCCTGTCCAGGAAAGAGAAATGCTCAGGACAAGATGTCCAATCAGCTTGTTTATAAAACAGTGCTCACAAAGTTAAACTCATCAAAGCAATTTCCCAGAAAAGTGCTAACAAAAGAGAATGATGACCTACACATGGGATCATGGTAGCAACAGTCACAATTCAATAGTTTACTGTACATGAATGTTTTCATATTTGCCTTTCCCTTCAATAAAACTTTTGGGAAGAGCATGAGTAGAAGAAGCAATAAAAATTTAGCCAGACTTTAGTTTAGCTGTATAATTCTGATGAGCCTCTGTGATAATCCCAGCAAGGAGATGCAACCCTAAGGGGCATTTTGCCTGACAGCTTGGGGGAAGGCAATGTTATGTTGTCTCTTCAGCAATGCCTTCCTGAACAGCAGGTTTTCCCAGTTCCACAACACCAGAGCATGGTGGATTGAACAAATGTGCCCATCTTGGACCCCACGCCTTCACTCTGGCTTGCCCAGACATCATGAAAAATGCTCACATGGGTGACCTCTTGGCTGCCTACGAGGTGGCCCAGCGTGTGCATGAGCTACAGATGTCCTGTGCTCAAACACCCGGGAGGGCAGCACTTGCTGGAGCTGCACACACAGTGAGCAAGAGCATTGCTCCAGCAGCTTGTCAGCTTCAGATGGCACCCTTATTTCTTCCCATATTTGGCAGACACTTCCCCTGCTTTCCACACTGGGAAGTACTGGAAGGATGGTAAGCAGCCCACCCTCCAAGAATTCAAATAGCTGCCAGAACTGGTCCCCAGTGATGCCTTAGAGATGTGAGTTGAGCAAGGATGCAAGACCAAGAACCCCAGCCCTTCCCTCCTATATATCAGCTTTAGGTTTTACACAGTTTAAGGAGTAGGCATCGGCCTCCCACTCAGCAGCAATCTGCATTGCTTTGCTGACTGCACTGGAGCTCAGGTACAGACCCAGGATTTAGCCCTGACTTTTCCACCACTGTACCAGCTGATTCAGAATGTTGACTTTAGTAGCTGAAGAAGAGATTGATACACATATGTCTCCCCACCACAAATCAAAAGAGAAAACTGCTTTTGCACCCTGCAGAAACACAGCCTTCTCCTGCTGAAGCCAATGCACAGAAAACACTGCATCAAATACATTAAGGAGAGCATTTTGTACAGATGAAAGGTAGGTCTAGCAGTCTGTCTGGTTTTAAGTCAAAAAAGCATGCGTATAAACTGAAAAAAATCACATTTTCCTTTGAGCTTACACCTTAGTATTTCCTGCCTTACAAAAACTGAATGGAATTAATAAACATGGCAGTATGGGGAATTCAGATGTTGATGCTTTTCTCTGCAAGAAATATAGACGCGTGACAAAGCACAAAGAGAGACACAAGTTAAACCTTGGAGAGGTGATACCAGCCTGCTTCCTGCTCCTGATAACTGGGATGCAGGAAGGAACTGCTTCCTTACACAGGTTGCACTTTTCAGGGACTTTCAGCCTGGACTCTGGTTGCTTGCTGGGAATAGACTTGCCAGCATTTTGCATCACTTTGTAGTGGATGTGGACTGATAACTTTCAGGACGTGATGTAAAATGCAGTTGCTATTTCCTCAGGCTACTAGAGATCAGGAAAGATAGAGTGATGACTGTTGTTGGATGTGATTAGACATCTCCTGTTTATCTTTCTGCCTCCTTTTTTTTCTGATTATGAAGATAGCAGAAAAGTTGTTAATTTAAATGTGTATCTGAAGCAGCTAGAGGCAAGGGCTTTCCCCAGTGGTGTGTCAATACAGGTAAAGAAATGAAAAACATTAGGACTAGGATGCATCACACAAAAATAAAATCCATTTGATGTGCTGCAGGTCTGATCATTCAATCCAGACTTTCAGCTTTACTTACAGACACGTTTGTTTGTCTAAGTCACTGTTCCAGAAATTAAATGGGTGAGAGGGCTGATAACTGACTTTAACTTTCTTCCTCCATGAGCTGCTTAGAGTGGCCTGGTAGCCAAATTGCTTGTAAGCTTGTGTAGCTGTGAGAGCTGTCCCAGTAGGTTGCAAGACTTTAATTTAATCTCAGTCCTGGCCAGATAACTAATGGGAAGTGATCAACCAGTTAAAGATGTTTAATCATATGGAATACTGTGAAGTTATTTACAGCTGTGTGGCACTGAGCTTCCTACCCTGGCATTTAGCTCTCCAAACATGTTCGCTGTCCAAATCACCCAACTGCAGCAGATGGGTAAAACCACCCAGTGCTCACCAGTCACTCTGAAAAGCAACCTAGTCAAAGCCATCTGCTTTGGATCATTTTGGTTAGGGCTGGGTTACTTAAATCCTCTTGCTGCATTGCCCAGTTTCAGAATTATGTGAAGCAGAAAATATGTGTGGTGGCACTTACTCCCTAATAAAAAATATTCTGCTCTAACCCTCAAAGCAGCTCCAGGGGTGCAAGCAAGTGTACATGCATATACAAATACATTACATGGAACTACTCTGCAGGTGATCCATAGCAGCCTGCCTCTTCCTCTTTCCACTGCCCTCATTTTGGTAGATATTTAGCTGCTGACCATTACCTTGAGACTTTGCTTCTGAAACAGAAACACCTTCCCTCTAATATTGCTGTTCCAGGCCTCATCCAGCATGAAACAGTGCAGATACAGCAGTTCCTTAAAATATTACCTCCTCCCTCCCAAAAAGATGGATAGAGAGGCACTACTAATATTTCCTTGTATCACACAGCACAAGCCCTACACCAAATCACAGTGCACAATGGTGGACACAATTTAAAATAATCTCTCTATTTTTTAAACATGCTGTCAGTCAGCTCTTCGGCAGCACAGAGATTTGCACCAGGCTCAGAGGTGTTAGCTCTCCCCAGTATAATTGTGGTGACTTGGCACCCTTTTCTTTCTCCAAATCAATTCTTCAGAAAACACATGGATGACTCAGTGAGAACATCAAACCACATCCTGAGACTATTTTACCTCTGTGAGGAATGATGGAAATACTTGTTTTCAAGAGCAAGAAATAAACCTCCACGCTGGTTAGTGACTAAAAAGGAAGTTGACAAATAAGATGCTATTAAGAAAAGGTTAAGGTAAGCTCTTCCTTTGGAGAGTTGAGCTCGGAGCAACCTTGAGATTTCAACAAAAAGTGATGTGGGAAAAGAGAAAGTAATCTACAGAGAAGATTTATTTCAATTGTAGTATTTTAAATTCCTTCCATGCATGGAAAAAGGTGGAGACTTCTTCCCAAGGTGAAAAAGGCTACACTCAGGAACAATCAATGAGGAACAACAGAAAAATGCCTAAGGAATCATCAGTGTAAATGTATAGAAGGCCAAGTCAAAAGGAAAAAACAAACTTGTCCATGTGAGGTCCTTACAGATTTTAAAATACAAGACTGCAGAAAACATTTCATTGCAATGAAATGCAATGAAAGAGAATCTTATCTTCGTCTTCAAATGCCCTCTTTCCCCATCCACAAATTTCACAAAGTACATGCCTGCGGTTTTTGCTAAACCCTTTTAAAATGTACAGCACAGCCTTTTCCAAGTCTCAGAGAAAAATTCAAAATGTTGTACAGCAGCTGAATGCAGAGCTTCCATTTAACTCTGCATTGTGGACTCCGTCCCCCATGGGGAGTTTAATATATGGTTTCAATTCCAAACCAGCATCACTTTAGGGACATCTTCTTCCTTTATTAATGCAGCCCAAGAGATGATACCCCTATCTATTGAAAGCAGCTTTAATAAAAAAAGAGAGTATTTTCAATACAAAAGTAAATTAATTGGACACTTTTGAAAACAGGTATATTGTACCCTCATCATAGGGTGGTAGCCCCTTGATTTTGAAACTGATAAATAAAGTGTCCTTGTATTCCTTAACCATCCTCCAGGGAAAGCAGTTTGTAAAGTGTAAAATTGCTCAGGCACAAATATTTATCACAGATCCAATAAGATTTTATGTGCCTTGTAACTACAATATTACATGTTTTATGCTCCTTCAATCTTTGCTTTAGACTACATCCAGTTTCTTCAGTAGAGATAATTTCACAACCAGCGGAGATCTGTAAACAATATTTTGTTACAGCCCCATGAATACTAGGTTGCCATTATTTCCCCTGTAGCTTCAGTGAATCTTTATTCTTCCTGAACAGACGTTGTTCATGTTCAAAAAATGCCAGATACAGAAGGCATAATTATCTTCATTTTATGGGATTTGTCAGGTTTACACAGTTTACAGCCCATTAGAAGTTAGCCACCATTATAATTTTTAAGTACCTGGCTAGTTCATATCGTTCTGTAGATGCTGCTTTGTAGAACAGAACGTCTTGTCCTTCTTTAAAAATATAGCAGTATCACAAAACCAAGGCACGCATAAAGATAGGCTCCATCCTGCCCCTTTGATATAAAGGCAGTTAATGGAGGTATTAAATATTGCAGCTTTAGGTGTACAGCTGATTTACTCCATGCAAATCAGTGCAAATCACTCATTATCTGGGAAGCATGGCTTGAGTACTTCTGTAGCTGTTGGAATTAGGATTCACAAATCCAGCCTCCAGTCGTGCCTGGGGCAGAAGACTTTTACATTCACCATGCTGAGGCTATGGGTATCTGAAAAGAGCATTGTGGCACTAAGCAACCACTACTGGACCACTCCTGTCTCTCTGCTGTGTCAGCATGAAGAAGGAGCTGGAAATGGGACTTAATTTGATTGCAAAATGAAACCAGTGCAGTCAGGGCAGTGGGGTAGGGGAATGAAGAAAGTCCTGAGGTAGCCATGCTTCTGACTGTTCAGCACAGACTAACAGGGACACATTCACCACCCCAACAGGGAATCTGCTGCATCCCTTCCAGCACTGTGGGTACAGGAATGGTTGTCTGTGTTGCTGCATGAGAGATGGCTGATGCTTGACATTGCCCAATTGCCATTTTCTTCTATGCTTTTTCCCTAGAGTTTTATGCCTTTATCAAGGCTGTATTTCTTCTTTGAATCCTTGGACTTGCTACGCATTCTCTCATCTTACATATAATTTAGCTCATGGACTTTATCATATCCTAGTGGCAATTAGTGAAATCAGACAAGGTCACACAGCTGTGCTGCTCCACATGGAGCCTTGGATCACCCAGCTGAAACCTAGACCAAGGGTTGGAGAGACTGCTTGTTTTATCCATGCGAACTCAGTCAACATCATCTGTGCTCTGGCAATAGCTGTGTTAGCTTCCAGCTTCTGCTCCCTTTCCCACTCCCATGGCTCCTGTGCTGCTCCAGCAGCCGGCTAGACAGAACTCTCCCCCACTCTGGTTAGGAACAGAGGTATTTTCAGTTCAAACGACCTTTGTTTTATAACAAGGCAATAGCAAGTAGCATTTGCTTAGGTGAAGGTATCTTAACTGCCTCTGACAGGCTGTGCTGAGCAGATCATAAATAGGCCTGCCACAGCCTGTAGGCAAAGGCACCATCTCTGTCTGACAAAAAAGCAGGGCACAAACCAAGGTATTACCCTGCTGTTGATGGAAGCAAAGCACAAGCAGGGCCTTGATGGTTGTACAGGGCTTGCTACAGGGCTGCAGAGCATCTCTGCTCTGGTAGTGCACATGGCAGATTTGGGGTCCTGCTCCCAGCCCCATAGCAGAAGATTTTTCTTTAATGTGTGTTTGACTTTCTGAGGAGCAAGTGTGGCTTTGGAACAGTGGTAAGCATGTCTGGGTAGCAGGGTTCCCTGACACCACAATCTGCAACTTATTTAAACATCCTACAGAGATCTTTCTGCATTATTATTGTAAAATATGGCATATACAGGGTATTTCTAAAATAATTTGAAGACATTAAATTCCCTTGCAGAGCATCCATTAACTGCAGGCTATTACAATAAATAAGTGGTGTAATTATCGGACTAATTGTCCAAAAAGCTTAAACAGTCATTTTAATGAATGTTTCTGCTGCTGTCTTAGCCATCGCACTCTGCCTGGAAGCCCAGCAGCACCACAGCTCCCTGGCAGAGGAGACCCCTACAGTTCTTTTGCTTTGAGCTTTTTCCCAGGCCTACCTTCTCAGCACACCTTTCCCCTTTCCACCTTTCTCCATGTCTGTCCTACATGCTTCAACAGCGCTTGTCCACCATCAATAACTCAACAGCAGCTGCAGCAAGTGCATTTTTTACCGCGGCCTTCTGCTTCCCACATGCCACAGTCTGTTCTCCCTGGCTCTGTCTTCCTCAGCAGAGGGAAGAGGCAGGCATTTCAAGCCAGAGAAAACTCATGGTGTGGCTGTCCTGTGATCTGATATGGGTAGAAAGAACAAGCAATATTTCTCACCCTCTTCTTCAGGCCATAGTCATCAGATACTTCAGTTGCTATCTTGGTGTATGTTACTCAAAGAACACGTATTGAATGACTCAGGGGATAATGATTTTTTATTGTAGAGTGATCCAGCACTATGACAAACAAAGCACTTCCACCTTCCGTGGTATTTGATTATTGGCTTCTTCCAAGTGTGCCCAACAGGGCCATATTAACTTGAAAGAGATAGTAAGACTTTCAAATTTACAGGGAGTTGGACAACTCAGTGGGAAGGAAAAGGAACAGAGGGAAAAACAAGATGTAGAAGTGTCCGGCTGAAAGGTTTGGCAACCTGCCATAGCCACAGGAAAGTAGAGGAGATGAAGAGGAAGAGGCTTTAAATAGGAAGGGTCACAAAGCTGCAGATATCCTGGATATTTAACAAGATGCTGTCACTTGGTAAAGAAGATTGATGTTCCTAAGGTTCTTAGACAAATGTTGTTTGAGGAGAAAGTGAGAGTTTAGACTGGATAAGCTCGAGAGGTCCCTTCCACTCAGCACTTCTGTAGTTTAAAGAGCTGGATCACAAAGGACCAAAGCCCTTTAGTCATACACAGGTAGTGAGTGAAGGATGAGGACAGAAGTGGAACAGGGTGGAGAACAAACAAGAAAGTGGTGGGTACTTTTTCCAAGCAGAAAAAGGAAAAGTAAAAGCAGAGCAGCCATGGAAACTTTTTGCAACTTTCCTCCCATTTTCAGAGGCAAGTCTAGAGGCGACCTTTCATGTTATTTATTTAAAGATAGCAAAATACTCTTGAATTGTCAGCAGATGAGCAATTGTGGAGGTATTCAGCTTCCTGTCTGTTGTCAGGTGGCAAGAATTGCTCACCTTCCCCCTCCCTACTAAAATTAGTCATGAAGCTCCTGGTGACTTCACTGAAAAGTAGTCTTAGCTTTCAAACACTTGAAAGTCTCCATCCTTCAGTATGCTGGTAAACTTAAGGTATAAGGAGGCCAAAAAATTACAGAAAGGAACTTTTTGAGTTAAGAAAGTGTGAGGTGTTTTTCAAAGAAAATATAACCAAAATAAAGATTATTTCTTTCCTGTTGGGAAAAAACCCAAAGCTCTGTCTGTCTATCCACCACTTTTTCTTCTTGTCTTAAAAGCAGCATTCCCTACCATCCACACGCACATAGAATGAGCACTTTTTGTGAATATTGGCTCAGGATCCAAAGGATAAATCCGCATGAAACTATCAGTTTTCTGTTGGATAGGTTCTGTAGAAATTTTCCAAACACTTTAGTGAGAGAGAGATAAAACACCAAAAGACTGCCCCAGCATCCTTCATCTATGCCATCTACAGAGGTGCCTCCACAGTTGACAGGTGAGGGACATTTTAGCACCTTGATGCTTCAAGTGAGGCAAAAGCAAATGGGATTGGAAAAGCAGATGTGATTACTGATGCATCAAATTCAATTCCCTGCAAATCCAAGGAGCTGAGCCTTGATAGCTCCTGTGTATGATGCCTTCTTCAGACCTGAAGTAGGCTAGACACATCCTACACACACTGACTGGCATGACAGCAAATGGAGATCACATTATGGCAGTGGTTTCGAAGGGAAGGAAAAATGCAGTGCTGATTTCCATTTCTCTTCATCTCTGATGTTCCAGAACATATACATTCATAGCCAAGTCCTCCAGTGTATCACTGGGCAAAAAACCAAGACTGAGAGGTTTTGCAAAGCCTGTTTTCACAATTATGTTCCTCCCTCAACACAGACATGAAGATGGCCAAATTGAAACTGAAGACTTCAGAGGTATTCTCAGGTCTAAAGAGTTGAATATATGCGTTAAAACAAAACCCCATCATAAGTATTATTCAAATAGGCCTCCTCAAAAAAACCCCAAACCTCAAATCATATTAACCTTAAAATAATTTGTTTCTCTTACTCAGAGAAAAGGAACATATTTGTACATTTTCTACTGAAAAAAAAAAGCTTCCTAAAATACAGTATAAAACTTTAGGTAACACATTGACTGGTGGTATCTGCAGCTTGGTATAGAAATTTTCACTCTGTGCTACCTCTACTAAGGTTTCTTAACATTTCCCAATATAATAACTGGATTTCTTTTAGAACTTGCTCTCCTCTACAGGACTGGGTTCTGTTTATATTTGCAAAAAACCCGTTTTCAATGAGATAAAGGGTTTCAGCAATGCCTCAGCGGCAACAGAGGCACTGAACTAGTGGGCAAGATCACAGTCTGCCCTGCTTGTATTTTTAGCAGGTTAGATTTGGTCTGACAGCACATAATGTTGTTGTTCCCAGCTTCTTGGCTGATTGCTTGACCTGGTTTCTAACCCGAGTAACCTTCCTGTGTCTCCCTCAAGCTGAACAGCAAGGACAGTATGCTCTGTGCCATCTATGCACACTGCGTGATCCATTTTGTCAGGCTAATAAATAAATATTTAGTGCAGAGATTTAACAAGGGACTGCTCATATTTTTTCCATATTGACCGGTCTCAAGACTACTTACTCAGAGATGTTATGAATACCACATCCATAATTTTTGTGCCACTGGGGATAAACTATCTGCTGTCACTTTTGCTAGAGGCTTGTGATACTGGTGGATTACACTGGTGATTCATCAAGTGGTATTTGGCTGCATTTGCCAACCATTTTGCATTGAATTTTTCATCATCTTTGTTCTTCAGAGGCAGAGACTTAAATCAATGTTCTTGCTGGACTGGACACATGAGCATCTTTGAACAAGCACAGCCTGTACATGAGACCCTAAGCAACCTCCTGTCTCTGCATGTTGGGAGCACAGGGAACTCCAATATTTTCCCCAAACTTTGGGGATTTTTTAGGCTGGTTTTGGTAGTTTTTTCTCCTTTTTCCTTTTCCCCATTTTACTGGAAGTCAGGATATTGTGGGAAAGGCTGGGGATGGAGACTGAAGCCAAGAGGACAAATAGCAATGAGTTGGGGTAGATGAGAGGAGCAGCTGGCAAGGCAGAGGATTGCTGTATCTTTCATAGATAAGGCAAATAGAAGCAGCATCAAAACTATTAAGCTGCACATTATTAATTTTTTATATGCTGCTAGTAGTTACATTGAGCCCTTCTTATCACCTTCCATACTTTTAAAACCTTCTGGTAATGTTATAGCTCCTGATCATTCCCTTAACCTCTGAAGACCAGAAAAAACAACATTCATAATATGAAACCATTGCACAGTTTTCAACAGGCATTGATAAAAATATGGTGCTTACAAAAAAAAAAAAAAAAAAAGAAAAAAGAAAAAAAAATTAAGATGTTCCTGTCATTTCTTCCAAAGAAGGAGGAATTCCTTTAACAGGAGGAGGAATTTCTATTTTACAAACTCTCTGAGCCTATGAGAACTTGACTGCAACATTAGATGTTGCAAGCTCAGATCTCTCAGCCTAAACAAATCAATGGCCCTATTGAATAGACCCATCAAAGAACCATAGCTCTCAGGGAAACATCCAGTGTCTCAGATAATGAATCAAAGGGGAAAATAGTAAAAATAAATAAGGACAATACTGAACCTTTACTCTTCTGCTTCCTTGCTGTCCCAAGAAAACCAGGAGGAAGTTATTCCTCATGCATTTCTGAGAACTAATTTGAGGCAGCAATGGCACCCATAGTTTAATCAGCCATGTACTCTATGGAACATTGCAGAAGGGGATGCTACAAACCCCAAGTTTTCACTGAGATGATTCACTGCTGCATTACTGCATTTTTATCCTGTGTATCCAACTGATTTCAGCATAAAACTGGAATACTTCAAGGATGACTCAGACCCACTACTTTAGTTTCAGGGGAGATGGCATGGAGACATCTAGGAACAGCATAAATTCACAATTTAAACTCCTTCTGTCCTCGGAGCAAAACATTGATTAAAAAATAAGGCTCTTTCTGAAGAGTTCTGATTAGAGAGTAGAGGTTAATGGCTAAAAAACATACCTTTAGAAAGCAGATTAAATGCAGCCTTTAGGAGGAAATGTGCCATCTCCCCCTGACACAATGGTAGGGCACAAACACAGCAAGATGATGGCAGGAACCTGACATTTTAAGTGTCGAAATAGGGGTGGTTTTTGAGCTGAAGTTGGCATTAAGAGGCTCTGTAGTTTCAGCATTTTATGGTCTCCCAGAAGTTGCTGAAAGGAGATTTTAGAACACGTGTTTCACTTCACTCTTGCCCTTCATTACATTAATTCATTCCACTAGTCATTTTCAGATGTATCAAGAGAAAGATGTTTTCTATTTTGTACATAGAAAATAATTCTTCCCTGAAAAAAGCTCAGAAAAGCCCATTTCTTACCCCTGCCCCTCTCTAGTTCTCTGTGTACACTAGTTCACAGGGCAGCAGAGCAACTTCTCTTAATTTCTGCCGTCTCATGAACCCGGAGAACTAATGATCTCTTCTCTTGTCTCTTAAGAATTGTTTTTAACAGAATTAAGCCAGAGTAACTGAAGGTCTTCTATTTCTTAGAGGGGTTTTGCCCTGTGTGGAATGAGCTATTGCAGACTGCCTGGAACAAACATTAATGTATAAACTCTAAAAACACAGGCATCAAACTTCATGAAAGTACAGGCAGCAAGAAACTGCTTTGAAGCTCCAGCAGCTTGACAGCAGAAGAAAGCGTTTTTGAAGTGACATTCCTGTTCCCTGGTGTGGCTTGCACAGGAGAGGCATTGACGAATTCTTGGCATTAGCACCACCTGTGTGGTCTTACTGGTAGGAAGAGTTTTATCCTGATTCAGGGAAGGAAGAATTAGAATAGAGCCTCACCCAGTGGGAGTAGGTGCCTTCCAGACTTGGTTGAAAAGTCAGCATATTTGTTCCAGCAGAAGCATGACCTGCCTGTTTCACTGAACACCATTTAGCCATGTTTGGCAAAAATACATCACCTTGTCAACAGGAGATAAAAAGGGGAAGAGGAGGAAGGAACTACAGCACGAGTCATACCATGAGCTGGCTCACAGTTATCTTCATAAATTGCATTGTCTGGATTGTGTGGCTGATCCCCAACACAGCAAACACACAATGAACTCTGCTGGGAAGCCACACACCTCTGCAAGAGTATGGTGAGATTAAGCAGGGTAGTCATGCCCATGGAATCACTTGAGGCTTGTTGCAAAACCAGTTTGTTCTCCTGACTATTCCCAGCTAGTTTCTCCCTGAGAAAAAAACACTTAAAGAACATATTTTATGCATCAGAGCCATTACAAAGTTGCAAGGGAAGTAGTATACCCTCCATAAAAAATCCTGGACAGTTTGTCAAAAGCCTGAGTTGGGGAGCCAGCCTCTATTTCTTGAAGGACAAAGCCGTCTTTTTCTCCCACAGTTACCAAAGTAACACAATCAAAACCCTAGAGCTGAAATGAACCCTCACTTGTCAGTGACCTAAGAGACTAGATATGATAAACAACTCAAATCCCTCAGATAATTGTTTCTCTAACAGCAAGCAACAAGTGACGAGAAACTGGTAATAAATGCACATATTTTCATTTCTACTTGGAAAATAACTCAGCAGAGAAAGACCAGCACCAACTGCCTCTATGAAACCAGTGCTCTAAGCATGGCAGGAACCCATGAGGGTAGATGACTGGAAAAGGAATAAATGGCACAGAAAGTCATCTCCATCACTATATCTCCTTATCAGACCTGCTGGGATCATTCAGGGGTCTGTCTGACTTGCTGTAGGAGCTTCATGGCAGACTTCTCTGAGCTGTCAGCTTAGTCGATGCTTAGAGTGTACTGAAGGAAATCAATTACAGGGCTAATGATTATTGGCAAGAACAAACATGAGCTAATGTCTTATCTGTGTGAGCTGCTGATTCATCACTAGCTCATAGACCAAATATTTTAGGCCCAGGGAAAAGATTGGTAGAAACATCTTGATAGAGCTCAGTTTGATTCTACTGTATGGAGTGCCCTCCATGCTGGACATGGTCATTTGGAAAGGCCAAGACATCCCATAGTTAGGGTTTAACATACAATGTGTACTCAGCTCTAGAACACCCTGATCAGACAGAGCAAACACAGGACACTGCACACCTGCTCTTTAAAGTAATTGATGCCTTTATACTGTGACTCAATATGTGTGGCTCTGTCCTCTGCTGATTGACCAGATTGGGACTTTCCCTTCAGAGGTAAACAGCCTGAGGGCTTGGTAAAGGTCTTATGGTCCCAAGATGTGGTCCAAAACAAGTCAGAAAATGTTTCAGTCCTCTACCCACATAACCAACATAAAATACAGGTTGCTTTAGGGTACCAAAAATCAAACTTCAGTCCTTAATTATCCATCAGCACCATTCCTTTCCTTGTTTTCCTGTAGCTCTGAAACAAATGTTATTTAACTTCATTAATACTGGAATGATGGACATTTACTGCATTTATACCTACCTCTACTGCAAACAAAGGAAGACAGAGATTTAAAAGCATTCCTGTCAGATCAGTTGCAGGGTCTGTTGTCCCTGTTGCAACTCATAAATTTTAAAAGGGACAGCTCTCATCTCAGAAAGCCCCATGGTTAAAAAAAAAGAAAAAGAAAAAACTCCAGCAACACAATTGTGTTATGTAGTTAATGCTCCAAAGTGTACACTGCTTGGATTTTGACCTTTTAAAACTCCATTAAGCTATGTAAATACAGTATCAAGGAATGTGCACTGCTCACAAGCAGTCTGTAGCATGGGTTGGATGCCATACTGCCAGTGGGATGATGAAGCCTCTTTATTGATCTGCATAGAACAGACCCATCGTGGAAATTGTGTTTGGCCCCCCTCCCCCTTTATTGTAATATCTCTTTGACTTCATCCTGTGGGTCAGCCACACAACAGTGCAATACCTCTTCCCAAATAGCTAACTTAGAAACTGAATTAACACATTTGCTATTAAGGCTTGGCTTGTTCCCACAGCCAGGAGAAGGACAAAGGAACAAAGGGATGCTTATGTACATCTCCCATGACATCGCAGCTTTTCCATGTTTAAATTATCTGCCTTCTGCTCTACTGTAGCAGCTCTTTATTTTGTTTCTTCACATAAGCATTTATCTGATGCATTAGGAAGAATGAATACTTTGGCAATCAAAGGACCAGATGTAGAAGTGGTTTTATGAAGCAGCTGAATTATTTCCTGCAGATAAATCACCTGGGCCATGACCTTTTCTACCCTCATTCACCCACCTAACTGCTATTGAAAATGCTCACTGTTCCTAAATATTTACCAGATAATTGATGGCAAGGAAATAAGCCAACACTTCTACCAGATTACCATCCTACCCCTGATGCAACAGAACAGTTTCAGAGTGATCAATTTATATGTGGGGATTTTTAAAAGGGAAACAAAAAATTCTCTTCAAACTTAGCTATAGGAAAACACTATCAGGAAGCCAAAGGGCCCAGGCTACACAGATTTCTTCACTCATGATATACTACAATTGGTTTCTTCTCGGGTCTTTTTGGTAGTATTTTAAATTTCAGCATCCTTCCTGGGACGATAAACAGGTAATCTAAGCATCAAATGTAAAAAACTGGATTTCCAGACCAATAGTTCTATGGCAAAATTGGACCCACAGGACTAAAAAGTGAATCTCTAATTAAGGAAAAAAAATATAAACCAAAATCAACCCTCTCAGAAAGTCTCCTCACAAGCATGGTGAGGTTGACAAGTTTTTTTAACAAAAAATTTTGAGCAACATTTTTTGCTTTAGGCAACATGCTTTGATGAAGCTGGAGGGGATATGAATCATATTTAGGCAGACCCATGTAGAAATACACTCAATGTACAATTGGTGCACAGTTGGACAAACTAAAGCTCCAACAAGAATATGCTTGCACATAGAGCGAACTCAGCCTTTTTTCAACCCTTCCCTGAGAATCCAGAACCAAGAAGTGTGAGAGCTGGACTGCTTTCTGTGGCCTTACATTCAGCTCAGAGCTGGCAGCATAGGTGAAGCATAAACAATGCTGAATAGATGCTATTAGACTGTATCTGGCTAGGAGGAAATTGGTAAGGACACAATCTACATTCATCCAGGTCTATATATCAAGTGTGATTTTGGCTGATCTCTTCAGAATAGCAAACATGGTATGCAGCTTTTGCACCCGTAACAGACCCAAGAGTCCCCCAGCACAGTTCCCCCCTATATCCTCTTTCTCTCTCTGACAAGTAGGAAAACATTGGCAGTATCATCCTAGAGGGGACCTCTGTTGGAGCAGTAAGGGAGTGGAAGAAATAAAAGCCAAATACACACAGAAAGCAGTGGCCAAAACAAGGTGGCATCAAAAACTTCTGCATGTCAGGAATAGCACAACCTGCCTGCCGTGAACACAGCTGGGAGGACAAGTGTGTGAAAGGAGAGGGAAGCATTTCCAGTTTGGATGTGCTCCCAGGATTTTGAGTCATAACACATGCAGCTTGCCAAAAGTGCTCCTGAAAAGGCTAAAGAAGGGAAAGGTGAATCATTTTAGATATTTTCTCACATTATTTAAGCTCACAGCTGAATTTGGTTCAAGCTCTTGTGCCTGAGAGCTAGAAGCCACACTGATGCTGCTTTAGCTATAAAAATCATAGAGCACACCCAAGGTCCATCCAAACCCAGCTAAGTCATATGGGGGGCATTTACACAAGGCTTTGCTTTCCAACACTGCCGAAATACGACCCCCAAGCTACACCAGAGAGGCAAGAGCTGAGAAATACTTTGTACTACCTTTTCTCACCTATACCACTCAACTCTATTAAAGTATTTCTACCATCATTAGATCCCTGTGCTAGGGGCTTTGCAGGGCTCTTTGCTGACTACAAAAGCCAATGTAGTCTTAGGTACTCTTTGACACATTTCACAGTCACCCTAAACCAACAGAAGCACTGCATCCAGTCCATACAAATCTCCCATAGCTAGCAGCTCGTCCTCAACCTCCCACTCAGACTGAGATGCAGCACACTCCTTTACTACTGCAGAGCAGATACCACCTAACTTTTCCAGGCATCCTTCTTCCAGCTGCATAATCCTGTAGAGCCCACACCAGAAGCTGTCCTTGATTTAAGGACTATGTTCCTTCATCCTGCTAAAACCACTGCTTCACCTATCGTAATGTTTTGCTGCAGCTCCCTCATAATCATTTTGGGCAAGATTCTTCACTGATGCAAACCAGTGGAGCCACATTGATTTCAACAGGGCTCTGCTGGTTTTGTCAACTGAAGACATATTTCCTCTGGCTACACATTTCTCAGTGGCTTTCCCCTTTTATACTGGTGAGTTACAAAGCACCGTTTGCAATTATGCATTTCTATCACAATGTACAGATAGGAAATTAGTCTTCTGAGGCTTTCCCTCAGTCCCCCCGCACTCCCTGCTCAGTCCTTGAAAAGGCCATTTGAGAATGCAATATTAATCATCTGCTGTGCAATAATCTTGGAAAAATGTAATATATTCTGGCAAATCGTGGGGCCTCCAGAGGAACTGCCTGTCTCTGAACAAGCAGCTCTCATCTATTATCAGGCAGTGACGAACGCAGCTCCCCACTTATTTCCCACATCAGCATGCAAACAGCGACTCAATTCAATTGTGAGAAATGGGAGGAAATGATCTGTATTAATAAATGGTGAGAGCATGAGATTGTCCGATTTCAGAAAATAAGATCAAAACCACTGAACTCCCTTCATTGTCTCATCTGATACCTTCCCCTTGCTGTTAATGCAGCACTGGGAGTAATTAAGCTTCTGAATGTGACTTCATAATGAAGTCACATCACTCGAAACAATTAAGACAAGCATTTTGTGCACACTGTCATCTACTTTCACTAGTGTTTAAAGGTCAAAGAAACATTGCATTAGGAAAAAAAAGAGAAGGTAAAAAAATAGGTAAACTGCAGTAAACTCCGTGGGCTTGTCTAAGAACAATGAGTGCTAAGCATAAGGGTTCAAGCAAACAAACACACAGAATCCCATCCAACTGGATGGCAAGTTCTTTGGAAATGACTTACCACACTCTGATTGTGTCTGGAAATGTTACAGAGTAGAGCCTTCATCTCCTACCTGCTATAGGGCAGCAAGAAGATGTGCTGCCCTTGTCCCAAACTGCTTACAGTCTGATCACACCTGTAGACAATAAAAAGAGAGTAGTAATCAGATGAGGATTAGCAAGAAATGAACCCAGATAGCCCCTAATGTAAACCACTGTTACTGAAATGAAAAAGCTCTTCAAGTAGGAAAAAAGTCACCAAAATGTAAACTTCAATTGCACAAAAAATGCATCTAAAATTCTGCCAAGTTCTCTGGTCCTCTTTCTCCTTACATTTCTTGCTGGGAAGAGTGGTAAAAATGCAATCATGTGAAACTTGTTCTCACCAGATTTTATTTATTTGGTGACTGGTTTCAGCACAGATAAAAGAACCAGTGGTGGAATCAGGCTTTAAAACAATTCCTCATCTGCTTTTATCAGCATACTTTAAAGAAAGTAATTAGACTTCAGCAATAATACCCTTTTAATTATAGCTACAAGCACCCTCAGATGGGGAGGAAAGCACATTCATCTTTACTGTTCCTGAAGTGCACTAAGTGATGGGAAATAAGTGAATTTATGGAGCTCTTACAAATAGCTGTCAGATGCACTCCTACTTATTTTTATTCACTTGAATTTGTTTCTCTGGATGAATTTGGGAGAGACTTACTCTCGGGAGGAGCAAAGTAACTTTTTCTGTCAGACAGTCAGCCTGGGTGTTTGATTAGATATAGTTATCATCTGATGTTAATGAGCCAAGGGGAGGTGGAAATCAGGCTGGTATAGGACGTGGCTGGGGAAGACTATTTTTAGGTGTGTATCAGGTTGAACAAGCATCACATAAAAACATACATGTCTTTATCCCTTTGTCTTAGGGTGCAAGGTGCTTTCAAGTCAGGAAACAGAAAATGACCTTTACATAACTTGGAAGCAATATGTTTTGGAGTGAGTGTGATTCTGCTCACTAGTGCCAGGTAGTTTCAGAGCAGTAAAAACCCCTCACCTGCAGTCATTTTAATTTACCTTTGCATTATGCTCAGATCCCTTCTTGTGCCATTTGCAAAGGGCCTGCTGGGTGCACAGCCTGACCAGTCCAGATACACCATTTTAAGAGTCACCTCTCACAAGGACATTGCTACCATCTCAGTCTGCATCTCCAAATTGGAGAGGAGAAGCTAGGAACAAGTCATCGCCATCAGGACTGATCTCCATTTTCAAAGACAGTGTAATCAATGCTTCGTTGCTTGTATCTGGCAGTGAGAGCAGGGAGACATTTTCTTGCAGAATACTTTTTCCTTAGCAGAGAATAACAGTTTTTGAAATCAAAACATTTCAGGGGAGGATGTCAATTTTAGAAGGTGTTTTTTTGACAGGAAAATGTTTAAATGAACCATTTCTATTTTCTTGTTTAGTTTTGAAAAGGCATGAATGTTTCATTTCAATAATGTGAATGCATTTTGTTTCTACTTTTCCAGTTCTATTTGTTTCAGCTTGCATGGCATAATAAAATATGCATGATAATATTGAATTTACACACCTCCTTCATTACATGTATCCAGCATTTAATTTTGCTAATGAATTATATAGTTCAGCTATTATCAAAATGAACTATTACTGAATGAGATGTTTTGATACTACTTGGGGGAACAGAGTAGAACCCATCTAGATGAATAATTTCTGAAAGCTCAAAATTCATTTTTACCAGCATTTTTGGTTTGTGACCTTTCTTTCACTAGCAACCTGTGAAAGCCACTACTTCTGCCAGTGGAAGGTGGACTGTCTCTCTCAGACCAGTTTGAACCCAATAGAATGTACCACTGCCTGGACTTTTCCCATCATGGATTCATTCCTAGGACTCCCTCAGCAGAGGATATGCCTTCTCCTCAGTGTGTAAATATGATCTGTGAAACACCAGCTGAAATTTAGGGTATATGAGCACAAATGCAGAAAAGGGATTGAACAAAGATCCATCCCATATGTTGCTGCTTCTCCTGCTGTGTCCCTGCAAATCAGAGCTGCTCTGACTGAGGTACCTATTAAGTGGATTTGCAACATGGGAAAGCTTCCAGTTTGGGGGGCATTAATTATTCGAAATTAATAAAGTGAAGACAAATACATTCATCATCTCACTGTTCAGTACAAAATGTGATGAAACACAATTTCTCTCCTCCCTAATAAAATGAAATCAGAAAAATATTTAAGAGAGTAGCATGGAATTCCACAGTTTTGTCGGAAGGAGAAGAGGTATACAGCTCCTGGTGGTTTGAATAAATTCTCTTCACTTTGCTAATTTCAAATTGAGGGAATGTAGTAGCCCATGCTTTGGCGAAGATGCTTAGTTTTACTGTTTTCAGTCTTTTTCACTAACTACTGCAAAAATAAAAGACCATTTCTCAGTAATATCCTGACCTTTTTCTTTATGACTGCATTTTGATTATGCACAATATTATCCTGTAAAATTACATTTCCTAATCAATAAGAACCACTAAAATAATTTCAAAGTATCATTTGAATCCAGCCCTAATCTGATTTCACCCAGCATCTGCTTAAGCATGCCACTTAGCATGCGATTTCATTCCAAAAATTTGAGCTGTCAAAATAGCATTTTGGAGGACTATGTTTCCTGTATCTTAGTAATCCTGCTTCACGAGTGCTCCCTTTACAAGTGAAAGGATTCCTTTCCCTCAGCTGCTTCCCTTGATAGTAGTCTGGTCCTGGTGAATAATTTGTTTGTTCCTTTTCACACATCAACATGAGTAATGAATTTCCAACAAGTCTCACAGACTGTCTCTGATTGCCTCAGGAATGCAATCGTTGGCATGTTCTAGGATGCTGGTTTCCTCCATGTAAGATCAGGAATACCCTGTGCTTTCCTCCCCAGTCCTGCTTTTAAATTCCTTGATCTGTCTTCCAGCGTTGGAAAGGGAGGCAATTTCCATCCACATCTCACTAGGGATGGGAGCAGCTGGTCCCATGGTTAAAGTCAGGAAGTTAATGTCATTGTCAGCAAAACTCCACTGAGGTACCAGCCACGAGTTTGACGAATGTGCTGGTGATGTGTGACTCCTGGTGTCTCAGTTGACAGGACAGGATCAGGAGCCTCACAATCAAAATCAGAAGTGCTTCAGCTATTTTACAATGTGCTCAACAGTAGCATATACACCAGAAGCATCCACTGCACTCTCCCACTGCTTTGTTCGTGCTCGGGAGCTTAATGGGAGCAGCAAAACTTATGTCAAGGTCTGAAATAAGCTTCTGGTTTTAAATGATTTTGCACCAAGGACATATAACCTGAGCCAGCTTCTCTTTCCTTGGCATTTCAGGGGAAGCTAATGATTCTGAACACCTCAATTTTTAGACATCAGACTTGATGCCACCCTCAAAAGGGGTGGAAAAGAGAAAGAGCAGAGCACACATCTCCAAACATTAGACCTCTTTAAGGCATTTTGTGTTTCAACAAACACTTCTCACTTTCAAAAGACTCAGCTATGTTTTTTGACAAAGTCATTTTTCAGTGTAGCACTGCATTAAAAAAGCAAAAGAAAAATATGAACATCTAGGATGTTCAGAAATCTTTTATCATGTCTAATAATAAACCAAGGATTAGTTTTCTTGTCATTCAGCTAAATATTTTGAATTGCAAAAGTTTCTAGCTGAGTTTGTTCTCATGTAACTTTAAAAACACAACCCAGATACTTCTTTGGAATGCACAGGTGAGCAACTGACATTTTCTAACCTGATTGCAATTATTTTGGAACACATTTTACACTGTAATTAATTATAGTATGGGTCAAAAACAGAGAGATTCTAGACAACCATCACTCCTCTAAATTCTCCACTATGCAAATGTAATTTTTGCATTTCACCTTTTTTTTTATTGGTTGGTTGGTGTGGTTTGGTTACTCTCTTCTTGCATTAAGCAACTTAGAAGAATGGCCGAATGCAAAAAAAAGCTTTTAAAAGGGATATATCCTTTCCAAATCTACAGAGAACCCTGTGCAGGTGAGGTGACCAGTTGGGTATGTAGCAGCAATCTCATTAAAGAGGATTAGGAGTTAAAAAGCCCTCTCTTACTGTCTGTCCCCTGTAGGTGCAGTATCAGTGTGGGTGCTCCTCATTTGTTTATGTGCAAAGTAAAACAGGTTAGCTTTTTTTAGCTTTGCTGCTGTAATACCTCTTCCTGAGGTGTCCTGTTTGCAAAATGGATCCTTACCTGACCTGGCTTTTGGTGTTGTAATTCTTGACCCTGCTTCCCATCACCTGCTGCATCAGCTGGCTCTGGGCATTCAGCAGCAGTCACATCCAAAAGTCACCTCCACAGCTTTGTGTATGGGTTATTGCTGCCAGTCTTTGACAGAGGGGGTAAAAATCAACAAACCACAAACTCACACTCACCAGGAATTCTGCACCATCCTAGGGCTATATTCCTTGACTTCTCTGGGCAACCTGATGCAGTGCTTCACTGTCCTTTGATTAGTACCTTTCTTCTTGAAAAGCCTGCAGAAGCTGAATACAATTCTTCCCTGTTTTGGTCAGCCTTTTTCTGATCCATCTGGTCTCCTGGACTGCTTCTTAAGCATTTGGTTTGCAACCTTTCAGTGTCATGGTGAAAATATAATAAATTCTTTATCCCTTGATGCTCTTCTGCCCTGACCAGATATCTTTTTTTAAGTCTACCTTTGCACAACTGAAAAATGTGAGCTTTGGGCAGAATTGGTTAGTCTGACCTACATGGGATAAAGGTGAGCCTAGAAGAATATGAGTAGTATCTTTCTTCATAGGAAAATTTACTATCAAAAATCCTCAAATTCTTTGCAAGTAAGCTCACTTCACACATGTTCTCTGAGAGGGAAAAAACTCCTCATAACTGTAAATTTTATAATTTTAATATTGTCAAAGCCAAATGGCAGTTTTCATTTTGAAAAGCATTTCATGCTACATTCGATAATACTGTCTTTATTTTTAATAATATTGGTGAAGCTGACAAAATTTCAACTGTTTTGTTATCTTCTTTATTTTTTGTCCATTTTCCTGTGCTTAGAAAAGCCTTTTCAGCATTTTCTCTCATGTAGAATTTTCAAATAGTCAGCTTTAGGTCTTAACTAAAAAAAGGTGGATGTCAAAAATCACAGAATCCTGTCCTCCTCAGAGCACTAGAGCAGTACATCACATTAGATGGTTATTCTTCCCTTTAAAATGTATTAGTCCATTAATTATAGGTCAGTTCATAATTTCTCCTTTAGACTTTAGCTTCAGTTTTATTTACCTTCCTTTTTTCTTGCTATTTAGGTCATCCGTCTAACATGGACTAAATCTACATCTATTTACTTTCCTCTTCCTTCTTTGCAAATATTTTTCCTCTTAATTTCTTTCTGTGACATCATCCACTTTGAGCATTAGTTGTTTTTCAGGAGAAATCAGGGTCTACCTCATATTTTTCTTGTTGGACATTTATTTCAGGCAGACTTCAGTCTCGCCCTTCTTTGCATTGTTACCTGCACCTTGAAACA
Organism: Rhabdornis inornatus; assembly: GCA_013397075.1. Classification (NCBI taxonomy): domain Eukaryota; kingdom Metazoa; phylum Chordata; class Aves; order Passeriformes; family Rhabdornithidae; genus Rhabdornis; species Rhabdornis inornatus. Next base: position 1,377,587 of record VWZS01006721.1, read on the forward strand.
TTATCATGATCATCCTGGCAGACAGTTGTTTGCTACCTTTACTGCATGTCTAGGAGATTAGGGAAAGTAGGATGGAGAAGTCTCACAAGGCAGCCATTGTAGGTGTTTCTCCTATAGCAGTCCTCTGAAATTATCAAAATATCTGTCAAAAAGTTATTCCTGTTTTCTTTGTCTCCTTTGCCCAGTGTTTTATGTACAGTTTAAATCATGAACAGCCTTTGCTTGCGTTCACAAGAACCAGGTCTCAGTCCTGTACCAAAGCCAGCTGCAAGAGAGCTCATATCAGAGCTATAAGTATAGTGTTACTGTTGATAGCTCTTCACAACATACAGTGCTCTCAATAAATTAGGCAAAAAAAGAAAAAAAAGTCCATTCAAGATCTGAAAATATTTCATTGCACTTGTTGGTAGCACCGCAAGTCTGCAACTCTCATTTGTCAGATATTGAAAGCTTGTCATACTACAGCAAAGCACTTTAAAACATTTGTGCAAACCAGCTGGTTTGCATATGGGAAGTTATGCTATTATTCAGCAACACTGTGATTTTACAGTGCTTGGGAGGACAGCAGTGTGCTTAAACACTTCTGGTTGCACTGGTGGAATTTCAATTCACTTAACTGTTGGTATAATCTTTACATAGCTTCACATAATCTGTTAGAACTAAATTATGCCATGTCTTCCTGCTTATATTATTTTACTTCTAGTAATATGTCATTCCCATTCATTTAGAATCTCTAGAGTCTGCAGCTGAGAGCTCTAATTAGGTGTGTCTACAACTTTGGAAATTAGGTCTTCTATCTTATTTTCATGTTTGGATTCAATTTAGTATGTTGAAACAATTCCTTTGCTCTGGGATCTATCAATGTTTTCTCTTTCAGGATAAGAGTGGAACTTGGATCAGTCACAAAAAGTAAATGACTGTGAGCATCTTGCATGAAACCTACAGTTTGCTTGGTGATTCTCGTGTTTGTTCAATGCACATGAACTCACACAGAGCAATGCCATCACATATCTTTTATGAGCCTATTTTTAGATACAGTTTTGTTCAGGATGTGAAGTATTTTGCACAGGAATTTAAAAGCTCCTGCAGCACACACTCTGTAATTTCAAGGCCACCTAGGATTTCTTTTTTTGTCTCTGTTTTTGGCACAACTCACACATATGTTCAGATATCATCCTGCCTGTACTAATATAAACTAGTAACATTAAGAATTTTACTGGTTTTTTTTGTTTGTTTGTTTTCTGGAAAAACAATACAGTGCTTTTTGCAGACACTAGGTTAATTTCCTTTTCCTTTCCCTGCTCTGTCCTCATCATGGCCAGACAGGTGAACCTGAGACAGCTCAAGGTTTAGAGCTCAGAAAACCATCCCCAGCAGTGCTGAGTGTGGCAGGCTGATGCTTCCCTGCACCCCAAAGTAACTTTAAATGTGGCAGCCAGGTTCATTTCTTTTGCTGTACTGTCTGTGGTCAGTGTCAGAGAGAGCTGTTTGTTATGGATGTGTCCAAATGAAGGATGACTCCTGCCAGGCCTTTGACAGAGGCAAAAAAGCCTCATTTCCTGGCTAACCAGGAAAGACAGAAGTTCTGAATACATGTATTGTTAAAACATGCTGTTACTTGGGTTTTGAGCTCATTTGTGCATGAACTGTCATTTAGTTTTGTAACTGTGCAGTGACTACGGAACTGACCTAAGAATGGGTTTTCATTGAAGGTGATACAATATGAAAACAAATAGTAAAAACAGCCACTAATGCTTTGGACTGCACATTTAGTCTCTGAGTGCCCCAGAATTACACTCTTAGCCAAATAGAGATAATGCTTGCACATCTATGGAGAGTTCTTGGAAATGTATGGAAGTCTGTTTCCACAAACAGCTTGGTCAGGAAGTGTGTGAAAACCTGGGGTAAGTTATGAAAATAACCTCCAGATATACCTATTCTCCATCCCTTTCTGAGTCCTATCACTACCAGGTGTTGTCACATGATGGAAAGCAGATGGGATCAGTTCCTCTGTTTTTTTGGCCTTCGCTGTTACAAGAAAAGGATGCAGCACTGAAAATGTAAATACACCTAATCAGGGTTGTTGGTGCCCAGAGCATCACGAGGAACAACAAAATCCCAACAGCCTAAAGTGGTCACATACAGAGCATTCAACACCTACAACAATCTCCTTCCCAGAGCACCTCCCATGGGAAGCATCCCACCCTTCCTATATCCCCACACAGATGTCATCTGCAACTTGGACATTGAAAAACAATCAGCTGCAAAACCTGCCTTGGACATTTCAAACTGGGCCCAAAAATGGAAATATCACTTTTTTTTTTTGCCGCCTTCAGCTGATACAAAATAGGTGCATGCATTGGGAATCTGGCTGCTAAACTCTGATGTGAGAATCTGTGCTGAGCACCTGCTTTTCCTTAAGTAGTGCATCTTGACAAATTACATAATCAAGAGAACAGTGATCCAGAATGAATCTCACAAAGATTAAGTCATGTTCTAGTACATCCGGCACAGAAGTGGGGAAAAAAAGAAAGTCTTTTAAGCACAAAAACTACAGCAAGCTGAGCTCCTCTACACTTGGCAATCTCAGTAATCCACAAGGAGAAGGTAAATAATGACAGAGTACAGGCTTGAATCCTGTAGTTTGTGGTCTTGGCATGTCGGGCTTTCCTGGTATTTTCTGCTTTTAAAGAGGATGGAGATTCTCACATCCTGCTGCCTTATTATGAGGTGACTGCAGGCCTGCACTTAGCAGATCGGGACAGAAAGCAGCAGGGCCTTGGGAGATTTCTGGGCCTGTAGCAACCTCTAAATCATCACAGCACTCCCCCAAACTTAACCAGATCTCTGAATTGTTGCAGGAGTCCAAGTGGAGCACTTTATGTGGATTTTATTAAGCAGTGAATGAAGGAAGACTATGGCTCACTCAGCACAAGGTGCGAATGCTTGGCCTGCCTGCCAGTCAGCTGCTTGTGCATGCAGAGAGCAGCTCAAATTCACTCTGAATGCTTTTGTTAGGTAATAAAAAACAGAAACATTGCCACATGTATGCAAAATGCTGTTCTCAAAGACTGCTCAGTTGGCCAAATCTGAGCTCATTTTCACCAGGATCCCCACAGGGCTTTCCCAGCTAGGCCTGCCCCCCTTGCCAAACTGGTTCTGCTGGCAACCAGCTCTTGCAAACTTCCTATAAAACCTCTTACAAACTGAAGATTCGTCTAAACACCGGGAGAAGTGCATTCTTTTCCCCTCTAACACAGCATGTATTCACATTTCCAATATGAATTATATTTGCTCTATGTTTCCTCTAGCTCTGCAGAAAAGTTCCAGTTCAGGCGGAAATAACAGAAGTGCTAATACGAAATGTTTCATTCAAACATACTGGTGATCTTCACTCCAGGTGCCAGTAGCATTTAAACCGTGATAAATACAGTTGCATCTTTCTCTATGCATTGGATAGAACTGTTTAGGCAAGTCATCCAGCTGATTTGCAGTGATTAATACATATTTAAAGCATGTTTCCCTGTCCTGAATCACAAGGATAGTACAAAACCATACAGCTAGTGCTTCATACCTTTTACAATAACAGCTTAATTCCTCACCCTCCACAGGCCTAGGATACTGGGATGCAGATATCCCTCCACTGTCCCAAACTTGGGCCATGTGCCATGACCTGCCCTCAGCTGGGGACCACAATTCTTCTGCTCCAGGGAGCCAGCCAGATTCCATGAGAGGATACATCACCTCACCTCATCTTCATGTTAAAGATGACACATCGTCAGGTAAGCACTCACATGCTTTCTTTGTCCAGGTTTTAGATGAGGTGTTTCCATGGAAATAGGTTGTTTCTATTTATTGATGCTTATATTCTGCTGGAAACCCTTGTTTCAACTTTGTTTTTTTTGCTGGGAATGGCTGCAGTACACATCTTGAGGGGTCGTCATCCTTAACTTTTACTTTTCCTCCTAATTTTATATATAAAAAAGTTTAGAAGATCAACCACTGATCGACAGAAATTATTTGCAATACATGTATGGGTTTAATAATAGCACACAGCATTAAAAACACATGCTGCTGATTTTAATAGTAGCACATCAGCAAAGCAGGTTAAACATTTTTGTCTGCTTCTTCAATTTATCTTTTTATTTTAAGAGTCCTCTTCAGAGAAAATCCTTTTTAAGAAAAAAATAGCCAGTTAATAGGAAAAAAAGCACTTTGTCAGAAATAATTCAGGAATGTCTTAATATCCTTTCAAAAAGCTAACCATTTCTCTTAGAAAAAGAAAAAGAAAAAGAAAAAGAAAAAGAAAAAGAAAAAGAAAAAGAAAAAGAAAAAGAAAAAGAAAAATAAGAAAAAGGAAAGGATTTGCTTTTTCTTTCTTATTTCCCCCAAGAGGAGCAATAGCAATCTTTAGCAAGTTGCTATAAGAGAGAGGGGAGAAATTCCATTGAAAAATATGGCAAGAAACAAGGTATTTTCAACCACATCTCTTCACTAGTAATGTAACATCTCACAGTACTGTAGCAGCAGGCACATTACTACACAGAGACAGGACCAGTTATAGAACATATATCAAAGAAAAGAAAAAGATACCAAAGAAAAGTGTATGGCTTCTTCCTTTTTTTTTTTTGTTGTCTTATGACTGCATGAAATGTCTTGATAGTGGTGAAGAAATAATAATAATGATGATGATAATAATAATAACAGCAACAACAACAACAACAACATTTTTCTACTATAATCTGGGGAATCTCTTAGAGGAAACTAGTGAGCTGAGTCTAATAATGCCTTTGGGAAGAAGACTGGTATTGTTTTCATTTTACACATGATGAAAATGATAGATGAAGTGTTTAAATCATGTAAAGGGAAAAATCAGTTTCCCTCTTCACTGAGGAGGTTTGGCAGCAAATGTCTCAAATAAGGTAGTTTTGTAATACAAGAGGGGGCTGCATTAGGGGAAGAAGTATTATGTCCTTGCAGGACAGCCCCCATAGTTCTCTCTGGATCAGTTAAGTTAACAAGCTAACTAAATTCATGAGTTTGGCTGTGCAGAGGCACAGATACAAAATGGATCCCGAGATAAACATTATGCTACAACCACAGGTATCCAAAACTGCAGCTCCTTGACAGGGGAGATGGCGTGCAGGTTTTGTCATGAAACAAAGGGATTTGGGGATCTAAGTGCTTCTATTCAAATAAATGTATTTATTCCAGAGGAGAAGAGGTGGTGTGATGATACATTGTGGCAAAAAAGTACATTTCAATTACATTGTGATGCTCCCATCATAGTCATTAAGTACTCAGATTAGCTTCACTGTCTCTCTCAATTGCATCAATTAGAGCTCTACATTCAATTTTCTGGGGTAATTTTGTCGGTGTGGCATGATGAAATAGTGCTTTTACCTTCCATATGCTAATTTGCTTACTTGTATTTGTACTGCTCCCTTTTATTTGCTGTAGTCATCCTCATTACTGTTGTCCAGACCTTGTCCATGTTACATAGCATATTCATTTGCCTCCTTCCACTGTGCAATGAGCAAGCCCTTGATATCTGATGCAGCTGAAAAATCAAGCACAATTCAGCTATGATTTCTCTTTAATCTGTACTTCCTGGCCCCGTCTCCTCTTTCACTTTGTGGAGATTTCTTCAGCCACATCTGAGCATCGCCAGAATAAAAGTGGAAATGTTTTGCTGAAAGCAGCTTTTGAATACATGCTGTGAATTTATCAGCTCTTCTGTGCCAAACCTCTTGAGGTAAAACTGATCCTGCATGTGCAGGATAAACATTCCCTGTTGACATAGTAAGTTAGCAGGCCTGCTGAGTTATCCTGGCTTATCTTCCCTAGCACTGGAGGTGGGGGTCTGAGGTAGACACATAGCACCACATCATTAGCCTTCACAAATTTGCCATTGGTCTGTGAAATATTCTGTTATTAAAACATGAAAAGCAAAAGGAAAAATACTCCAGAAAATCTACTTGGATAACTGTGTTTGGAGAAGAGAGGATGTGAAGGTCTGCATTTTTCTGTTTTCTGTGGCAAGCAGACAGTTTTCTACATTTATAAATCAAAACAGCAATATTTGTAGCATCTGCTTGACTGTTTTAGCCATCATTATAACAAATGACCATTCAATCAATACTAAAGAGCGAGAATTTTCAGCTTGGCTACAGAACCTCTTTCTATCACACAGATTAAAATGGTTTGCTTTTCAATGACCCCTTTGTACTAAGGATTTGAGCTGTGCTAGGGAAGCTGTTTTGGGGTGTGGGGTTGCTGCAGAGCAGATGCTAGGAAGCTGAGCCCCAGCTCTGCTTTTAATTACATGGTGCCAGACTTCAGAGGTTACACAGCTCCCCCTGTCATGGGTTGCTGCAGCTTGGCAGCATCCAGCAGCTGCATACAAGACCTGTCCTTGCACTGCTGAAATGAAGCCACCTGTCTGAAGACATGTGACATCTCTTTATGGAAACTTGAATCTAGTGCAGGTATGAAAAAGCAGCATAGACACTCCCTGTGCTTTACTCACTTGGCCACTGGATCCAAAAGGAAAGGGGACACATTCTGAGACATGCAGCCTTTTAAAATGCTGCCATTTGCAGAATTTTGTCTTCCTTGCTGCATTTTCTGTTTGTGCTCTGATGAACTTCAAGCATGTTGAAGACAGAAAAGTATGTTGCAAACTGGCTTTGTTATAGGTGGCACCAATTTCTCTGTGGGAAGCTGTCTACAGATCATTACTTGAAGTTCATGTTATGTACCTGAACTGCAACTTGTATTTCCAAACCTTAGTGAAAACACACTGCCTTCTTTCTAAAATGTGCTTCTATTTTATTCATTCATTCATTAATATTCCCAACAACTTTTAAAGTTGGAATATAAAAGGAAAAAATGAAAAGATTCTTCAACACTTCTTTGTTGTTTTTTTTTTCATTGTGATATTCAGATTTAGTCAACAATAAAAGATTAAAGGTGTGAATGCTGTGAAAGAATAACTTTGTGAAGCTGCCTGACAGGATTTGGAAAGCAAGAGCCCTTTTTTGCCTTTCTCTGCTCTCTGATTTATCTTCAGCACTGATGTGTCAAAGTTGCCCAAGTCACTTTTTTTTAAAATCTTTTTTGTAGGGCAGATGGAGAGAAGGTTGTGTGTATTTTATTTTCTCCCTTAGGTTAAAACCAAAGACCTGCTAAACCTTCATGGTAGTTAAGGACCATCTCACCCTTGGTTTCAGTGAATTAATGCTATCAGTGCTAGATAATCCTGCTCCTAGATGTCGGTGAAGAGATGCAGGGAAGATCAGCCACTGGTTTCGTTCTTTCCCTCCATGAGCCTGTCCAACTTGTGAAGAGATAAACAGGGATATCCTGAACCAGGAGACCTGCTTAGCCTTTGCAGATGCTAGGTCAGGTTCTTGCCGGCCCCCAACATCCTGTTTGCAAGTATTCTTTTAGCTTTCCTACATGGAGGCCCAGGACAAAGCAGGGTTTGAGTCTGATGCTTGAGATGACTTACTGTGGGCTTCTCAGCAATCTGAGCAAACTGAAAATGGACCATGTAAAATGTTGCTCGTAGCAGATATTATTTACAGCCGGTCTGACAAGATGAATCCAAAGTATAAATCAAACTTTGGAGCACAAATCTCGTTAGTTGCCATGTTAGTAAATCAGTTCACCTAAATAATCTTGGGCTTTTGACAATGATGCAGCCTTCTGGATTGAAAATTCAGCTCCTGCTTGTGCAGTGAACTTGATCTGCTGACATTTCAAAGGATTGAGATCCTATTTCTGATGGTTCAGTTTATTCTCAACTATAAACTATTTTGAGCAGCAGTGAGCTGAATACAAACAGTTGATGTTCAGGTCCGCCTCTCTGACTAAGTAGAGTAGGTTAGGGAAACTGCGTAATTTGTACGTGTTTTCCAGAAGAAAACAAGAAGCAAACATGGTAATGTGGCGAGACAAATAACACAGCACATATAAAGAATGTTCCAGGGAACTGCTTTTTGTTTGTTTTAACTTTTCCATTTGGATGGAAAATCTGATGTTTTGAATCCATACCTTCAAGCTTATTCCCAGAATGAAAAGCCTGTGTTAGAGAGATGTGATTTCTGCTTTTCACTGAAGGTCTGGTATTGTTTGACAATAAATTGTGTTCTATACAACTTCAATTACTAACCCACTCAGATCTGACAGCCCTTAATTATCTGAGACATGATCTACTAAAATCTACATCTGGAAACCATGTCAAGTTTTGCTTTTGGCATTGGAAAGTCTGACTTAATGTTAAACACATACACTTAAATGCAAAGCTTTGGGAGAAATTAGTACAGCTGAATACCCTTCTGCAGATTAAATAATTAAAATAGATTGCATAGGCCTTTTATTTAATAGTTATAATGTTTCACCACATTTCCATGTGCTGTATTCTCTCCATATATCTATTGGTTGATTTTGCATCTCCCATAGATCTGACACTTGCTCTTATGGGATCCTGTCAGCATAGCTGTAGTGGAGAAATGCTCTACAAGTCTCAGAGCCTGGCTGTTTTGTCACTTCTGACTAGGCAGACTCGAGTTTCTGATAGATTTTCCTCTTTTCCAAAGCTTGTCAAGTTGCTTACTCTTCAAGTAGCCATGGGAGGAAAAAATATGTACTTTATGCATATAGCCAGGAATGGTGCAAAAACTAGTACCCATTTGGTTTAGTGAATTAAGACTTGACCTCAGCAAATCTAAGGTACTAGCTAAACCATCAATTAATAGATTTTCTCATCAATACATTGAAATATCTCAAAGGTGGGTGCCAAGAGGATAGTGCCAGACTCTTTCCAGTGGTGCCCAGTGACAGAACAAGGAGCAATAGCCATAAACTAAACCACAAGTTCTGCCTCAACATGAGGAAGAATTGGTTTATACTGAGGATGGCAGAGCACTGGAATGTCTGCTCAGGGAGGTCAGAGTCTTTTTCTCTGGAGACATTTAAAACCCACCTGGATGTGTTCCTGTGTCACTTGCTTTAATGTTACTCCCCTCTTGGCAAGGGGGTTAGAATAGATGATGTCCAGATGTCCTTTTCAAACCTAATGATTCTGTGGTTCTGTGATTTGAGGGCTACTGGTTAAAAAAACAAAACAAAACAAAACAAAACAGAAAAAAACAAAACAAAGCAAAACAAAACCAAAACCAAACCAAACCAAACCAAACCAAAAAAACAACAGCCAAAAAGAACAAAACCAAAAAAAACCCAAACTCTTAGAAAAGCAAGATGAGTAGTGGGCATAGCACATGGAATAAAGTTTTCCAGTCTGTGTGCATTTTGAGTATTTCTTTTTCTGTAACAAGATGCTAAAATACATTCCTGGACTATTCACCAATGGCCAAATTGGCAACGATATTTGCACAATTGCAGAATGTGCCTTCAGATTGAGGGGGTTTTACCCGATACTTAAACTGGTAAAAAATTCCAACAATTTCAGAAAATAAAATTTTCCTCAGCTTAATTAGGCTAACATTTTTAGCAGCTTCTCAGTTTATGTTGATAAGTATAATAATGATAACCATGATGATGATTATGATAATAATAATTTTAATAATAATAACAACAGCAACAATAATGGTAATAACTTGTTGTTTTGTTATAGATGCACAGCTACTTGCCATGCTGATTAGGATCTGATAAGGATAAGTTCAAACCCAAGTGGCAGTGCAGATACTACTGCAGTGTGGAGAACAGCTGGTACCAATGAAAAACATCAAAGCCTGGCATTGGATGCTCTGTCCAGCTTGTTGAAACCCAGTGAGCTTTACTGCTGAAATCCTTGCAACACTGGTTAGAAAACAATGCAGAAGAGGGAAAGGACGAGGATCTGCATGTGATGTAGTTACAGCAGACAACTTTTTTCTTGCTCACCACATTCTTACTGAAACACCTAAAAGCCTTTAAATATTTAAACAGGAGCAGAAGAGTTGAGAAACTATTTTTCTCAGGGACCTACTTATGGCAACAAGGTGTTTCTGAAGGTAAATCTATACTGTCTCTTCCACTGCTATGAAGAGGTTGAAGGATATTCTGGGAGTGGTAGGAGCATGAGTATTGAAAAAGTGAACATTCACAGTGTCTTTCTAGCTCCACAACAAATCTTCTATGAAACAATGATTTGTTTCACTCCAATATTCCTTAAAGTTTGCAGGGAAAGTTCCTCAGCCTGCTCTAATTCCTGGGTACAAGTGCTGTTTTGGTGGGATGTAGCTCTACACCAGCCTGCTTCTGACCATTCTGTGGTCCATCAGAGCAGACATTGTGATGCTTACTTCTCCACGTGTCTGCCCAAATGCTTTTTTCCTTCTTTTGGATCTATACATCTGCTTTTGCACATCACATAAACCCACTTAGGTTAGACAAGTCACACAGAAGAACAGAACGAAGCCGTAAGATTTCACACAGCAATTAAAGCAACTTTATTGAAAAGTGTCCATTGCTATCTTTGGTGACTGAAAGAACACAGCCATGTTATTTGTAATGTCCACATTCTATTTTGAATTAATTAATACAGGCAGTTTTGCTAGTAGCAAACAAAAAAGATAGAAGTCAGTCCTAGTGAAAATGTGATTTAACTAAAAGGCAAGTGAGACATTTAGAAAAAAAATGTAAAGATTGTGTCTATCCTTATTTTCCATCAGGGCGTGCTTGGTTCATATTTTCAAATTGGTCCTCATAGATGCATTTTAAGTGAAATATGTGATGTTAATATAAAGCCATATGTTGGCAGGAACTACATTTTAAGGTAAAATCTCACATATTGCAAGTGCAAAAAAATGTCATCAGTGTGTCAGAGAAAATATCTAACTAAGATACAATATGTAAAGCACATTTCTTTTGTAGCACTCAAGCACAAGTTGGATGGTATTCATGTTCATATTCCCCCACAATAAGACAAACCAGGGCTGCAGTTAATGCATTTTAGTCAGGCTTCAAGGTTAAAATATCCAAGTGTCTTGTGTGAACAGTGACAATGTTATCTTCTATTGTTTCATATACTTGTTTATGAAGGACATGATTTCAAGTAAGATTTGACACTTCTACAGATTTTCTTACCCTCTTCTGAATCTTGAAAAACTGCTGATATTGAATCTGTGTCATGGCTTTTTTTGTTTTGTTTTGTTTTGTTTTAATTTTGTTTTAATTTTGTTTTGTGTTTTGGGGTTTTTTTGTTTGTTTTTTTGTTTGTTTGTGGTTTTTTTGTAGCTAGAAAGTAATGTCCTCATTGTGGATTTGTGACTTCATTGCAGTCTTCAGCTGAAAGGAGGGCTGGTTGTTAAAGACCAGATTTCTGAAACAGCAGCAGCCAAACCGTTGAGGAAAAAAGACCTGAACTTCATTTGGACACAAAATTTCTTTTCCTCTGAAGCTTATTTTGATGAGATATAATTGTTTACTTGTTAAAGAAACAAAATAGTTAATTTGTATCTCATTAATAAAGAGCAAAATCAGCTAATGATTTCACTTGAAAACACCTGTGAACTTTTTTGTACAGAGCTGTATTTTCATGGTTCCTCCTTTGTTAACATCTTAAAACAGGGAGGTCAGATTAATTTCTCTCTAGTTCCTAGCTAGCATCAATGAAAATATCGAAAATGTCCCATTTTGTCAAGTCCTGAAGCTATCTGGTGTTTTTTTGACTGGTCTAATTCCTTTCTGATTCTTCCAGTACCTTCCTCACTTGCTAGTTATTTTTCTCCTCCGCTGTTTACATGCAGCAAAATTATTCCTGCTTCCTCCCATGTCCCTGGTGAGCATGGATGTAAGGAAGTCATTGAGATTTCTGGTTCTATATGCTTGCCCTGTCTTTCAAAGCCTACAGTGCTCACTCAGCAAGATTACTGCTTTATATGACTGCAGAAGATTTTATTTGTCTTCACAGCTTGTGCAGGCCTGGTTTCATTTTCACTGGTGGTTTGCTAAGGCTGTACCTATTCCCAGACTGACACGAGATTAGTGTTTCATCTACAAGGTTATTGTCTTCATACCAGCTTCTTTTCTCTAGCAATCCCTGCATTTCCCTGATCACCTGTGTTTGTAGTTTACTATTGATAGTAAAAGCTTTTCCTCAATGTTTTTTTGTTTTGCTGGACACTTGAAAAGCTGCTTCTGAGTACTCAGCTCTCCTCTCCTCTGCCTTATTCCTCTTTTCTCTAGCAGCTGGTTTTTACCAGTACAAACTTTTCTGCTTTTCTGCCAGATTTTAATGGTTGAACTGGACACTGGCTTTTCATTTTGGAGATTATCCTGCTCTTTGTTTCTGGCAAGCACAGACTGACATGTGAAAACCTCATGGAGTAAGTGTTCAGTTCCACTGGTGTCTGATCTGTAAAATACGATTCTGATTCCCTATTGCTCTTAGCTGTGTATCCACATTGAATTAAGTGGTTTCTGCAGGCAAAAGTGAACAAAATCTGGTGATGATTAAATCGAGAAGGCAGAGTGCTCTTTCCTGTCCTCCTGCCAACTCTTTCCTCCCAGCCAATGGCACTTCATGCTCAGAAGTGCCAGAGGCATTGTGAAGTCCAGCAAATATCCTGGGGTTAATCACCACAGTGAGTGGACAGGATTTTCCCTGTGTGTTTTGATACAGTTCAGCTTGAATCATGCGAGATGATCTACAGGGTGCTCTGGCTATTGCACACAAGCACTAAGGAAAGCCATGGCTTGGCTGGGAATATGCAGCATAGATAAGGAATGCTTACACCATCTAATACCAAACACTGTAGAGAGGGGATTGACAGGAAAATACTTTTTCTATCAGGTGCATCTGCAAAGGTAGAAAGAAGGAAAACTACCCCATGCTTAGAATAAAACACCGGCCTCAGCCTTTTTCCTTCAAAAGCTGGACATTTAGTTCATAATTTCTGTAACGGTGTAGAGGTTAGAGCTGTCAACAAAGACATGCAGTAGAGAGTGGAAAAGGAGAGCTGTCCCTTTGGAAACTTCCCTAATCACTTGGCAAGAGGCTGTTTGAGTTGGAGTAGCTGAGCTGCTGAAAATTTCCTTCTAGAAGAAGGGAATTCAAGTCCCAGGGACTGGATGTAGCAGGAGAGGAAGCAGACAGGGTGGCATAGTAGGCAGAGCACTCAGGTGGCAAAGGTGCAAGTATTGTCTGTCCTCATGGAAATAATTCTAAGTTTTATATGAAAGCGTTTCTGAAATAAACCCAGGACACTGTTTCTTGAACCCAAATTCTTCCTGGGGTGAATAGAGAAAGCCATTGGAAAACAAGATCCACCTTTGCATCTCCTGGATTCCATTCTTCGTGTTCACACATAAAGAAAGCCATTGCACAAGAAGGGTGAAAGATGACTGGGTATTTGTGATCAGCGTAGAGTTTAAAGGACTCTTTATTGCAGATCATTCCTTTTTCCCCCCTAGAAAGTAGGGCTATATTTCCAATGTCTTCATCTGTAATAAGAAAAAATCAGCCATAGTCACTTGTAACTACAGAGTACAGCAAATGTCCACGTCCAGCTCACTCCTTATGTGATGGCTCATTTCCACAGCTTTACCAAGTACCCATTTTTGGCTGGAAAGAGTGTTTAAAATGGTGATCTAATCTGCAGCTGTAGGTATAAGTAAGCCATACACTAACTGTGTGAATAATCTGACCTAGCAACTAGAATCTTTTTTAAATTAGGTGGACTCAATGTTTAGCTTCTGGGCAGTTCATTTTTGATTTACTTTGAATCCACAAATTGATCTGTGAACAGCCATTGCTTGCACAGAGGGATTTGATTTGTGGAATTATGGGCTAGATTCATCATACTGATGACAGATAGATTTTCATACTTTGGATTTTATTAATGGCATGTTCTTTGCTTGTTAACATTCAGAGATCAATCACAAAGTATTCTGCTGCTATTGAGTTTCTATAGAAAAAGGACACCATATGTTGAGGCAGGAGTAGAGGTCAGTGTGTATCAGTCTCAGAGAAATACAATATCTTACTAACAGGAAATAATTGGAAATGGGTCCAAATTTCAGTCAATTCAAGAACATCACTGTTCTCTTGGAGAAATCTATGTGGACTGAAATGCATTACTCTCAATGCTTTTTTGTTCACAATGCCTTTATTATCTCCCACCCCCATGTAAGAGAAAAAATGTATAATTTGTGCAAATATACCTTTACCAAGCACTCCTGGTTACCAGTCCTGGGCTCAGGTTACTAACCCCCAGTGCTTTTCTGCAGTTATGGACTTACAAAAGTGAACTCTTCAGTCTTAAAAGCCTAGTATTCTACTTATTCTCTGGAAAAATCAGCTGCCACTTTTTCAAGCATGCATCATTTAACTCATTGAACTTGTGCCACAGTAATCAGTGCTATATGGGGAAATTGTATTACCTTTCAGTAAACTTTTTATACAGCCTATGACATGCATTTTCAGTATTTCTGGAATTCAATACTGTGGTTTAAAAAGTTACATTCTCCATAAAAATAGGTGATTGAATGAACTGCATGGAGCTCTGTCCAGCTACAGATGAGCAAAGAACACTGAAATTCAGCAGGATTGTTTAGTGTAAGATCCCTGAAATAACTACCAAGTATTTTTCAATACTGTCCACTTTGGGTTAACTCCCTATTTCAAGAAGCCAAAGCTTCTCTTCACTGACCCAGCCAGCCCTGTTTTTTAGGGTCTTGTGATAAGGTGAAATGTTTACTTTGCTGTTTGCAAACACTTCGGAACATGGAATCAGTTTATTAACTTCAACCTCCAGCCAATTCACAAGAGCACAGAAGGAACAGGATGCTGGGAGGTTGCCTTAACAAATGCAGGAGGCTGATTAATACATTGTCCTGGCTTTAATGTTAGCAAGTTTCTTAGCAACAGAACTGCTTCAGATGGTCACACCCCTCATTTGGGAAAACTGGAGTATTTAGTGGCCCAAAGGACACTTAAAATAGATTATGGTTTGGCTTTTTTCTGGAAGCAGGGGGGGAACAAGATGGCAAAAACTAAGTTGTCAAAGACTGGCCTAGTTCTTCTGCACAGCGTTCTTTTAACTGTGCCATTGATTTCCCTTTTTGCCTTTTTGAGAAACAGAGCTATCATTTTTTCCCATCAGACCTTTTGCTCCTAGTGAGACTGATGTCTTTTTCTTTCTCATTGATTCCCATTGAGCCAACAGTTTTCTGTCACATTATTTGGGAATTGCATGCATAATTTTGAAGGGAAAGCTGGAAGCAAAGAATAGTCTGGCACACCAAGGAAGTGGGAATACATCATAGGTATTTTGTGCTTGACCAGAAGCAAAGGAACAGATTTTATTCTTCACAAGATTTTCTGTACCTCAAAATTTATACTGGAATAAATGTTATTGGACGTTATATTCTTATATAGAGACTAGAAATACCTTAGCAAGTGCTATGAAAAAACGATGGAATCTTTGTTTTCAAATACATTGGGCTGTCAATTTGAAGGCCTTAGTTATGGAAAATAGAAGTGCATTGGGCCCTGTTTGACAGTCACCTTTCCTGGAATCACGAAAAAGCCTTGAGCTCCTTGAGCAAGGACCCTGAAAAGCTGACTTGATGGGATTTAGCTGTGCAGACACATGCAAATGAGTGTTTGACTTTGTAAGCCTGACCATCTATCAATTGAATACCCAGACAAATAGAAATTTGAAATATTATTTAATTTAGACATATTGTATTTTAGAAGGTTTCTTTCCCATTTTGGAAAATGCAAGTCAGGCTTTTCTAATGGTAAATTCCTGATCATTTTCAAAGGCTATGAAACAACATGTAGAACATAAAATATAGGTAATTATTTTGTAAAGGCATGATTGCAAACAGCAGGACAGTGTTTTCTAAACCCTCCAGTCCAGAGGCAGCTTTGATAATTTCCAGAAATCTGATGCAAGAATTCTATTTGCCTCGGCAGGATCAGACCAGACCCTTTCTGGCTGTTTTCAAAATTTTAGCCTGGGAGTCTCTATTTCCTTTTCTCTGCGGGAAAGAAAACATAAAGATGCAAGGAGAAGCCAGTCACACTTTCAACAGAAACACAATTTTTCATGGATATATAGTAACTGTAAAGAATGCACCTTCCAGGGGTCAGGGGTTAAACTTAAGAGTGCTGCAACATTTCAGGCTCATGAACTACCATTTATATGGTGGCATCCATAATTTCTCCAACCTTTTTTGTGCTAAACAATACCTTTACTGTTCACATTTCTCCTTAGAGATGTACATTTTTATTAAAATATGAACCTGATTTAACATATGGTTTCAATAGAAGGTGCTATGTGTATTATTCTTATCTACTACCACCAACACAAAATAAATTTACACTAGCAAAGACTTCCTTTGATTGGAGCCACGTGACTGCAGCCTCAGGAGTGCATCAGGGGGCAGTGAAAATGCAGATAATCACAATTCAGTTTGAGGCCATCTCCCAAACTCATATCAGCCTCTGCAATCCGTAGTTCTGTGGGTGTATTGCAGGATTTGGGATGTGATGAACATGACATGTACCTTACCTCCTAAGTTCTCATTTGGCTTTTGGCCAAATGATACTGTAAGTGGAAAACACTCAATTAGATGAAGATCCATCTTAATGAACTGCCTGCTGCACATCACCACTTGGAAAAATTGTATGCTAGACACTTGTTAAAAAATACAGCTTCACATATGGCAACTTAAAAGACGGTCTTTTTGCTCTGTAGTGAGGAAGGGCTGGGTACTTGCTTACAGGCACTTGCTTTCTCGAGGATTAGCCACATTGCAAAGGACACACGTAAAAAATCTGAGGATGGGATGAACCCTCTGCAGTTTCCCAGGTTAGCCCTTGCCCTCCCTGTTGGTGCAGATCAGGAAAAGCGCACACCAGGCTGTGGCAGATATATTCTTTACTCCCAACCCCAAGAGACACAAAGGAAGGGAGAGTCTCATGATGCTCCCAACCCCTTCAAAGTTCCTGAGCACTTCCTGGAATCTGCAGAGGTGGATTGCATCACCCACCTCTCTGTAAATAGCAGTGCCTCTGTTAGTGTTGTCTGCAAGCACAGTGGGGTAAACAAACGTTTTATCTTTTTATCAAGTGTCCTCTAAGTTCAAATTACGTCAGCATGTGATTCATACAAAAGCAGAGAGAAGAGAGAAATCCAGTAATAGAAATCCATCCCTCCTCCTCTGCTAAGGCACGGTGACCTTTATGAATATCATGTTTTACTACCTTTATTATGTGGGAGAAAGCTGCAGCCTTCTTTCATATCTTATTTTGGAAATTCTTAAAGAAAGGGAAGATTAAGGATAAGCAGCAACCTCTAGAATTTACAGATCACAGGTCAACTGTTTTCTTCCTCCTCAACAGAGATAATGAGGTTTGCATTCTTATTTTTTCCCTTTATTTCAAGGGATAAATTTTCCCACTGCTATCCTGGATCTTCTGCACAAAGCTTCTCGTTACAGTTCAGGGGCTGCCTTGCCAGTTCCTGATCTCAATGATTGCTCCCTGGAGGGAAGGGCAGGTCTGATTCTCCTACAAGTAGAAGGAGGAAGAAGAGTGAAGAAGAGGAAGGACACTGAAGTTTTCGAGTGAGACTACCAATAGCTCTTTCAGTGTTTTTGACATTGCTCAACTCTAGCAGTAGTTGATGCACAGCAGAGCTTGTGCTAGATCTGCCAGGGCAGCACATTCCTGATTTGTAACATCTAAAAATCCCTGTGTCCTTCATGCCCTTCATCTTTAAGTGCTATTCCCCTATCCATGTTTCCTCAGAAAAAAAATAGACTTTGTGAACATTTGGTTTGTTTCTTCCTTCAGCAGACTGAATGGTGCATATGTTTGTTAGGTCAACTGGTACAGGCCATCAATTCTCCTCCCTAAAATGAGGTATGAGAGTGGAGACCATTAAATAAGAGAGGTTACAGTGATGGTTTCGCTGTGCTCCTTTAAATGCTTTAGGTAGTTGCTCTCATATGCTCCTGAGCACATTTTAATTCCAGTTTCTACCACTAGACTGAAAAATTCTTGCTTGAAACCTGAAGGGATCTTGGATTTGTTCTAAGGACTTGCAACTAAGACACAGGCTCCTTTTATTTTCACTATTTTTTGGGTTTGCTTGATAAGCTTTTTGCAGTGGTGGGGTAGGGCTACAGGGATAGGTCGTCTGCCAGCAGCTTTCCCCCAAATCCAGCAGATCCCCTTTTCCTGACCCATGTGCTTTTTTAAAAATTTCTCTTCCTCCATCTATTTGAAGAAGGAGAGTGAAAGAGCAGCTTTGGTGGGCAGCTGGCATCAAGCCAGGGTCAAACCACTACACAGCTCTAAAAGTGACAAGTGGAGATTAAATTTGTTTGTTCAACTTTATGTACCTTAAGTGTCTCAACTCTCAATTTTGTGCCCAGGTCTGACTGTCCAGATCCACATGAGTCTTCATGCCACCCCATTTCATCTGGGGACAGAAGAATCCACAGCAGCAATGGATTAACAATGCCCTTATCTTGTACTGTTACAACTCACAGCAAAGCTTCCCTTTAGCGTTGTCAAACTTCTGCAGACACGAGCAGAAAATGCAGGCACACATGGGAATATGTAGGTATAATACTAAGTGTCTGAACTGTAGATTATTCAAATAATTAACTCAACCAGCTACTTGGTGATCTACTTTGAATTATTAAATCTCTAGAGATGCATGCAGAATCAGATTTAAAATGACAGGTATGCCTAATTACAATAATTGCCAGCAGAGCATTTTACTACAGACTTTTGTGGACTATTAAATGACTGGTTTAAGTGATAAACTAGTTAATCAGCAGAAGAAGCCTTTGGCGAAGTTGTGTAAATGATACTAGACTGGAAGTTTTATGGTTTGAAGCCTGTGGCTTTGCCATTGGGACTTTCTGAGGGTACTGATGAAATTTACTCTATATAGTCTCAAAGGGAATTGAAAGCAAGAAGGCAGAAGGGCGTTCTCCGTGTATTCATGGGCCATTGGCTGCAGTGACATTCAGAGTTTCAGATATCTGATATCTCTGAACATCTGCACAAAGTAAGTTTTTGCTTATAAAGTTGTTTTCCAAACAAGATGCATAAAAGAATAGGCCTGCTGTGACCATGTGGCTGTTGAGACTCAAGAGACTTCTTGTGCGGTGAAGTAGAGAAGGTGTGGTCAATTTGGGGCTTAAGAATTTCCAGAGCCACTTACAATTGTGGTAGAACCTCTGAGGATCTGCAAAGTGCCTCACTGAAAACCCATTCTATGGTCTGGGTGTCCAATAGATGTTCCTGGAAATTTGAGTCATGTCAGACAATGAAAGCATTGAAATTAATGTGTGCCAGTAGACAGATAACACAGCATAAGTATCAATTCATTACCAAAAAAAAAAAAAAGTATGCCAATGATAGGAGAAAGAAATGCATTTGCATCAGGAACAGAAGTACTTTCCACTGCATTGCTTCCTATGCATGACATTGATCCTTCACAGATTTTCTCATTAAACCACAAATTAGGAGAGTTGTATGAAAGGCCTGAAAGACCTGGGAAGAGATATTAGGATTTCTTATTGTCTAGTAATTCTCCCCTTTATCCATATACAGTTTATTTAGTGGGATTTAATAAGCTCAGTATATTTTAGTTCTCAGATTTAAAAAATAGAAAAAAATATATCCTGGAACACAACAGAGATTATAAGGGATTTCACACCCTTAACCTTGTAATCCTTGATTATTATAATGTGGATAATAAATTGGCTAACTTTGTCTACAATATGGTTTGTCAACATTTGCAAGAGTAATATATTTCAAATTAGAATATTCCAATTAATGTATTCTTCATTGCTTTTTATTTTCTTTTTTTTTTTTAGAGTTGTAAAATGCATTTATTTAAAGATTATTTCAATTATTTCTTTAAGCTTTCAAGCATCTCTATCTGATTTTTTCCTTTTTAGAAGGGGAAAAAAAGGGTATTTCCTACATCAGAGCTACAATGATAGGTCAAAGAGAATTCTCCTACATAACAAAATCAATGACATGCAGAACTAGTCTGAAATGAGATAAATAATCTAGATTTTGAAGGTCAGCAGCATGCCTGTGGGAGAGAAAAATGTATACCAGGAGTACCGTTCAAGTGCTGTGTGTGTTCTGGAAGGTCTGGTTACGGATGTTATTCTCCAGTGAATTCCCAGAACAGGGAGCAGTGATGAGTTGTGCCTCCCCAGATGACTCTAATTAATAACTCAGTTGTGGCTACAGAATCAAGTCCAACAGGTGGGCACAGAGTGACAAATGTAGCCTTACAAGAAGGCAGCCACTGCAGCCAGACACGAACTGCGATATGGTAGTGATGAAATAAAAAAGGAAGTGTTGGTTTGGGCAGATAGAAAACAAACTTTTATTAAACCAGAAGTCCAAAAGGAAAGAGGGGAGTGTATTCGTGACATGTTGGCAAGCTTTAAAGTAAATGAGTTCTCTTAGGGCTTCAGATTGTTGATTCTTTTTTCCCCATTTTGAATTATGAACAGCACTCCCAAGTAAAAAGTAGAAAACTCTACTTTAGAAAACATTGAAGTACTTTGATGTTACAGCCTACAATTTCTTCCTCAAAACATTTTGTCAACTTCAGCCCAAAACTTCATGAAATCACATTTTTGAGCTTTTTATCTTCTGAAAAGAATTTGCCCAGCTGTATTTTCAGACTTTAGTGATGAAGAATACATCTACATCCTTCAAGTCTCAGTGCATGTTTGCTGAATTGATATCCTAAACATTATTAATGCACTGCAGTTGCAGCAAGTTTCAGGCATCCACAACTGTTGTATTCCAGAAAGCACTTCTGGTTATAAGAGTTTCTAGGGATAGCAATTCTAAAAGAGGCCCATCCAGAATTGGTTTTCCTCTCTCTCTGAGTTTCATTACGTCTGGATTTTCCATTGGAGATGTGGGTCACTATCATATGAATTTAGTTTACTGAAAGCCAGCTTATTTTAACCTGCCTCCTGCAAGGATGACAGAGACCACGGATTCCCCTATGGCTCCAGCACAGAGCACAACTCAGCTAAGCAGAACAAGTCTGTGCCCCACTTTGACCAGCTGGGCTAAGTTGCAATTATATTTAAGCACAACATGTAGGAACTGTTGGAATGGAGGAGGAATCTTCTCTCCTCTAGCGTAAAGAGAGAAGATCAGTGTTTGCATTCCCAGCTTTACCATGCCTGGTGAGTGTGACCATGCAATTGCAGCTATACACACTGTTGAGGAAGCAGCGAACATACAGCCACTTTGATGGACAAGACTACTAAAGCCTGACACCTCTCCTGAAGCTGGCTGGAGCAGATTTAGATAGAACCAGAAAAACACTGCAGAGAATCCCACCTACTGTGTTCCATCATTGAAACAGGAGCAGAGTATCTCCCTTTCACACATCTTCATAGGAATTTGCGAAATGAAGTGGGTGCCAACACATTGTACTTCTGAATAGTTGCATTGCTGAGATTTAAAAAAAAAAAAATCACTGAAATGGTCTTTGCTTTGCCTCCACCTTTGTGCTCTTAGATAACATCAGAGCTTGCTAATTTCTTCTAAACCTGTTCATATTCTTTCATTACCCTCAAAAACATCTTTATTTGCAAATTTTTAGAATGCATGAAATTATATAAACTTGATTCCTGATAATACTCTCTACCTGTATTTTATCTGCCAATTACAGCAAATAGAAAATCTAGACAAGCATGAATGCAATAAGATAATGTCTTTTAGCAGTAACTAATTAAACCATAAAACAAAACATGTTCTATTTAAGGGATAATGTTCATGGCACTTGGACACATCAAGCAATAAGCTGTGTTTGTAGTTGATTAAATGTCAGAGTGAATCTGAAACATCTGATAATTGCAAAAATAATTTCCTGCAATATACTAATAAGATGAAGAGATATAGTTTCACATTTTGTGAGGTACAGATGAGAACGCTCTGGACTTACAAAAAGAAGGAAATGTTTGGTCCATAGGTCTGTTGGTGAGTTGAATGGATGAGGACAGGCATCAGCTGAGCAAGAGGGGTTATATACACCTGTGACAGCATTCTTCTGATCCTGTACTGTGCCAGGGCTTTCACAAGGCAAAAATCCATTCTAATTTCAGCATGGATGGCTTTGGTTTTGAGAAGTAAGAGATTACATTAAACACTCCTGTCAGTTACTGAAGCAAGGGCATGAAGCACATTATGACAGTGTATGGACAGGTCAAGCTAATAGCTCTCTGCATCTTAAATTTCTTCTCATTATTGCAGTCTGATAAATTAGGCTTTGAGTCTTTCCCTGTCTCAGTCTCAAGTGCTGCTGAGAAGGTTCACCACAGAAAGCTGAATTTTAATCCCAACATAAAACAGAAGAGTCCTTATTGCATGGCAGTAGTTTACAAAGGCTTGTAGGATGTTCATTCTTCAGTATAATTATTGTCAAAGATCATGCATGGAAAGGAGACGTTTCATTTACTTTTGTTTTGCAGAACTATAAACAGAGTAGTGATTTATTATAAACTTGCTGTCCTTGCTTGAGTCACAGATCTCAAGTTTCCGTGTATAAATATTAATGGCAGCAATCTGTTTGGTGTAATGTGTAAGCTGTTTGATCACACAAGCCCATATTTCCTGGGCCCAACCTCATTTGCTCACACTTGAGATTCCGCACCCTGTTGCGTTGCCGATACGTGTCAGACTCCTTTTAGAGGGAATGTTGTGCACTCTGGGGCTCACGATTGGCTCTCATCCTTCTCCTGTCATCACGCAACTCTATAAAGCGTCTTGAAATGGGAGAAATCTGGCTAACAGCATCTCAGTGCCAGATAATTATCAGATGGTAACTACCCACGCTGATTACCACTCAAATTAGAGAGGGAGTTTAAAGATGAATTTGTGTGTTTATGTGGGGGTTGAGTTTGTGGCTCATCTCTGCCCAGACTCTTCAGCAGTAGGAAGTGCAGGTATTATATTTCCTCTAGCAGGAATGCTAACTGAGAATTCCTAGCTAGAGCACGGAAAAAGAAAATGGGCCTCAGTCCAAACTGTTTTTAAGAGGAAGGGAAAAAAAATCCAACATGTTTCCTAACTTGGCTTTCGTTCATGTTTAACATCAAGGGAAGATATTGCTGCTGGAGGCTCTGTACTGAAAGTTGTTGCATTCATGCAAGTTGCACTGTCTCCCTTCTGTTGCCTCTTGGCCAAGTGGTGTTTCATTTCTGGGCTTGCAGCAGTTCAATTTACATTACTGGAGGGAAGGTCAGGTCACAGAACCCAGCCTGATGCTTTTTGCTAACTTAATGGGTAAATGCTCTAACTACAGACTGGAGGAAAGAAATGGGAGATACAGTCAGAGAGTTAGGGAAAAACCCAGCCAAATACCATTTAGCCCTTTAAGGATTTCCAGCTGCTCCATGTTTTACTTTATAGAAGAAACATCAAAGAACATTGACTATCTTTGTAGTTGAACTCCTCACAAGTATGGATGACTATATTTTAAAGTTATCCTTCTGTTACAGGGCACACATTTTTAGCTGACGCTTCTACTGATATTTTACCAAGCTGCTGCATATACCAAGGGACATCAGAATATTATTATTTTATTTTATATTATTAAAAATCTGAGGTGTAGAATTAACAAGGATGTTAATTCTACACCTCAGATTTTTAACTAGATGAGCCTGTATTTAAGCTGGATTCTTCCAATCAAAGCAACAAGGGCATCTGTGGACAGATGCAGAAGATAAGTGCTACCACTGTACACTGGCACTACTATAACTGAGTTATTTCACAGTTTCTATTATTACAAGAGCATCCAAGCCTCGTTCCAAAACATACCTGTAGTAGATGTATCCATTTCCAGACCTCCGAGGTGTTGTGGGTCCCAAGGTCGTTGGAAACTTCGCAATTTTTATATTAGTAAACAGAGGAATTAATCCTCGTTGGCTACACAATTCTCTTATTCTACTGTTTAAATTATTCCCTTGCTTCTAATGTTAGTTAATACTGTGCTCAGTCTTTCTCTTCTTTGAGTCAAGAGGTTTCTTGTGTTGAGCTGAAGAGTTGTGTTCTCCTGCTGGAATTAGCTGATTTCAGCACAGTTGCTGAGTTGTCTTGAGGTCTTTGTATCCATTATTGGTGTTCCCCCAGCTTTGTTTACCTCCTACTAGGTCTGGGATAACACTCAGACAATAGTACCACTTTTATCTTATCTCTTATCTCAAGCTCCCATCAGATGACCTAACTCACAGTAAGAGTTCCAGGAATCCATGGAGGCATATTTGGGTCAAGGGAAAGGAGGAGGAACAGGGGAGGCAGCTTTGGTGGTCTCAAATATTCACCACATCTGTCCCATAATTTGGGGTGATCTTTGCTTGACACACTTTGCCACAGTGGGAATTTGTGATCTTAAGAATGTTTGAGACAGGCAAATGTGATCTCCTTACACTGGGGAGAGTGGAAAAAAGCACAAAAAAGTAGTTTTGTGGTGGATCAAGATGACTGTCTAATCACAATATTAATAATCATTTTAGTTGGAAATATGAGACCGGGGACTCATAGGCCCAGTTTCCCTCACTGTAGTTGAAACAGGGATGCGGTACACGTTACTGTTCTAGTGATTTCTATATCAATATTAAAGAAATCCAGCTGACACTGTGCAATTAAATACCATGTTGGCAAAACTGGATCAGGACCATTTTTATTACCTTTACATGCTGTTATCTGCATGTTAAGATGGTTAAAACCATAACATCTCATTTCAAGGTGTATGATGGTCAAGACACAGGTCAGGTTTCTCAGCCGACTTTAGATGACATTCCCATCTCTGCTAATTTATAGGCTTATAACATTTCCCCTTACATAGCAGTCAAAAACTAGGAGCATTCCTTTAGTTTATGAATTTAAGATTTTAAAATTTATTTTATTAGGAACTTCTGCTGGCATAACTTAGTTTATAGCTCTATTAGCTTGGGTTGCTAAAGTGTTACACAAAATAGCAGTAGTATTCTGACAGATGTCTGAGGTGCAGAGCCATAAATTTTGACATTATTTTATTTGATAAAAGTAAATAGTGTTATTTTCCACTTTATGAACTCCATTTGACATACACTCTGATCTTAAAAAATTTATTGCATTTGAGAATGGAGAAGATGGGCTGCTCAAATTCTCCATGACCAATAATTTATCAAATCTGTCTCCTGATTTTTTCTACACATACAAAACCCTGTTCAGCTAATGTCCTCCAGTGTTTAAAGATAATGGGCTATATTTGGGGTATTCTATTATCTAAGATATGTGATAAATATTAAGAATTAAAGATGTCTCCTGAAAGGGCAACAGGATTTATTATTAATCAAAAGAATAAATCAGTTTTTCCTCTGCTATGTCAATCCCTGTCTATTTAAAAAGGTTGCCAATGTTGCAGTTCTCTTATCTCATTGCTAGTGGAGTTTCGGATGTTTCTGTTCCTGAGGGGTCTTAGAGAGTTTCAGCACTTCTACATCTAGCTCCCTGGAAAAGGGGCAGATGCTTTCTCTGCTTCAGGGCTCAAGGCTCCATGTTCACAACATAATAATGCTGACCTAGAACACAGCCTCATCTGCAGTTCTCACTGCTGCCTCTGCTAATTTTCTCCTCTTAACATGACGATAGCATGCAGATTCCTCTGCACCCATCTTAAGCAGAGACAGCCCTAATTCCACAAATTCACAGTCTCCTGATGGGCAGAACATGAGGCTCATTAGCTACAAAGTGGGTCTTTCTTGCAAATCACACCAAAAAACTTTCAGAAGTAAGAATGATGTGGTCCATATAACTGTGACTGCTGAGAAGCACTACTGGAGGCACTGAAAGATTTCCAGCTGGAAAGACTTAGTGCCTGTTGTTTCTGGAAAGCAAATTGAAAATACAACTGTTCCACACTATGTGCTTCTCCCTATGCATTCAGGTAGAGGACACAAGACCTGATGAACCTTCTATAGAGGCAATACCTTTGTGAAGAAACACTGTTTTGTGTTGAGGATAATTTTGAAAATAAACAGCAGTGTTAGATGAGAGGGAGATCTGTGAAAGTCAGATTTCTAGTTGGTACTTAATTTTTATTTTTTTCAGAAATATAACTCTGCTCTGTGCTCCAAGCTGATTTCTCTCCCTCAGGGGAGAACACCCTCACACTACAACATACTCCCTCAGCCAGGGTTGTGCTAAAATTCTCAGATAGGAGGAAAACAAATTTCTCTCTGGTCTGTTCACATAACAGCATTCAAAGAGACATTGTCCCATCATCCACCTTCAACACCCAACTGAAGGAGATGCCTGCTTCTTTGACACCTGAAATTCTCACTTGGGTAGATTTTGATATGCTGCTCTAGCTGAAGCCACTCATGTCATACAGGGATTTTAATCCTCACTGCTACCCATGGTTTGAAGTCTAATTACATCTGTATTGCTTAACTAAAATAGCATGAGGAAGGATAGAAAATTAGAGGAAGAAAACAACGAGAGGATCTTAAATATAGCCTCAAGCCTGATGCAAAGACCTCATTGTGGAGATAAAATACTTTTGTTGTTTTGCTGTATATTTTAGGAGAGAATAATGTCTTAATTCTGGGCCTGTAAACATTTGCCTTTGAGATGTTTAGAAGCCTTGGTCTCTGCCACAACATAATTATACAGCACAGAATAATTATTTTACAGTCAATTAAGTACACTAAACGTGCATATTTAGGAAACCTGATTTAAACGTCATCTGTACCATGCTGCATCTCTACCATACCACAGTTCTTCCATCTGAACCAGAGACCAATTATTTTGCTAATTAAGCTCAGGGGTTCAGCCAGCTTCTGAGGGAGTGCTTCGAACTTTTGTTCAGTCGCGGAAATTATGCCAGCCAGTGTAACAGGGTGTGGCTCTTGGTGTCTGATGATTCCATAAAGCTAAAGAGGAAATTCTTCCATAAAGTTCTCTTTTATTAGCACTACAGCTCAAGCTCCAAATAGGAACCCTGAACCCTAAAGTTTTCTTATGCAAAGAATTACATTTTTCAATCATGTAGTCTATCAGTCAATAAAACCCAAAATTTTTGCAGCAGACCAACTTCATGGCACACACAGGTATTCGTTTTTTGATAATGGCAGAACAGTGGTTTATGAAAACTCTTATTAAGAAAAATAACATATTCATTTAGAAGTAATCCAGGGTTATGGGAATTTCTCCAAATGTTACTATAGTATTAGAAGGATGATTAATATTATGGCGCACATAAAATTCTTTCATCTTTTCTGGGGCGCAAGTTCTTTCCAGTCTATGACTGACTGTGAAGAGGAGAAAGATATCACTGCAGAAAGGAAAGTGGGTTTTGCTGCTTTCCCTCCAAGCATTTTGACTGCACTACTTACATAGAGAATGTCTGATTTGGTATTAGACTAAGAAAGGGATACAACTGACTTCAAACCAAAGCAGAACAAGAACAAACCAAAAGACTGAAATACTATTAGTACTATGACTACTATTACTACTACTACTATTACTAGTAAAAAAAATAAAAATAAAATTAGACTGAATCTTTTAAATAAATGTCGGACATTACTTGAACCAAGTCTGAAACTGTCTTGTCTCATAGAGATCTAGTTCTTCAGCATTTCCTCTAAAAATATTTAATTAAAAAAATATTTTAATGAAACACCTTTCCCCCTCCCTCCCCCCTTCACCTTATACGCTTAATATCTACTAGGTTTTTACCCTTATCACAGTAGGCAAACACAGACATGAACAATACAGTGCAAAAGACCATCAGCCACTTGGGGCTGTTATATTTAGCAAGGCAGATGCTCCCTTAGTAGCACTTGGCTCCACTTAACATTGAAAGTACAGCTGTAGTATGGGAAAGGAGTAGGAAAATTTGTAATATTAAAGTCTCCTACCCTGTTCTGTGATCAGTGCCAGTAAATCTCTCTCTGAAAATCTCTGTCACATTAGATGTTTGTGAAAATATAGGTATCACTTTGTCAGGCATGTCAACAACAGATGACAAGGATGATCTTTTTTGATTTCACTGGGATGCTCTCAGCTTGCATAACCAAAGACTGGTAACTTCTTTCAGAGTGTGTAGAATGTTCCTTCACTTGTTAGCTCCTCAAACAAAGCATCCTTTTCTTCATTCAAGTAACAAATGGATTTAAGACATTTTCCTGAAGCAACCTGGGCTGTCCCTGTTTTTCATCAGGAGCTTAGCAGCACAGTAGAATGAGTATTCGGTGTGATGAATTGGGTGTGGGGTGAAGGAAAAAGATGAATGAGCACAGACACTGTCAAGGCTTCTCTGGTAGAAAATGTTAACGATGTGCTTGGAGTTTCCTGATAAGTCTGTCAGATGGCCCATTACTGGAAAAAATCTTCCCTTCTGACACCATGCTGATGTGATTGTGGAGGCAGAAATGGGAAGTAGTGGCACTTACAAAATACAAATTGCAGGTGGTTTTTCTGTCTGGGGTTCAGATAAAGCATTGAAACAAAAGTTTCTCTGCTTTCACTCTCAGAAGTGCAGCCACTGTACCCAGGCATGAACAGGGTGGATGGGATTTTGCAGCAATTCAGACTGATCTGCAGGAGTACAAAATCAGAGAGTTCTGCTCCTGCCTGTAGAAATAGAGCTTTATTAAGCTACTCTGTGAGGGAAATAAGATCAGGAGCCAACTCACTGGACTTGCTAAAAACAGGTTGTAATTACTCACAATTTTTTTAATACAAGTTAAATATTAAGAGAAGCTTTGAATCCAGTTGCTCAAAGTAAACATCTCCCGAAAAAAGGAGAAAGGGGCCCACCCCTTTTGCTGATTTAGGTGTGAAATAATTTCTACATTCTTTTAATTTTAGTCAAAAGATTAGCAATATCTGTCACAGATTGCTGAGGACTCTCCATTAACTCCATAGGCCAAAGCACTTTTGCTTTGAGTGGATATGCTATTTCTGCTCTGTAACATTAATTCTCTACTCAAAAGCAATAAAATTCCTCTAGTTAACCTTGAAATAAAACCAGATTGATTATTTCTGACATGTGGTATTAAAATCAACACCCTGCTGTGGAAGTGGTGTTGAAGAAGGGCCTCTATCTTAAGTGAAATACTGTTTCCCTTGTGTAAGGAAGAGATTAAAATCCCAGAAATGCAAACTCTGGCAATCTGATAATCAAGAAAAAGAGATAGCAGGGGCTTGACCTTTCAGCCAAGCACAACATCTTTTCTAGCAGTTGTATTTGTTGAAATGCTGCCAATTACTAAAGACTAGCCATTGCTTTCATCCAGCTGCCTGCATGGCATCATTCAGCAGAGGCAGTGTAAATACTGGCTGGAGAGGGAGGAGATGAAGTGAAGATGGATGACTGCTCCAATCCCCAGTCCATGCTAGGAGAATTGCTCCTGGTGTGGAGGAACCCTTTTGCCTCTGCATGAACCCAGCCTAGCTCCAGCTCTTGGGTGGAGCCAGTTTCCAGGCAGGAGTCTCACAACACTGATGTTACAGGATGAAAATAGGTGCTGTCCATTCAGATAAAGGAACACAGCATTCCCATTCCAGCTCTAGAGCAAGTAACAGCAGAAGGAAACCCCAGACACCTGCCTGTGTAAGTGTAGGAGCAGCTCTGGAGGGCTGAGTAACTCCAGAGCATGCTAGAATTTTTTCATTCAAAGTTGTTTTGGTAGCATATGAAAATCTTTGCAACTGTGACTACATAATATTCCCTATAAAAGACTTTGTCCTAGGAAAGGAGTCAGAACAGTCCATGTGTGAGCTGTTCAAAGGGCATTTTTAAAGTGTGAGGCCTTAATGTCAGTGTATATTTTGTAGAGTCACTGCATCTTTTCCAACTGCTAGAGCACAGTCCAAGCTGCATCAAAATGATGCTTTTTCTCATGGGCATGTGAAAGAAACTCTGTCAACATGTAAACATCCCAATTCCAAAATATGAACAGCTGATATTCACCCAGAAACTCACTGGATAAAACTTTGCACAGCAAAGTTTTCTGCACTACAGAAAATCAAAACTGAAATAAAACTTGGAGAGTGTTTGGCAATTACAGTTTCACACAGACAAGAAACATGCAAAAGACTGAGAAGTTTTCATAATTCAGAAAAGGGAGCTGATAAATTCCAGAAACACAAGGATCTGTGGAATTTATTCTGCTCCCCAGTAAGTATGATTTTTAACAAAACAATTATTGTGTTTTTTCCCCCCACAGGACACCAGACTCCTCCAAAGCACAGGAGGGATAATGTCTGTGGATGGATCAGGCTTGTGGAGTGAAGGAGTCTGTTGTTTGTGGGTTTGCCTTCTTCAATTTGATTAAAACCTTGCCAAAAAATTCTGGCATCTCTGTACTTTTTAAAAATTGCTCCACCAGATGGTTATTATTCAGCTTGTGGGGGAGGCACTGGGGGAGTTGTTTAGGAATCCAGAACTTTTATGTGCACATGTCACCAAATTAATAAGGACTGCTTCTCTCAAAGAAGAGCTTGATTGGTACGGGCTGGAAATAGCAGTGCAGCAGTGCCGGTGTCTGCTGCAGTTACCTTGTTCTGGCTGTGTTCCATCAGGAGCGTGGGATGTGCCACACAGGCAGCTGGGAAGAGGCGAGCATGTGGGACATAGAAACTGCACTAAGGATGTAGGACATAAAAACTGCACCAGTGATTCAGCTAGACCAGGACACCTGTAGGTGTTGACTGGGGACTCTTGTGGGGATCCCTGAGATTCCCTCACTTCTTGACAATCCTCTGCTACTGGATGGAAGTGAAAATTGAAATATTTCCAAACTCACTTTGACGAAAGGAGAGCTCAAACTCATTTCTGTACTTGGGACAAAGGTGCAACTGTTCCACCAGAGTTAGGAACATGAAACTAAAAGTGTGTTATCCTGCAGATGGGGGGTATAGCCAGGAACTGGCTTCTCTAAGCTTGGATTTTCATAGCCAACCTTTCTGCTGAGAAATTCCCCAATGTCAGATTTTGTATTTCTTTCTTTCTTTTTCTTTTATAACACACTCAGATTTCCAATTTAGCATCTTTCTTACTCAGATTTTTTTTTTAATTGGAGGAGGACAGGGAGAAGAAGTTAAAGATTAGAATTTTCATACTAAGGCTTGAAAAGACTAAAAATCTCTGCCCATAGGGGAGAATTTGCAGGTATTCTCTTGCTCTGAGACTGTTATTTAGGTGGAGTTTTTAGTGAATGAGTCTCTAATGAGCCAGACTAATTTCTTTTAGAAGTTCAAATACTGCATGGTCTGTATATGGTCTCTAATGAAGAAAATTTTCTTAGCTAAAATAAAAAGAAAAATTAATCAACAAATAAAAGCATTCTAATACAAGTGGCCGACAACATCTTAGGAATATGCAGACTATTATTTTTAATGGCTTTTGATCAGTGCAGAATTGTTTCCTCATATTCCTGTGACAAAGACATGCAATAATTCTGCACCTCTGTACAAAAAAAACAGTGACCAAAGATTCATATAGATACACTGCCACGTGCTTACATCTGTATTCATTTCATCAGGTAGTTGCACCAGAGCCCTGTTTTAGCTTGGCTCAGTGAACAGAAGCCAGCAGGTGTTGAGTTTGACAGATTTGTTTCCAGCCAGGCTTTGTCTG
The DNA here is from genome assembly GCA_013397075.1 of Rhabdornis inornatus. Lineage (NCBI taxonomy): Eukaryota > Metazoa > Chordata > Aves > Passeriformes > Rhabdornithidae > Rhabdornis > Rhabdornis inornatus. Next base: position 1,409,242 of record VWZS01006721.1, read on the forward strand.
TTTTGGAGTCACGCACTGTCTTTCTTCTGGGTCCAATTCTGAGACACTGAAGCCAGGACTTATATCTTATCTTTAATCATGGCTCAGGCAGAATCTGTAGGATGCCGTGTCAGAAAGGGATCTAGGTACTCCAGTAGCACTAACAATTATTTTTAAAGATAATTGATTTCAGTAGACAAGGACTATATTCTGCTGGTCCCAATTGTGGGTGCTGAGTGCTTCTGCTATGTGCACCTTCAGTTTAACTTTGCACAATAAATTTGAATAAATGTGTGTGTGGGGGGAGGAGTCTTTCAAAGTGCTCATCACTCTTGTGAGCATCTGCTGGCACTGATGTCAGGAGCAGACTCCCTCTGGAATTCGGATAGCTGATACAGGCCAATGGTAAGTGCTTCTGAAAATCCCAGCCTTACAACCCATTTATTTGCATGAATCCATTTCCTTGGAAAATGGAAAACTAAACAGGAATTTCAAAGGCATAATGCTACTGTCATCACAAATCTTGAACACTCACATAACGTCTTTCAACCTAAAGAGCATAAATATGCTCAGGCTATACATGGAGTGCTTGGATATCCTGATTAACAACTGAATGCATCAGGGCATTCTGCTTGGCAGAAATGTGTTGGCATCTCTGACATGCATCAGTTGCTGGGTTACTGGACAGTGTCTGCAGCTGAGCCTTTGAGCAAGAACATTAAGATGAATCCCCATTCTTCACTATTCTCTCATGAGAAGTTTAATATTCATGCAAAGAAGCTAGGGTGGCACTTTTTGAACTCTTATCTGGCAGATCCCAAATCCCTGTTTACCTACTTTTGCAGAATAAAGGCATAAAGTGACCCTGCCATGATAGGTAGGACAGGTAGTTATGGATTTTAGGGACTGGTAAGGATTCATCCCTAAACCTTATAGTATGCACATTTTCATCTCTGAACAATGGAAGAAAATTGAGATTTTATATGCATGGAAGGATTGAGAACTGTTATCATTATGCCCTCATAAACTTTTATTCTTTTATAACAGAAGGCAAATGACCAATGTAGACAGAAATGAAACCACACCCTAAAAGAGCAAGAACCATGGTAGCATGACTGTAAAAACATGTGTTTCTTCTATATTATGTGTCACAGACATTGTCCTATATCTGTTTTACAGTGCATTGCATAGGCTCCTGAACTCAAGCAATACCTGAGAAAAAAAGGCTGTCAAAGCAAGAGTTATCCACCAGAGGAAGGGGAGGGAGGGTTGCCAGTGGATAGCTGCAGGTGTTGGTCTAAAACCGGAGGAGGAGCAGGGGGAAAAAAACAGAAAAGGAAAGGAGAGAGATTCATATGCTGTGACCTACCAGAGAGGCAAGTGAAAAGTTACCTAAAATGTGGAAAAGGGAAATACATTTGGTGAGTGGAAAATAGCTGCCAGCTGCAGACTTTCAGAGTGAGTTTTAAATATTGCTGAGAGTACATTGCTCAGAAGTTAGCTGAATCTTCTGGGCATAAAATTTCATTTAGCACGTTGCATTAAAGTGCTGCAGCTTTCTGCAAGAGTAGCAAAGTTTGTTTGTGCATAAAGGAATCTGACATGCATGTCCCAGGTTATTCCTCCTTCCAGTGAGGCAACCACATGTGCATAATCAATGGGTAAACTTTATGATCTCTTAGCTTTTATTTCTTTTGTACTTTCCTTATTAGATCAGGAGAAAATTTAGAAATAACTAGGAAGTAATGTTTTTCCTCTGCAAAAGTCTCAACCAAAAGTAATTTATTTTGTTTTCATAGCCAATTGCAACTGATATATATGAGTCTTTTGCCATAAACCTGATGTGCTTTGATTAAAAATATAATTAGTGCAAGTTTCCATTTAGTTTAAAAGCTATTTTAAATAGGAAGAAAGTTTTCTCACACAAATTCTTAACCAAATTGAAGAAAAATTAGGTTCTTATGATAATACAGATTTGCCACAGCAATTGTCACCCTGATGGGCTTCAGTCTTAGAAGTCAGATCTTACTAGGAAATAGCTTGGGAAATATTTAACAGCATACCAAAGCAGTGGATGGGTTCAGGTCATAAATATAATCTTTCAAGTGATATAAAAGAAGATATTTAAATATAAGGATATTACTTTAGTCAGAACCTCGACCTTGGCACATGCTCATATCTTACCTGAAGGTGCTTTCTAATTGTTTAACATGCCGCAATTCTGAGTAGTCAGCAAGTAGGTGCAAAGACAAGCATTTTACCAGGGCTATTTCCCTGTCATTCAGAAATGGTCCAAGTCTTGTTGACTTTCCCTTTAAATGTATATCAAGAGTTAAATATCAATGAAATGCCTTTTGGAAAGTCATAATGGAAAAAAACCCAAGACCTGTTTGGATCTGAATTTTAAGTGTAAGATAAAGCACTCATGGATATTTTATTAGGGTTTTGGAGATTTTTTAACTTTTTTTTGTTTTGTTTTGGTTTGGTTTTTTTTGTAGCTGAGAAAATCTGACAAGTATTTTAGCTGGGAAGTTTTCAGAGGCCTGTTAATTTACTGCTCTGTTTATCCGTGCCTTCTGTGTGCAGCTGCAGAGCATTATTGTGTCAAATATATTAAAATGAGGCACTGATTTAGTTAGAGAAACTCTGCAGGAACTGATGAAAGCAATCTCTTGAAAAAGCAGGGAAATATGCTTCTCCAGAGCTCTTAAGAGGGACATTTTGACAGTGCATCGAACAATTTGGAAACTCAAATGAAAACCCACAAAACTGCTGGTTGGTACTGCCTGGGTTGTTATCCCTCTGTAATGTCATAACATCATAGCTCAACACTCTCATCTCATTCAGAAACCATTCACATGTGTTTAACCTGAGGTCTGAGTTTAGGCCTTGCTGATTTCACTGGGAGTTAAATCCACTCCTAAGTTCACAGCAATATGAGAAACACAAACAGCAATTTGAGATGCATCAGATATGGAAGAGGGTGTATGCTGTGAGTATGCCTATTGGGCTTGACAATATTATCCTTGCACTATAGGAAACCTGGCACCTTTGATCCTAACACACTGGGAATTAGACATTTAAATAACTCTTGAGAACCAAAACAACACAGTGCTAAGGTATTTAGGCAACTAATGGTGCAATCCACACTGCCTGGTAGGATTTCTAAGCTTGGTAATGTACTTAACTGGTTTTAAAAAATACCCAAACATTGCAATTCAATAAGTAACATACTTTCTACCAGCAATAATGTTGTTTCCTTATGAATGCTTCTTTATTAAATGTGTCCCATTCAAATAAGTACCATATGATTTGTGTCATAATGTTGCACATCTGTTCATTGTAACTTCATTTGGATTAAGGGAATGTGAGACACTGTGCAATACTTTCATTATCTTTTCTCGCTGTTTTGTGACCTGAAAAACCAGCAAAACATTCCAAAAGAAGATCATCTAGGTGTCTAGTCTTCATAGTGTGTAGTAGAGCACTGTAGTAGTGCTTTAGCTGAGCACACATGATCATTCCTTGAGGAAGGAGCAGGGAGTGACAGCACTGCAGTGAGCAGCTGTCCAGTTTTGCAAGCAAGCACCCCATGTCCAGTGCACTCTGGTGCACGTGTATTAAATAGTCTGGAGCTTTAGTGTTTTAGGAAGAAATCCCATGGATCTTACATGTAATCCTGACCACAATCAAATGCCAGAGTGCTTTCTCTCTTCTCTTCTCTTCTCTTCTCTTCTCTTCTCTTCTCTTCTCTTCTCTTCTCTTCTCTTCTCTTCTCTTCTCTTCTCTTCTCTTCTCTTCTCTTCTCTTCTCTTCTCTTCTCTTCTCTTCTCTTCTCTTCTCTTCTCTTCTCTTCTCTTCTCTTCTCTTCTCTTCTCTTCTCTTCTCTTCTCTTCTCTTCTCTTCTCTTCTCTTCTCTTCTCTTCTCTTCTCTTCTCTTCTCTTCNCTCCTCTCCTCTCCTCTCCTCTTCCTCACCAAATACTTCAAATGTGAATACTCTGCCATTTCTGAAGTTCCAAGGAAGAATTCCCCTTGGCTTCATGCATTCTGATGCTTCTCTGCAAGATGCTACCCACAGCTTCCTACTGTCTGAAGGGTTAAAGTCCCTTACAATCTAGCCTTAACTTCATGTAGGCACAAAAGTTTTACTTGTCAATATAAATAACTCAACCCTCTTAAAATCCTGTTAAATTCTTTTCCTCAACAATTTCCTGCGACATTGAATTCCATGGACTGATAATGTGCTACTTTAAAACACTTTCCCTTCTGTTCATTTCACATTTTCTGCCTGTCAATTTAATCAGCTTGTTTCTTGTAATGGTGTTATGGGCCTGGGACTGGCTATGGAGGAGTACCAGAACTCTTTCCCCTAAACTACTCATTATTTTGGGTGGTCATCCTTGTACACTTCCTTTTTAAACTAAAATAGCCTTGTTTGTTTAATTGTTCTCAATATTTAATCTCTCTTCCACTCTCTTATCCCCTGTCCATGCAAAACTTTGTGGCATACAGGAATTTGGATTTGAGACAGACTACCCTGTGCACAGTATTAAGGGGGGGGGGGGGGTGTATCACTAAATCATAAAATTCTAGTCTGTTCCAATATTTCTTTTAGCAATCCTTGCAATTTTTATAATTTTTCCCAATCACTTTCTTGTTCTGAAATCTCAGCAGCACACCAGCCTGCTAACGATAAGTGCTAGATCTGTTCCTGAAATACTCTAGGTAATTTAGATCTCTAGGTAATTTAGATCCCAGCAGTGTGTGAAAAATAATTAGGCTTTTTCTTGCACTCCATATCACTTCACATTTATCTAATTTAAATTGTAGCTGCTACGCAACCACATTGCTGATAGGTTTATTCAGTCCTGTTTGTGTTTAGATACCAGCTATCCTAGTTGCTCTTGTTTTGTTAACACTGAATTAACAGAGCCTTTCTTTAGACCCCAGAGCCAGAGCTAAAGGAATGATGGGGTTAATTTCAGATACTAAAAGGTGAGGTGTTTGATAATTATTTGACCTGCAGTTTGCCTCATATAGAACTTCTGAGATGTGTGCAATCCTTACTTGTCACACAAGTATTACTAACAGTGTACCTAGGGAAAAATGTGTGAAGTTTTATTGTTTGGTTAGTTTTTTTATTTTTAAACTTTTCCAATTTATATTATTTTTTGTTAGTAGAACAGTGACAGGACAGTTCTTAGGTCTCCATGAACTGTTTGACCTAATCTTGGAATCATGTCTTTCACACTCACTCATCAAAACTTCTAGTGAGGTTTCTTTAAAGCTATAAAAAAGTTGTGTTTGTGTTAGAGGAAAAGGGGATGAGAGTGACTAAGAGATAATGCACAGACTGGCATTGTATGCTTTCTGTATTAACTGAGTGAAACGTGGATGTTTTAGCTAAGCTTTTTTTCAGATTTTGAATTCATTGGAGCTTTCATCTACCACATCCACTGGTAGGTGCATATGAATTTAAAGTAAATGTAATGGTCAAATGAAGTAAAGTGTTGTAAAACTACCTCAGTGTTTTTCACATTGTCTGTTACCATAGCATCTAAACAATTATGGCATAGCGGCACTGGCAGCTGGTGGTAGCTTTGAGAATACTTCTAAATTCTTTAATAAGAAACTTCTGGATTTTATATTAACAGATTTTCAAGCCCTTGTTATTAGCACCCACCTAGTATTTTTGTTTGTGTTCAGCAGATTTTTGAACATACCTGACAGGATTTTGTAGTAAAAGAAAAAAAAACAAAAAAACAAAACAAAAAAACACCAAAGATACAGCTGGTTTCCAATCTGGAGTCATTGGCACTGCTGCATGGACTGCAAGAAATACATATTCACCAGGCTGTCCAAAGTGCATCAAGGACCCTAATATGATGCAGTGCTTGGTTTAATTGCCTGAGGTACTTATTAGTATCATATTCACTGTTAATGAACTAAAGTGCCTTGCTATGTTGGCAGTTTGATCACTGATAGACAAACTGGCAGCATTTGTTTGTGGCTAGCAGTATTTAGTAAGCATTTAATGAAGATTAGTTGAATAAGGTTACTTTGGCATTGTTACCATCAGAGCATCTCAGGTTTTTATAGAAATGGTCACTGGAAAGAAATTATGATCTGCTGAGATGGATTGATATAAACTTCAGAAGCCTTGCAGTTCCTAAGGTTGCATGTCTTTCTTCAACTCACCTTCCCTTGAAAGCAAAACAGTCAAGGTTTTGTCTTATTTTATCTGGAAAATCTAAAACATGTAGTTTAGCCATATTAGATACTGTCTGAACCTGCAGAAACCCTGAAGGGCCAAAATGGGCTGCTGGGCAATGCTTCAGTCAGTCAGATTGTACAGACAGGACAATAGGGCAGAGCTAGACAGCGTGTGGTGCCAGTATGTTGTAGGAATAAGGCTGCCATAATCTCTCATGGGTAACAGTGTGGTGATTGAGCTGCTGGAGCTTAGCTGCCCATTCCTTTCACTCTGCCCCAAGAGACCATCAGAAGAGGAAGCCCTTGGCTGAGAAGCTGCTGAAACAGGAATAGTTGAGCCAAGGCTGCAAGAACAGGAATAGAGAGCCTGGATGTAAAAATGAGCAGGAAACTTTTATTGTCCTATTTTGACTCTAGCTGCTGTAAACTAAGAGAAATTCAACAGTCCTGGTCCAGTGATTAAAGCAGGACCATCTGGATAGAGACTGACTCCCAAACACCAACGCCAGCTCACACATCTTTAGTAAATATTTGTGGATGGATTACCCAACTCATCCAAGATCTGTCTTGGAAACATTCACTTTTTTGGAACTGCTGAGCTGAAGGAATTTACTCCTGCTTTTTTTTTTTGTGTGTCAATTTTTTTTCCTCAGTCCTCCTTCTGATGGACTTTTGAGAGGTGAGAGGGTTTTTTTTGTTTGTTTTTTAAAGCAGAAATTATTGAAGAATTGCCTTTTCTTGTGAAATTCCTTGGTGCTTGTAGGAATACCACCATTAAACATTTTCATGCCAATGGGTTGGGAAAAGAAACCTCTAAATCTCACCCTGTGAAGGAGCAACAGTTCATTTCTCTTGTGAAGAAGCTGACTGGAAAGGCAATGTTTGGTGAGAAAACCAATTCCCTGTATTAACTACAGGCAGCTAGGGTAGTACCATGGATATCTTCAAACGGTACTTCCCACCTGCCTTACACAAAATGGCATGTTCTGCCTCTGCAGGGAAATGCCTCCATAGTCTAAAGAAGGAGCCTGGTTGACAAGCTTAGCCAAAATCGCACGTGGGGCTGCTAGAATGACTACTTTAGGATAAGAACGGCCATTTAAATGTTCAGCATAAAAATGTGGTAGCACAGCCTCTTTCTGAAGACCACCCTTAGCAGTGCTTAAAACACAGTCCTTACATTGTGATTAAGCCAACAGACAAAGATGTGTAATGTCTTGATCCACAAAGACTACATTGAAGAGGGTGATGGAATTTGAAGGAGGTGCTGCGTGTCCTACCCGCAGGACAGAGAAGACTTCCTTCATAAACGACACAACCTAAGCCAACTTCACCAGGACCAGCCTAGTTTTGACATATGTTACCTGTTCACCAACACCACATATCATTAAAGGCCCCAAGACTGCCCTGAATATGTACAGCACAGAGAGTAACCCTCAGAAATTTAAATTTTCACATATAACTTCACTTTCCATGTCTGACAGTGAGGGCACAGCTGCCTCATGCAGAGGATTTTGCAATGAGCCACCTTGAAAAAGATATTTAAAATGTCTATTCCATCATGCTCCTGCTTATACTTATGCTGTACATCAGATTATATAAATGACACCTTTATCTTCTGGAGTCTTTCCCTGAAGTCCACCACAAATGCAATATGAGTCCCTATCTCCTCCAACAGCCCTCCAGCCCTCACTGTGGATCTTTACTGAACACTACTGCAGCACTCTGATGGGCAAACACATATAAACAGATCCATAACACATGATCATCACGTGTAAGCACTGCCCACACATCTCCACTCTTGCAATGCCTTGTCCTCCACTGGATCATTACAAGACCTGGAGCTTACATATCCCGTGTGTGATATACTTCAGCGAGCACATCGAACATCCACAAGGAAATTTCATGTGTGTAACCAACCAACAAACACCAGAATGAGAGAATAGTTGGCGGAAAACAGACACGCACAAAGATCCAAGAAGAATATTTCCTACAAACCCTTCACTTAATTTTTGCCTATTCGGTTCTTGTATTCGAGGGAAACCTGAGAAATGCTTCAAAAGAAGTACCTGGGAACTAAAACTCATAATACTAGTGGAAATAAAGAATTGATTAGAGAAATACTACTTTTATAGCACATTTCATAGCACTTCTTGTTTCCGTGACTGCTAATTCTCACAAGTTCAACTGATGATCAATGATCTGATGATTATTATGAAAACAATAACTGATGATCAATATGTATCTCACAGGAGATACATATCTTATTGTCTGTTTCATATTGGTGTTTCTGAGGTACCTGCTGCATTTTCTCTCAAATTATTTAACTGATTAACAAATTCAAAGTAGTTGTTCTCAGCCTCCATGAAACTCCAAAGACCTTTGCTGTTCTTTCAAGCTTGAAAAAGAGCCTGTATACTTGAAAGCTGGTCTGTTTTGACTATACCAGTAATTAAAAAAACACCAAAAAGCAAACCTCCTTCTGGTTCAAATATTGCCTGGCTTAGAAATACTCTTTTAGAGTCAATTATATAAGATGCAATTTAACACATGCAAGTAACAAGATCACAGAATAGTTAAGGTTGGAAGGGACCTATGAAGATCATCTAATTCAAACCCCAATCTTTTAAACGCTCAAATCTATGCAAAGAGTACTGTGTAAATGTTACACAGTGTTTATCTGTCACACCATTCAAACAGATTTTAATCATCAGAAATTAGACTTCTTTCCTTTGCAAATATTTCTGAACATGAAAACAATTTGTTAGATTGGATAAAGCTGCCTGTGGCCTATGCTTTTAAACAGAGTGAAAATATGCATTGTTTTTCCAGTGGTTGCATTTATTTGTTCGGTTCTGATCCATCTTACTCTTTCTTCTCTGTGGTTTGTTTAGTGACTGAGAAAAAGCCCAATATGGTCGACTTGATGTTGTTGTAATGGGTTGGGTAAACTGTATTTTGTTTTTTTGTGTATTATGTGGCTGGCAGATATGCTCAACATTTATCTGAAGCAGCTGTGGGTACAAAGGTGGGTCTATCCTTTAGTTACTGTTTTCTTGAGGATATTGGTGGTGGCCTTGGTGGTAGCACTGGTTCCGGGCTTTGAGATTTGAGGCTTGGCAGACAAGTGTCTTCTTGTCTTTGGGGAATAGAAAAAGTGTGGGAATAGGCTCCATAGTGGGAATGCCCTGTCTTGTGCCTTCATAAAAATGCTTTTCCTGCCTGTGTTTCCCTCTGTAGAGCTATTTGTTTGAGTGATTTGTTGGTACTTAAAGAGCAGGCCAGTGTATAATGCTGTCTAATGTCATCAATTTTCTACATTTCAAACACACTTGGATAAACCTTTCAGGGAATAAATATAACACCAAAGCCCAGCAGTTGCAGCTTAAATCACTTGTACACAATGTGGTCTATTTTTTTCTTAATGTATCTGCACTTGCTGTGAGGGAATTGGGCTAAATTTGCAACAGAGTAAGTATACTGCATTACATTTACAGGTTTCACAGCCTTGGGCATAGGAGAATTGGAATTGAAATACTTTTTCCCCTTCCCATCTTCTGCATTGACTGGTCGTCTGAAAGAAAAAAGAATATCATTAATTCAGACAGTGATGAGTGTTGTTAGTTGGCACATCCAAGTCCAGAATATCAAAAAGATGAGCAACATATAAATCCTCCTGCCCTTAAATATGGTAAAACTTAAAACATCCCTGAACTGTGCACTGTACCAGCTGATGGCTGGGATGAATCAGAGCAACCATATGGCAGGGAGGGAGTTGGATGATGAAGCAGGAGGCTTAATTTTCCAAGCTTAAGAAGGAATGTCAAATAGTCACCAAAATAAATAAATAAATAAGTCGATAAATTGATATTGGAAACTGAGTTCAAGAGAACAGTGTTTTGGGTTGGCTACATACACAGGCTTATCACACAAACACACCCAGTGTTTTTTAAATGCTGTGCTCATCTGCTCTTTTGAGCAGCCTGTCGAACACATTGGGTATATAAATATCCTGCTCTGTGAAACAGTCTGTCTGCTGCTTATGATTCCAGCAACGATAACATGTGCTGGTTTGTTGTGGCAGGGTCACCTCAGGTGCAGTGGTAAAGCAAGGGGATTTTGTGGCACATTTGGGATTTTTGTGCATAGGGAGGAATTGCTGATGTTATTTCATTGAGACAGTAGAGTAGAATATTACTGTGGCCCTTAATTTAGACAAAGCCTTTGTTGGTTTAAGATTACAGTGTCCCTTTCAGAGTACTTTACTGATGCAGCAATTTCTGGGCTGCTCTGTTGTCAGCTATCTATTAAAAATGTTAGGTAAGGCCTGTGACATTTTGTTGGCAAATAAGAGACAGACATTTCCAGCATGTGAGAGTAAGCAGGAAGAAGAGATTAATCTTTTGATAGTTTGGAACCACCTGATTTGAACTTTAAAAGAGTCCTGTCCATTCAACATCTGTTTAAAGAAATAGCACTGGATTTGTCTATCATTTCATGAGGATCTATAGTCCCTCCTATCAGCTATTTCACTTTATAGAAAAAGCCTAGATGTACCTCTTTGGAATTTCTCTGAGTCCTTTTAATATAGCTTGTGCAACACTGAATCAATCACACTGATGTTGCTGAAAGGGAGCGGGGTGGTTTATTTTGCTTACTTCCACAAACAGGGAATATAATCAGGGAATACTCCCTGAGCCTGCAGAGCCTCTCCAAAAGCACTTCCCTTCCTGCTAGTCTCACAAGTCATGATGAGGAAGAGCACACTTCCCACTTTCTCCCTGAAACTAAGAAGAGCATGTTGTGTGATGTAAAAATATTTCCAGACATCCATAACATTGCAATCTCAGATCATTACTTCTTTTCTCAAACCAAAAGCAAAACCCTAGTGTTCGGGTTTTTTTTTCCCCCAAAGCTCTTGTATGAGCCAAAAATTCTGTATGATAAGAAGTATACTCAAAGAAAGCTAGATTTCTGATATGTTTTAATTGTCAAAATGTCCCCTGTTAATGTATATGTATATGTGTATATATGTATACTATGTTTATGTATACTGTTATGTATACTATGGACCTCTTGAGCTGCAGGAAATGATATACTGGAATTAATTTGGGGGCTTTGCGGCGTTTTGAGGAACTCTTGTGATCCAAAGACTCATCTTTTAATTCCTGCACAGCATGTGCGTGGCGTTTGCTCCCATAGAGAGGTCAAATGAAGTCAGTAACAGTGTGGGGGAGATTTGCTGACAGCAGCAGCCCCCAAACAACTTCCCCTGCTCTTGGTCCGCTGCCCTCGCAGAACAAACCCGCACAAAGAGGAGGCAGACTGGTTTGTTCTCCTCTCAGAGAGCCATTGAACATGAAACGAGCTCCCAGTGCCATGCAAAAGTCACAGACAGCACAACTGTTATGAGGGGATAATGGTCTTTTTGTAGTCAGCAGTGGGCTCGGCGCAGTTTGTGCTGACTGCGAGCCCTGCAGTGGGGGGCACGGTAAGCCTATAGCGCTATCCATAGCCTGCGAACAGAGGAATGAACCCATGACCCTCCCTCCCCTCACCGCTGCAGAAAAGCCACCTTTCTCATGTAAATGGACCTCCTTTGTTCCCTGGTGTTAGCTGCAATGATGTCATATATTCAACCAGCTCTTATTTTCCAAAGTGTATAAAGCGCTCGTGAATGAAAGATGCGCAGCGGTTTGAAAAGAAAATCACGGCAGCCGGTCAGAATTAGAGTCCAGCACTATTAAATATCGTGTGTCTTGCTCACACTACCTTCAAATATATCCCTTTGGGTAATTGTTAGAATGTGTGAAGGTAGAGAAATTGGGATCTCTGAAATTATTTTTTTTATTTTTCATTTTTTGGCTGTGTGATTCAATATTAACTAAATTTTCTCAACCAAGATATAATGTACTGCTTGTCAATATCAGTTAAAATCATGTGGTTTCAATAGGAGAAACTCATTTCAAGTCAGTTTTCTTTTGGCATGCAGCTGTACTTTTTGATTTATTGAGACAGGACTGCTTGCCAGTTACCATTGCAAGACCATATAAAAAAAAAATTACAAGAACCTGGAAAGCAAAACCTGTGGTGTTCAATTAAATAATCCTCCTTTCTTTTAAAGGAAAAATTCATCCAGGAAATTCAAGAAATATACAAAAGTATTTTAGAAAGCAATTTAGTTTTAAATTGAAGCTGAATGGCTAATTAACCATTGGTTAAAATTCTGCTGTGGTAGGTTGACTTTGTTGTCTTGCTCTTCAAGATGAATTAGAATTTGAAAGTTGAGCAAGAAGAAAAAAAATTGTAACATTTCTGTAACATTTCTGTAATACAACAGGGGATTTTACAAAGCATTCCCTTGTTCTATATGCCAGGATCCAGCCAGAATTAGCATGTTCTAAAAATAATAAGAAAATCTGTTAATTATTTATGTCTGCTTACTTGACTATTCATTAGGATGCATTTGTTGTCACTGCGAAGACAAAACTCAAAAAATCTGCTGCTACCAAACCTGTGCTGGTATTTTAGTTTGTTACAGCAAAAAATGGACCAGAGTAGGCACAAGCTGTAGGGGAACATCTTTTTCAGCATGCAGAGGAGAGTATGGAAAACAAATAGAGGGCAGCCAAAGATGTAATAAACAGAATTTATGAACCAATACATGTACATCAGTTGTATTTGTTAGGGCTCTGAGCCTTCAAAGATTTATGCCAGGGGACTACTTGGAGTACATAAAGTCTTTTAGTATCACTGCCTATGTTATCTCTGGGTGTTGAATTCGAATGTTTAGGTGTCAGTTGCAGAAATGAAAGAACTTATCAGTGTAGAGAAAGGTAGCAAACAATATTATTATTTTTTTGTTCAGAGTGCCTCCTGTCAACTTACACTTCTTAGAGGTAGGTCAGGTCCTCAGCTGGCACAAAGCAGTACAGCTCAACTGAGTATACAGAGTGAGCTTTTACTCCTCAGCTAAGGAGAATACAGCAATTGAAATTTCTGTGCCAGGAAATACCAATCACCATGGGGAAAAAAGTAAGGAACCTAGGACTCTGGAGAGGACTAAATCAGAAGGGGATAATAATACGTGGAAAGTGAAGATGGATTTATTGGAATAGGGCACCTATCTTGTCACAACTGAACGTGGTCATGGAACCAGTACTCATCTGTGTGAGCTCCCCAAAGATTCACATGGGGAAGTATACCAGGCAGGCCCTAAAACATGAGAGAATCAGATGTCTGTGAAGTGTGTACAGGGTCCCACAGAGTGCAGAAGATGCAGATGAATATTAAACTTTTATTGCCCAACAGAGCTGCATACCCATCAGGCAGGCTGCTTTTCAGAAAGGTGCCGCTCTACATTAAAGGATATTTTCCATTCCTTTTTTATGTTTTGGGTTTTTTTTTTTCACGTTATGCAGCAAAGCCTATAAAACTCTTTTGACCAGATAAAAGAAACTGAAAACATATGTGACCTTCTCTTGTAATGATTTGGGCAGTTGTCCTGGATAGGTAATGCTGAGAGATGTACAGCAGTCGGGGAATGGGCGCAAGATTTCTAAGTAAGGATGTTCTCTTTTTCACATTAAACAATCACTGCATAATGCCATTGAAGTGAAAGTTTAAGAGCTTATGGAGTGCACTAGCTTGCATGATTTCATGTAATGATTCATTCAGGAAGTGCAGCAGTTTGTAAAATGTAATGTTTAATCTGTTGATTACTAGAAAGTATTTAGTTAGATTACAGAAAATATTAATGAATTAATGCTCTTTTAAAAATCTTGCTTAATATTTACTCTTCAATCAGTGACACTTTGAATGTTTTACATGATGTTGAGCTTTAGACTTTGGGTTGTGTTGTTCAACTGCATTTTTTTATCCACTCCAGAGGACCCACTTGGAGAAGAGGGTCTTAATGGAGGGCAAGTGGCAGTTTGAGCTCTAGGTCCAATTTAGGTTCATCTAGTTGTTGAAAATAATAAAACAAAAACAAAAACAAAACAAAACAAATCCCACCTCATGTAACATGCCTTTTCCTTCCAATCTGACTATCCATTTGTCACCATTTCTGATGATTGGTATCCAAAACACCATGGTAGAAAATGATCAAAAGACACCCTTGCAAATGCTGAATATTCACCTGAAATATTCTGTTGCATTTATCCAGTCATGATCACTGGCAACAAAAGAAATGGTGTCCTCTTAGAGCTTAACTTTCTGATAAAGATATGTTCTGGGGATGACCATGCATTACGGTAACGCATTTGCCACTGGAAAGAATGAATTCAAAAACTTCTGGTGTCTTCTGACCAAACGGACAATGCCTGTTATTTATTGTGACTGTGCTTTGTTGATGTCAGAAATCATTTAATTATCATATTTAGTGTAAAATGAAAGGCTGAGCGTTAACTACAGCTCAGAACCCAGAGGGTGGAAACCAGAGTAGATGGAGAAAAGGCTGTCAGCAGGACCTCTAAAATGTTTAGTTCTAAGGGCTGAATGCTGCAAAGCCTCCTGTCTGTAAGGCTAGACCTCCAAAGTTATATCTCAGTAAGGTCCAGTACCAAAACAAGCCAACAGCATCTGCCCTTTGTCTTGTAATTCACTAGAATCTATTTCTCCTCATTTTTCTGGTTGTAATTTTAATTTAATTGTATGTAGTTGTTCCAAAACCATGTATATTTTGTTACATATCCTCTGTTATCTAAAGCTATAATGTAGGGGAAACAAAGGGAAAATAAATGACACCTAACAGCTTCCTGAGGAAAGAGTCAGTGTTTTTACAAGAAGGAAAGGGAAGACAAAGACATAAAACAGAAAACAAAGATTTTTATGATGGGCTTTAAAATAAGAATCATAAAAGTGATGATGGTAGCAAAGAAGTCAAAAAAGTTGAACCTGAAAGAGAAAACAATATTTAGGAATGACAACAGAGAAGAAAATATGCCAAGGTCATATGGAAAGGATAAACAGAGAAAGACAAGAAGACAGGAAGAGTTTGTTTGAGCACAGCAATTTCCATCAGAATTCAGGCAGATATGCAAAGAATAAGGAAGAAATGCAAGAACAAAACAAATAAATACAGTAACTAGAAAAGCACAGATGTGCACAGTTGTTTTATCTCCACTGAAACTACAAAGCAAAAAGAGGGCTTTTGAAGAACAGCTTTTTTAAAAAAGGACAACAGAAACCTGCCTGGCAATTCATCTGACTTGCAGAAAGTTTAGAAAGGATAGTAAAATAAACTGTGAATGTGCTTCTGACCAATTTTGATCTCTGACAAGAATGTATGCCAGCTTTTGCTTGAAAATGTTTTCTGGTTAAATCCTTGTGCAGTTAAAATTTTCTGTACATGAGCATAGAAGGCTGAAAATCCTGATATACAAATGGAAGGTATTGTTATTGGTATTGTTTATTAGTTGCTCTAGCAAACCAGAAATATTTCATGTTATACTCAGTACAAGCAAGGATGCTACATAAATCTCTATGTACTTCCAGAGTAAAGGAAGTAGGTTCCAAAACTTCAGGGATACACTGCCATGTATTTGGAGCTTGTGTTCACATTATAAGGATGCAATTTCCAGGCTACTTCTTATATTATGACACAAAGAGCAAGCTTTTCCCTTTTCTTTAAGAGTGCAATTTATGCCAATCCCCCAAATAACTCCGGACAATTGCCTTCGAATAATCTCTAACGTAGTGCCTAGCACAATGCTGATTTTACATCTATTGGAATAACACAAGGAATTCATAATAGGCTTTCTAAGTGAAACGATAGCTTCAGTCATCTGGAAATTGTTGTAAGGTTTATATTTGCACTTCTGATTTTCCTAAAGTATTCCTATCAAGCATTCAGTGCAAGACTTCGGAGTAAAAGAAGAGCCCATGTACATTTGCTTGTCTGTGTGACATGTCCAGAAACTTATACTTTTTTTGTTTGTTTTGTTTTTGTTTCTGTTTTCCCAAAGGGAAAACATTTTGAATCCTGTAGCAGTGGCAGGCATACTAAATAGCTGTCTCTGCTACTGCACAGCCCATCTCCTTAGCACTTCATACGAAAATTTTCATCCAAGTCTCTGGGTGCTGTGTCATATCCTGAAACATCACTCAGCAGCCACTGCTTCTACCTGAATAATTCCCCAGACTGGTTGCAGCAAAGACTTTATCTTCAGATATTGAGTTCCCATTTAAACAATGCATAATGCTTATTTCTGTTTCAGCAAGATCATTTCACTTTGGGCAAAAACATGGCTATATGCATGAGCCCTAAATTATTATTTATCTTCTGTCCAAGCAGTACTGATCTTCCCTCTTCCAAAACTATTGGTGAGATTATTGTTTGCTCCTGAACAGTCTAAAGTCCAGCGTAGGCAGGCCACTCATCTGGGAAGTAGAAGACAAGTATAAGAAGGTCCCATCCCAGGGAGGAGTAGAAAGCAGCAGTTGTTTCCTGGGTAGAATCAAGATGGTTGGGTTTATTGAGCAAAGCAATCTGTGGTTGAGAATTTTTCAAAATTCCAAAATTTTGTTTACAATATCTCATTGTTTCTCAGCTTAGTGGTAATGTTTGCACTGATGTTTCTTCTGTTGGACAATGGTCCCTTGAGAATGCTCCTGGAGTGCTGAACTTAAGACTATCTGCTTCAGTCTTCAGTTCACCTGATGAATTCACCCACATCTATTTTAAACAAAGGTTATTTTGTAAAGGATGGATAGGCAGTGGCAGCCTAGCCTCAGACATGCAATCCATGTGCTTCTGTCATCAGCACAGCATTTATTCCCCTTTGAACACAGCTCCCTGCAAGTCAGATGTGGATCACATTTGCTGGGCTACACTGTAGAGTATCGAATCTGAATTTCCTGTACCCTTTCTCTTTGAATCAGCAATACTAATAAAGAAGTTACCCAGAGCACCTGAGGGGACAGGCAGGGATAAAAAGCCTCATTGAGAAGGAGCTACCAATTAGCAGACACACATTTACTATTCAAGCTGCATTATAAAGTAATTAAATGTAAGCGGTCCTTCATTCAAAGCTTCAGGTGCAAGTAAATAAACCTAGTAGAAGCCACAGCTATTAAATGGAGACATGACATGGGCAGTCAACAGCAGCAAAAGACTTATAGAAAATAAACTCTTTCCTATTAGACTTGGGGAGGGCACATTGCAGTGGACACTAAGTGCAGAAACCTTGCTCTAGACTTTGGAGGCTCTTGCTCATGGCATTGTGCAGCTGAGTTTTGTTCTTAACAAAGAATAAAGTGCTGGGGTTATAAAACCACAGTGAAACCACTGCAAGCTGACAAGACTTATTCTCTGGGCACAGGGTGAATTTTTCAACGCATCACAAGTAAATTATTAGTTTACATGTTCCAATGAATTAAACTAGACTACTTAAAAGACAGGGAAGTTTCATGGTGTGGGCATGCATAATTAGAGCAGCCATGCAAGATAATTTCTCTTTGCTGATGCCAGTGGAAGACAGGGAAATAAACCATGGCCTTTACCAAAGTGATTTGGTTTCATCTGGGCCAAAGGTATTCAAGTGCTCTTGTTGAAATGACAGTGGTATTGCATGATATTCCAAAGGGACAAGTTAAAATTTCATTTGTGCCAAGAGTATGCATTGCCAAGTCTTGGTGTGTTTGAGCTTTCTCATGTTTAGCGCTGAATTTGCTGGGCTTGTTCATTGTGCATGATAACTAAGGAGCCTCTTGTGTTGCTTCACTTATTCTAGAGCACATAAAACAAGTTGGAGCTCTAACAGCTACTGGCTCAAATCAAAATCTTTCAAGCCCTTAGTGGGGGCATTATTTTACACTTACCCCTTGCAGTAAAAGCTAGTACAGAAATATTTTTCATACAATAATCACTTCGGTACGCCTGAAGAAACATGTGGGGTTCAGTCCCATACTGCTCTGGCCAGCAACCTCTGCCAATGCTTTTGATACTTGGGCTCTGTATATGAGATTTGAACCTTCAAAACTCTTCATGAGATTGATCCCAGCTTATTTTTCTCATCTTCGTATTATATACATAACCTAAGATGTCCTCTAGCCTCCCTTTATTGTCAAGGAAGTTTGGTAGGTGTCTCTCTTCAGAGATTAATTTACATATTTCCCTAGGACTGACTGTGAATTAATCCATTTTGTTTCAGCCTGGACAACTTATCTCTGAGCAAGCAGAGACTGGGCTAGAGGAAACACACCCTTGTTCTCCATCTCCCTTGTGCACTGTATTGGAAGAAGCTGAAGGCATTTCTCATTCTTCCTGAAGTGTTTCCTTTCTTCAGAGTGCTGCTTCTAAAAAGAAGGCAAATCTCCAGGAGAGGCACCTGTATTCACACTTAGGTTTCACTCTAGCTGCTGGGAGAACATTGCAGGATCCTTATGAAACACACATACATCTGACAATATTGGGGCATGGATCTTATATTCTCTTCAGCATACGCACATAATCTTATCGTGTTCTTCATTCTCTCTTTTATCCTGATTCCAAAATTTATTCATGCTGAAAATATTTATTTTAGGACTTTTCCCTATGGCATTTGCATATATACTGGAAAATCACCATATCTTTATTGTTTTCATATTTACAATTAGTTTAGCTTTTGTCTGATTTTTTTAAAATGTGGATTCCCGTCTTTCTACAGTATATTTTACCTCTATAAAGCCTGATTTCAGGTGTATTTTCATCCTCCTCCATTTTCTACAGAAGCAAAAACCTTTGCTATTTTGAAGATGTGTTTTCAGCTCTGTCTCAAGATTGTATGCTACGTTTCTTTGTGATTAATGCAGAAAGCAAAAAAAAATCTCTCATGCTCTTTACTGTAGTCCAGTATTGGCTGAATTTTTAAGGCTTCTCATGCCCTCTCAGTTTTGTTCTCACTGTGTGATTTGTGATCTGGTAATCTAGTCCACTGAGCACCGATCTTTGCTTCCAACATGCTGAGACTGACCTATCTCTTTTCTGCAGACTGACACAATTTAACTTTTTTCTTCTAAGCTTCAGTCAAGGACATCTAGTAATATTTTCTGTGTAACTCCTCAGAAGTCCTTGGGAAACTAATGTTAAATTATGAGTGCTGCAAACTCTCCCTCTTTATAGTAATGTCTTGTGTAAATGTAAAGTCCCTGGACTTTTGTAAAGGCTTTGGTTTCACGTACAAAACTTACCTCTCAAAGCTGGTATTCCTTCTGGTCATGCCGGAAATTTGGGGACACACATCTCATAAACAGAATTGTTCTTTCTCACCTCAGCCAGGCTGATACACAATTCCAGTGGAATTGCCTTAATAATGCTAAATTCAACAAATCCTCTTTTCTCTCAAACATCAATTAATTTTCATATCCAAACAACCACTGGATTTCTACAGCTGCACTGGAGCTTCTCCTCACCTCCTTCTTCCTGGTTCTCTTTCTCATGATTAGGCAGAGTTTTTGTGGCAAGCTTTAGTGTTTCATCACATAATAAAAATGAGTCTTCATCAGAGCAGCAGAATCACTAATATAAAAACCAATCAAAAAGAAATGTAAAGAGTAAGAATGTGGCTCTGTCTCCTAGTTACTCTAATTAAAACTGGTGCTGTTGTTAGTGGATTCTAGGAATGAATTTCCTAGCAAAAAGAAAGAGGAAGTCATTATGGGAGGTTTCTGGCCTATCCACATAACTTGCTAGCACACCACAAGGCCTTTGACTTTCCTACTTCCACATGAATTTGGGTTAAAGACCTTTAGGTGGTTTAGCTTTCCACAGCCCCATTGTACTGAGTGTGTTCAGCAGCCACCCAGCATCACAATAAAATCAGAGAGCCTGTAAAACTAAAGCAAAAAAAATCCTACTTCACTGTCACTTGGTAGAGGTGATTACCAAAAGTTACTGAAACCTTTTGGCTCAACCCTGCTGCTGTCATCAATGTCTATAGGAAAAAAATAGCGAAGAAAGCCCCAAAGCACACAACATTAAATTTGGCGTTTCAAAACAGTGCTGTTAAAAAGCTGATGGCAATTGCAATCGTAACATTACAGCCATAAATGTGCACATACCTCCACCTTAAACAGAAATCACAGGCACTATTAAAGCTCAGGTATAAATATCAAATTCCCTGTGGTTTTTTATAACATTTTTTTAAGGATTCAAACAATTGTTTCTTTTTATCTGAAACCCTCCAGGTCTATGATGCCTTAAAATGCTTAATATATTTGACATGACACATTATTCTGTGTCACTCTCTGTTGCACAGGCTGCTTCTTCAACTAGTACGACAAATTGTCACAGGGGGAGAGGCATCAAGAGGAAAGGAAATATGCATCTTAATTTCACCAGGGTAGTCAGGATGTGGAGCAAAGGCAGGTGCATTGTATGTGTGACAGTCTGCAAAAGTCCTTTTACTAGATAGGGAAATGGACAATTTGGGGGTGTTTTTTCCACGGTCTGAGACATCTAGGTTTTAACTATACAGGACTAGAATATCTAAAATTAATATTCTCCCAAATAAGGTCTCAATATTTTTAGGTGTGCTTAGTGCAGACAAGTGGAAATTTTTAAGAGGCAAGCTGCCTGAAAATGCAGACATGCAGAGTGCCTTTGAAAGTGGAACATCTTTTTTCTTTTTTTCCTTTTTTTTTTTTAATCGAAATCATGCATGCATAGTAGGGCAAGGCAGGTAGATGGGGTGACAGGGAGTACCTTGTAGTGAAGTGTAAATCAGGAGTCCAGTGCATCTGAATGGGCTGTGGTATTTCTTTCATGAAATTACTGGCAACAGGGTGGCATATAGGGAGTATGAAACAGGAAATCATCAGTAGGTTTTGTTCTGTGATTTGCTTCAGCGATACCATGACAATATTGGCTGAATTCCCACAGGGCACAAATAAAGCAGCAGTTCAGGAAGCCTGACGTTAGTTCACAGAAATCTGATGATACGCACCGAATTTCCCACTGCTGTGATAATGCAGCTCCAGCCAGCTGCTAAATTTCCTTCTTGTAAATTCTTTCCAAAGTATAAGGGAAAAATGCTCACAGCAAGCAGAGTCCAAACCAGACCAGACTCTTCCATTCTTCAACCTGTAACGTATCCAACTGGGCTGTGGAGGTGAGGCTGAAGAAATTATGATTTGTCCTAAGTTTAATATTCCCTTATCAACCACTTTTAAACTCCTATTGTGCTTTTATGCTTCCAAGAGCTTTCAGAGGCAGGTGTAGACTGGAGCAAGGGTGGTGCTGCCTCTATTAGAGAGAGCATTTGGATAAACTCTTCTATATCATCCAGAAGTATACCTCATATCCCTTGCCAGGGGTTTGGGGGGAACTTATGAAGAAATCAGAGAGTTATTTATTTGCTGCTTAAGTACTTTCAGCCCCACACTTCGACCATGTGTATTCGTAGGCACTATGAACATATGACAATGACCTACAACTGAGTGGGTTAAGCTTGAGATCTGAATGTGGTAAAGATAAAAAGGAGCACTATTACATAGTCTGAATAGAGTGGGATTTATCTTTCTGATCTCTGGAGAAGCTGGTAAATTTTTTCTCCCTTTTTTTTTCATCCAGTCATTTTTACCTCACTTTGCCATGCATATTTTCATGACCTGACTCAAAGCTTTCAAGAATGATGGTGACTTAGAGGAAGAGTTGTTAAATAATACAAAATCATGAATTTTAGATATGGAAAAATCAGATATTTCTAAATGACATAGCTAGGTTTTATTTCCAGCTGAAATTTTTGGCCATTTGGAAGGAGAAATGTGGGCACATGGGCTGGTATTGCTGGCATCCCATCAACTTGCTAGATCAGCAGAGCACTGGCTTGACTCTGGTCATGCAGAAATGCCAGTCAAATGGTAACTGCATTATAATCCATAAATCTGACTTTTGGGATTTCCTGTGAAGGTAATGCTTTCACACAGCAAATCAGATATTTCACAAAGCACTGAACGTGAAAGGATAAAATACAAGAGCATATTTCCTACCTAGAAAACACTGGAAGAATATGTGTGTCTGCTCTACAACTTCACTAAATTCTAGGATTACAATCAGTGGGCATTGTAAATGCAGCAATTCTGTTATCTTTGGAAATGCCCAGGAATATCCCAGGCAAGTTATTGGAAGAGAGGGATTTGAAATTGTTGTGCTTTTTAGCAGGTCTGAGTGCAGGACTGTGTTCGCAGATGGCAGGATCACTGTTCAGAGTGGGCTGTTACCAACCATATGTCTAAAAAGAGCCCTAAATCCCTTATCAGGCCTTAGATTATTCACTGATTTTGCCCTAAAATTTATATTTTCTCTTTGTGAAGAGCACATACTCAATACATGCACATTTGCTACCTCTTCTCACTGGTATAGCAAACTAATATCAAGCTTTGTAAAAATTATGATTTATGAGAGGTAGTGAATGATACTTCAGCTTTAAAGTAAAATTATTGCAGCAATAGTGATATTTTTTCAAGCTGGCTCTTAAATCTTGGATAAAACCCCCTATTCTCACTTGAAATGGGCATGCAAAATTCGCAAGCGCAATGAAAGCAATCAAAAGTATAAAGAAATGGACTATTTTTGAATGATAGAACTAAAACCAGAACAAGTCTGCCAGTGTCAGGCTTCGTTGTGAAAAACAGAAAATATAATTGGACAAGGGAGTGGCCCATCCTATTGCTTTATTAGTTGTTTTTGGTTGTTTGTTTTTTTTTTTTAATTGGGAAAGTTAGCTTTTCATTTTTAACTTTCAGAAAGCTATTTCTGAGAGCACAGTAATGTCATAAAGATTGCTTTGTAGGTCTACTCTCACCAAAATGTATAGCCAGAAAGAGCTACTTCATACTGCTGGTTCAAACACTGTTTGCAAAATTCTCTCCATCTGTCAAATGAAAACAACTCCGAATCAAATAGATTAGAATGCAAATAGTTTTAAATATGCACATGCATACATTCTTCCATACTCCTGTAACCGTGCTGATTATCCAGAGGAAATCTCCGTGTGTTGTAAAGTGTTGATTTTTTTATCAACTTAATATCTCATGTTTTCCAGGTGGGACATTTTGAGATGGACTTTGAATTAATTATAGAATGACAGATGTGCAGATGACAGGCCCTCGATTAGATGTGCAAGCCAAAAGTTGATTGTGTTACAAATCAACTTAGATTGTCATGTGACAGTAGCATACTCTGTATCTTGACAAACTTAAAAACAAGGTGGGCATCATACATGCAGCTGGACATTTTGGCCCTGAAATCATTAGCAACATCCTCAAAAGACCCAGAACTAACCCAGTTTGACACCTTAATTAATTTAAGTATAAAGTCTGCTTTCTGAATACAGCCACTTCATCCCAAGGTGGTGGTACTGAAAATGTGAAGTGACTGAAGGCAAAATGTGAAGTACCAGATGGTTAAAATCCAGGCAAAATTTACTGCCATAAATCCAGAATAATCCTAGATATCCTCTCTCAGACTTTATAGAAGATTTTTTTATTAATTTTCAGCATGATTGCTACAATTTTCAGTCTAAGATTTTCCAACACAAATGGAAGAAAATTATTGGATAAACTTAAAATAGGCTTTAATGACCATGAAAGCAGCCTACAACTACACTGTGGAAGAACAATTTGCTATTTCTTCAAAATACATACCAGTCTGTCTATCTGTCAACTCCCTTAACATAGAGTATATATAAATTTGTGTATTAAAAAGAAGTACCTAAGAGTTTGCTTCTGACAGGTGCTGAATGCCTGACAGAAGAAGCTCAGAAACTGTCAGGATCCTGCTCAAAATAGATGATTTTCACAGACAGCAGAATAACTGTGAAAGAACATTCCTAACCTCAAATAAATACCAGTTTACCAACTTCACTTTCTGATCTGAATTGAAACAACATAGCATTGTTTATACATAAGAGACGTCCTATAGTTTTCCTAATTTTTCTAATTTAGTTTTTGAATTTAAAGACAAAAATTTGTTAAAGGTTAAATAAAATTGTTGTTTGCTTGTTTGCTTGCTTTTATGTGCAGTTTCCCATAACTGAAACTAGGAGAACTGAAAAATTCTCATGAAATGCTTATTAATTTGCATCTTGTCCCAGAGTTAGGATTTGACTGAGATGCAATGAGAATGTTTCTTTCGACATCAAGTGGTTGGCTAATCAGGTAGGGAAGTGTCTCCAAACTTCTGCTGACCCTTTGTAGTCTGAACTGCAATCAGACACTAAGTAATTAAACAGATATTAAGATATTAAACAGTACAGATACAGATACAGATAATACTAGTATCTGTACAGCTTTCCTTACTGATCTCCCTCTGGACACTGAGGTATTGACTGCTCTCCAGATGCAAACATCTATCCAATTTCTTATCCATCACAGAACCCACCAATCAAAACCATATATCTACAATTTAAAGAGGAGGATGTCATGCAGGACAGTGTCAAAGGCCTTCCAGAAGTCCAGAGG
This sequence comes from Rhabdornis inornatus, assembly GCA_013397075.1. Classification (NCBI taxonomy): domain Eukaryota; kingdom Metazoa; phylum Chordata; class Aves; order Passeriformes; family Rhabdornithidae; genus Rhabdornis; species Rhabdornis inornatus. The sequence goes on from VWZS01006721.1 coordinate 1,433,879, forward strand.
GATGACATCCATAATTCTGCCCTTGTCCACGGATGGAGTTACTCCATCACAGAAGGCCATGGGGTTGGTCAGGCAGGACTTGCCCTTGGTGAAACTGTGCTGGGTGTCTCAAATCCAAACCTCAAAACTTCTCCATCCTCCATGTGCCTTAGCACAGCTTAGAAGAGGATCTGTGCCATTTAATTGCTTTAAAGTTGCCTTTGCAGTCATTTTACATGTTTACTAAGTCAATTCTGAAATTCAAATAGTTTTGTGTGTGCATGTGTACTTGCTTTTTGTTTGACTATTTTTGCAAACTGTTGGAAATAAACTTCAGATTGCACTGACATATCATACAATTTATGCAGAGGAAAGTATTCAAGCATTCTTTCTTTTCTTTAGCTGAGATATGTGTTTATTACAAAATCTTGAACTGTCTGCCTGTGAGACAAGGTAAAAAAGAAAATTAACATAGCTTAACACGTTCTCCACTAGATTTTAGTGCTTAATTTTATGGAGATTAGCATATAAACACAGATAAATGTAACAAGACACATCTTTGCTGAAGGCTACTAACATTTCTGCGTACATGAGAAAATTAACTGGCACCACAATAACTGGCACCACAATAACTTTGTTGGGGAGCTACGCCCAAGTAACTCCCTGCATATTTGATTTTGAAATAAAAGTGACTTTATTCTAGAATGATTATTCCCTCCTGGAAGCAGAGTAATTATTCTGGAATAAAATTGCTTTTATTCTGGAGCTGATGTCTGCACTGGGGAGTTATTCCAGAATAGTTAAATTATACCAAAATAGCAATAATGGAAGTTATTACAGAACAGCTCTGCTGGTTAATTTCCCCCGTGTAGAGCAGACCAAAGGTTGAGTTACACCAGAATGTATTGTACATAATTATGTGAGTGATTGCTGTAGAGTAAGACAGATTTTAAAGGGAATTAATCCCTTTTAAGACAACTCCTCATACCCCTCCTCCATCTCCCTCTTCCCCCCCTGCCCCAAATAAAATTTCAGTTAATTGAGCCCTGCAGCTAAGAAAGTTTCAAATAAAAGAAAGAGTAAGTTCCAGGGCAGGACAGTAAATTATTGTAGCCAGTCCCATCCAAACTAGAAGAAACATCTACAGCTGGCACTATGCTGTTTACTGTCTCATACATGTGTCATTCATACTGGGTTGTCCTCCTTTCCATTCACAGTGACAGCTATCATCATCCAGAAACAAAACCCTCTTGTTTCTGTTCTTACTAAGCTGTGGCTGTTTCAATGGATTTCACTTTGTGTCCTGGAAAGTGCCAAGCCCCAGAGTACACAGTGTGAATCTGCCTTTCTGAAGCCAGTCTTGCATTTGGTGCCTCATCCTTAGCTAATGAGAAATGGGGGAGGGAAGAAAGAGGGAAGTTCTAGCACTTAAAAATAGGTACTTCAAAGTAATATAGTGGAATAAACTAAAGGTCTGTAGACATGATAAACCTCAGCTTTGTAGGGAGGCAACATGATAATGATAAACTTCTGGGTTTTGTCAAGCTTCTACCTCCTGTCAAGCTTTTCTTTGCCTTTCAGTCCTGGGTCTGGATAGTTGGGTGAAGTCCAGGATTTGGACTTCATTAAAACTAAGACTGTTTCACACAATTAGGGCTGTGCACCAGTTTTAAAGTAAGAAACATCCATTTGCACTCTGTTCTGCTGTGGTGTACACTGGATGTCGACCTCCCTGACTCCTCAGGGGTGTTAAATGAGCAGCCCTGTCAGGGCACAGTCCTGCTCTGTGGAGGTCTGGCATGGCTCTGGAAGCCTCTGAAAGATTTATATTATCTACATAGAAAAACAAGTCAGAGTAAAGGTCTATGAAAGAAGAGGTGAAGGGGAGCTTGGTGGTGTCTGTGCATATCACAGTGTGAAGAGAGTCTTGCTGCAGCAGGCTGCTTCTGGGTCTGAGGTCAAAGTGTTTTGACTGATGTGTCTAAGTGTCTTCCCTGCTCATATTCTGACATGGAAGCTCCACTTCCCACGCCAAGTGGTCTAATGCTTGCAGACTATCTGGCCTTAAGCCCTTATTTTATGTGCTGGCAACCTGCTTGCTATACGTTAATGTTTTGTTGACACCGAGTCTTTGCTGTCTCTCACTAGTTTTAGTAGGATGAAATCTCACTTGTGAGAGATAGGCAGTGCATAACCACAAGCGTGATGCATGTTTTATTTTAGAAGCCACATTCTCACCTGTTCCCAGCTGTTTTTCAAGTAACTGGATTAATCCTGCGAGATCCAAGACCCCAGGACTTTCATGATGTCCCCAGTCAGTTGTACATTTTAAAAAAATGGACTCTGGAAAGGTGCTTTGTGGCTTAGAGGCCTCAGATTTTCAGTGGTGAATTGAGTGTCCCTGGATGCTGCATTCTAAAACTTCAGAATAGCTAAGAAATAGAGTAGAAACAGCTTATGTTCGTCAACTACAGCTCTCAAGACCTTGTTTTACCTGTAAAAGGATTATATGACTTTCTAGCTTTCAGATACCTGACTTCAACTCTGTAGCCTGTCAGCCTGTGAAAACAAGGCTTGGGTGATCATGCTGTCAGTCATATCTCTTTGTCTGTTGTAGTCTGATAGCTTTTGTACATGTTGATTGCTGTCAGTGAAGTGTGACTGAGGAAGCCAAAGTCTTACAAATGCACACCACCACCCAGGATGGGCTGGTCTGTTAATTTATGGCACCATTAAAAAAAAGCATGCTAAGTTTTATTTGGTGTATTCAGGAAATTTTCAAAGGCTTGCAACCAAATGAATCAAGTGAGACCTTCAAGAAAGGAATCACATCATCTGACCCAAAGAGAAGTGGTTCAATTATTCTAATTGGGAGGCCATTGATCCCTTTGGAAGTCCTGCCCATTTAGAAGTCCGATAAATGCACAAATCTGATCCATAGTTTATGCTGAATTTCACTTCAAGTTTTGTCCTCTTTACATTTGTCTCACCAGCTCTCTGAGTTTAAAATGTTGTGTGTGTGCATTCCTTTCCGGATTCCTCCTCCCAGAAAGTCAGGCAAATTGTATACGGGTGTTACCAGCAGTGTTCTAACACAACACTTATCAAAAATAGATGACCTGTGTTACAACTTTGTCCATTATTTCTCACATAATTGTTCATCAGTGTGATGGTAGCAGAGGGTACTACTATAGAAAATGCCCACTCTTTGGCTCTCCCAGTAATCTGAGCTCAGGAAATGTCATAGTACTTTTATGTTCTGAACAAAGACTGTATTTCATCATCAGAATACTGCTTCTTCATTTTAAGACTTTGACACAATTGTTTTCATGTTTACAATTCTAGTCTTGTCTTAAGAGGTTGTAAATATAGGGTGATAACAACTACTTCAGCTTATTAAGTGTCCTTGCTATATATACATAATACTTCTGGGTGGTGAGGCAGAGATAATAGGTAGGAACTCATACCACTGCAATCATACAATAAGTGATCACCAGATTAAAAGCTGACACACTAGCAAGTTCTAACAGAGTAACAAGCCAGATGAAGTAAGTGGCTCCCAACTCATGACCTTGCTAAGCAGCCTTTGGAAGAGAAAAGGGATTCCTGGAGCTCTCACAGCGGTTCTCAGCCTCTACTCCTCATTGCCCTTGTGGTGTCAGACACTTTTTCTACTGCAATTTTTTCTTTTAAATTACAAACTTTTTAATGCTTAATAAACAATTTTAAATGAAATAATTAATTATTAAACTTTAAATCAATTAAATAATAGACATACTGTCTACATTTAAACTCCTTGCCATGGAAAAACTCAGATGAATATTTTCTGTTTCATTTATAATGTCTCTTCTGAGAAACTACAAGTCTGTGATGCCCTATCCCTTCTTTGACAAAATGTCATGCATGCCTTTGTTTAACATGTTCTTACATCTCTAGTTTTACCTTATACCACACTCAATAACTGAGGGTCTGAACAGCCACTTCTCTGTACTGGCACAGAAGGGGTAACAAAGAGAAAATGCTGAATGTGGTCTGCTGGTTTAAGCTAAGTGATGTCTGTGTGCACAGTATGGTGCTACTGATGGTATAGTCAGCCTGAAAAAAAATTGGTGTTTCACAGTCGGGCACCTACTTTTGGGTTCCTTTAAGCTCTGGGGTAACACTGAAGTTTCTTTACCCTTTTATACTTATGTAACGTGCTGATGCCAAATCAAGATAACCTGAATTACCATCATATGCCTAAACTTCCCATTGACAAGTGACCCAGCAGTTCTCATAAATTCAAAGACTTACATTACTCGGTCTGCTATTATGTTTTACTATGACCTCCAGTAAAAAACAGACCATGTTGTTTATACTTTTACTCACTGGACTATGCCTTTGCAAAGAGCAAGCAACAGCCAGGAAAGCAAGGCAAGAGGCTTCCTGCTAGGCATTCTTCTCCAACTACTACCCTTCAATCCATAAGCCATAGGTCTGAGGACTTTTGGGTTCTGCCCTTTAATAGCTTCTCAGTTAGCAAAAACAGATTTAAGTAGGACAGCTCTCTTCCCAGGACTGATTTTGACGGATACTTGCCCATTAAATGTCAAACAGAAGAAAAATTTTCTTACTGGGGTCATTTGATATTGTACTGTATTGCGCAATGCAGCTGCTTATCTCGGGTTGCAGAGGTTATTTGCTGCAGGGAAGGCTGAGAATGTCATTAGAGCACCATGCCCTGAGATAACCTGCAGCATATCATTAAACCATCTAATGACTCTATGGCCCATTGACCTCCATCACTCATTTGCTAACAATGTTTGTTATTTACAGTCACTAGGGAAATTACTGCTGAGTTATTACTCAACCTTCCCTTGCTGCTGCCATCACAATATCTGATGATATCCAACAGGAAAATGTAAATTTTCCAACAGAAAGCCAGTAAATTTGCTTTAAAGATATGATCTGGTGTGCATATGAATTGAGTCTGTAGATGCATTTATTGAGTACCCCCTGTTGTCATCACACCCACCCCACCAAATCTGGTATATCACTCTTGTCACTGAAATAATATTTTCACTAAGCCATGCCTTGCCATCCAGCTTTAGGTTCCACTGGCTGAAAGTTTTTCTTAAAAGCATGTTATGCAACAGTCTGGAATGGAGATAAATCCAGTGATGGAAGAATCTGAATACATAGATAATTGGTAGTTGTACTGAAAATGTCACTTAGCCCCCAGATTCTTAAAGTAAAGTAATTGGAACTCTGAAATTACTATCTTTTTCTGCAAATGTGAATTATTTGTAACCCCTCATATTACAACATTTTTTCCATTAAACAGGGTATTTTCAAAGGCACTTAAGGCTATTAAACCGCTAAACCTTACTGGAACTGAAAGAGACTGGCTTGGATTTTTGTTCGGTTGTGAGATTTTGGAATATAAGTGAAGATAAGGTAGTTGTTTATTTAAACAATTTTGCAGTTAATATGCAATAAACAAAACTAGTGGTGTTTTCAGAAATTATTAAGCTTTTATAGTGGTTAAAAGGCTATTCAGCAAGTTAAATTAACCTGCTGTTTTTCCCAAGTTTGAGCAATTGAATTTTCTTTTGGGGTAAATGATGGCTGATGAAGAACATGGAACACAGATGGAATAATATTCCAATCACGTGCTTGCTTGCAACCTCACAGAGAGGGGTATAGCTTTCACTGCCTTCAGTGAATTATGACAGTACAGAACAAGGCATTGTGTACTCCTAGAATTAATTTGCATTACTGGCTCCATTTGAGGGTGATCAGATGTCCACAACCAAAGCAGGACACCTATCTCTGGTTGCCAGGATTTCAAAAGGACAACAACGTGCAAATCAAGCCAAATTATGTTTGTACTGCAAAAATGACTTCAAGCTTTTCGGATTTTCCTTTGCAAAAGGGAGTAATACCACAAATAAATGATGTTTGTGCTTGAGAGAGTCTGATTCTGTTACCATACCTACTTCAGTTTTCCTTTTAAGGCAGGAGTGAGTTTGCAGGGTCCTTCGAAGTCTCCCTCATTATATCGCTTCTGCAAGTTCCCTTCTTCATCCTCTGTAAAATAGGGTTAATAAATAGTAAGTGTAACAGTGTGAAATACAAAGGAATATGGCTGGGGTACAGATCCAGCAAGAATAAATAATCAGACCAGCTAAGGACATTCAGGGCATCAGCTCAAATAATTCTATAGAATACCACAGTTTAAGGATAGTATTAACAAGACACGGTATTAAGTGACCTAATAGCATTTTACAAAGCTGAATGAAGATGCAACCAAACAGAAGGTCAGTTTTTGCCATCTAATAATACAAAACTGATCATAATCCAGGGTACACCAGCAGCCGGGAAAAGCTTAGCATGATGATAGACAAATGAATTACCGCACCCTAATGACATCAGCAGAGCTGCAGGAACTGACTGGAGCAGTGTCCTTTGCCACCAGCAAATGCTATCTAAAATGCATTACACTAATGTGTTAATCTAAACCACAATGAACTTGCTACACTGCAGTAATTCCTTTCAATTTTGTGTCACAACCCCTACAACTTTTCGCTGGGTTTTATTTAAGCCAATGCAGGTTTAGTTACTGACTTCAAAACTGCAGGTTCCCAACACTGGATTCAGTGGAGACGATTCAATGTTGCCTTCATCTGATTCCAGGATGAAGACCATCACATTCAAATCCATCTTGAAGAAGTACTGACCCAACACCAGTTCTTTCATTCTCTTTCACTCTGGTCAGTCATTTACTAGAAAAGCTCTTTATGGGTGTCTCTATTTTACTGTTGATCTTCTTCAAGATGTACCATTATGTGCAAGTATCAAGTTCCTCTGAAATATTTTTTGCAGTGAAACAGCCACCATACCCCCTTCATAAAGTAAACATACTGTTCTTATGCTAGGAAATATTCTGATAATCAGTCCCTCCTACTTTTGAGTACATGCCTGAGAAGAGGACCCAACAGAGATATTTTAGGACTTGCAAGTTTATCATGAATATTTCAAAAGGCACAGAATCATGGTCCCTGCTAAGTCGTTTAAAGGGTTAAGTTTTCTCCCTGTATAAAGTGTTCCTTTTAATCTGGGATAGTCTTGCTTCATCTCTCAGCCATAGGAGTTCATTAAGACTCCTCCTGATCTGTTAATAAGCCACCTATTCAGATCTCTTTATGCTTCCAAGTGTGAAACTGCAAACTCATTTTGAATGGAACACTGGCTACTTTCTCTGTTATCTTTTACATCTGCAGTCAGTGAAATCTTATCAAGAGTAGACATGTAATTAACATAAAGAATAATGGACTAAATTACTTTCATCCAAGCAGAAGCCCTGTGAAGTAGTGAGATGGTAACAGCACAGACCTTCCCTGCAAGGGACCAGCACAAGAACTTCGTTGTGAACAGGTGCTCGGTGTAGCACCTTAAAAATAAAATGGCAAAGATGTGATAAGGGACCATCTTCTGGGAAGGAAAGTGAAGCATACTTTTGTTGCAAGTGGATCTAAAGCTAGTGAGTAAGACAAGAAGTGGGCTTCTTGGGAAAGAGAGCTCACATGGTGCAAAGAAGGAGCTATATCAAAGTGAATAATCTTAGGCTCCTTCTATCTTCAGAAGGTGGACAGGCATGAAGAAGAAACAGCACTAGGGAAATAGGACAGCACAGTATAGATGTTATAGATGGATTTCAGATCAACCATGTATAGAATCATTTCTGTGGGCTCTGTGCCTGTCTGTTTTCAACTATCAGATGTCTTTTGAGGGTCAATTTATAAATTTGGATAACCTGCAAGAGATGGGAGGTGAAAAACACATGCTTAAATTATCAGACTATCAGGATTGCAATATAATATTGCAATATAATCTTGTGTCTACCAGGAAAAAATCAGGTGGAGTGGTCATAAAAGATGTGGAAGGGAAAGATGGCACTCTGGTGTTCTCACATCAAAGCAAGGTGTAGGACTGGCTTCCTGGAATTTGAACACATCAGCCTGATAAACTTGTAAGTAGGAAAGGCTTACCAAAAACTATATGTCACAAATCTCCTATTTAATAATTTCCTGCAGACTGTGGCAAAACTACTTCTTGTCCTTGTCTCAGCTTAACCAAGGAAGTTAACAAGTGTGAGGCTGACCAGACAGGACTACAGTGAGGGGTCCAAATTCAAACCAGAGCAATGTGACAACAAATGCTCATCTTTTAGCTGGGATTTTATGTTTAGGAGGTTAGCTCCTCTGGATACCATAGTTAAATGCACAACAATCTGCTTTTCAACAGTACACTTAATAACTGGAAAGTGCTGATGCTAACTATGCTGGATACCAGACTTCTCTCTGGTATCCTTCAGTACTTTACTGTTTCCTTGGTAGTCCACCGAGGTGATAATTGTGTATAGAGTGGGTTTGCTGAGGGTTTTATTTTTAAAAAAACTTAGTAGTTATTGTCTATTTCTGTCACAGCTTTTACGGTGTTTCAGTAATGCTTGACATTTTTATTTTCAAATTGACAGTTCTGATAATGATGTACTACTAAGGAAATCTGTACATCTTCTGCTGAATAAATCCTCTGTATATTTTTGTTTAATGTATTTGGCAGCATTTTAATGGATTTAAAATTACATTTATTGTTCATGATACTGTGTGACAAGGGATGGATTTGAACCACTTCTTTCCCAGGAAACATAGCCTTATTACTTGATGCAGAAATACTGCTTTTACATATAGGCTACTTATCACAATTTAAACTTGCCCTCTGACAGTGATTCACATAACCTTGTGTCCTCTGTGGCCAAACTGGGAATCTCAGCAAGCACTAAGTATTATCAGATTCTCATGTTTTAAAGGAAAATATATGGGTTACAATTAAATTAAAGTTGCAGTTCCTGTTTCCTGCTGTATCACCTTAATATTGCCCAGTCCTAGAGCATCTCCCACTGTGGCCCACATGGAGCCTCTCTGTCTGACCATATCTACTCTTCATATGCATCTGACTGCAGCAGGGGAGGAGGGAAGTGGGAGGAGAAGGACAGGACACCCAGCATCTCTCTGCTCTTAAGCATGCCAAGGTAAGATTTTTTTGATGAGTCTTAATCATTCTGATTTTTTATTCAGATCTGGTTTTGTGTCTGAAAGTGTATCCTAACCTGCTGAAGCAAGCTCACCAAGCGAGCCAACATCACAGGCATATGTCATGGGAAAGGGGACGATGCTGCCAACCACAGGGCTGCACAGGAGCCTATTCCATCAGATTCTCATTCAGGTCCCTTAAAAATCATTCTCCATCTTTATGTAATACCCTTCTTCATACTGAAAGACTGCTGTGAGAGGCTTTGAAGACAGTAGGGGTCCAGGGATTGCCCACAGTATTTTTGATTAGCTCCCATAAGTTAATCATGAATCATGATTGCTTCAACCCACACTTACCTATTCCTGTCAGAGCTACTCTTAGCAGCAGTTTTGTGCTTTTCTAGCTTCCCACAGAGCTGAACTGTCATCAGGGAGACATACAGTCCTTAACAGACCTTCTTATCAAATGAGTGACCCTAATTTTGGTACCACAGCAAATGCATCCACTACACAGCTTCTTTGTAAGTCATGTTCCATTGGAATGCTGGCCTGTTGGGTAATTATCCAGTGTGGACCAGTCAACATACATTCAATGGGCTTCCATGCATTTCTCTCTCTCCTCCCTCCTCACTGAATGCACATCCAAGGGGTGCTGCCTGTGTATAACCATGGTTGCTACTAATGTGTGGTGGCACACCAAACTTGGGACACAACTTCCTCTCTACTCTCTACCTGTGGTTGCCCCATCACTCCCCTGGCCTTGGGCCACCACAGGAAGAATGTTCCATCCAGATTTCCTGTCATTTTTGTTCACCACAAAAAAAAACCCAAACCAAAACAAAAAACCTCACCAAAACCTCAGAACAAGTGAATGAAACATTTTCATTCCAAAGTGTTCCAGAAAGGGCAACATTGGGGAAGTAGCAACATTGCAATTCAGTCAGAAGGTTTTATTTTACCTTTGATGCTTTTCTGTTGTGATTTAGAACTGTCTGTCCTCAGTATTCCTTTATTTAGTGTATGTGTGCAAGGGCAAGAGCCCAGACAAAATCCATTTTTCCCTCCTTCTTTTATTCCTCTTGGTGAAACTTGCAGAACCAATTTTGTTTTGTTTCTTTTTGCAGAAAGAGAAAAATAACGAAAGCGGCAAGAAAATCCCTTCAGCCTCTAATTTGAGAAAAACAGGTGTTGGCCTGTTTTCACTCCAGTGAGGTAAAGTGTGGTTACTGCTGAACAGAGTGACTTTTTCTCTGAAATAGAACTCTCTGATGTGGACATTATACCAGCGTAACTAAAATAGAATCAGATTTGTTTTCTCTGCACTTGCAGTAGCTACAACTGCCAACTTTTCTGTGCAAACAAGCCATCCTAGTGTCATACCTGGATCGTGGTTTTGCAGAACCCTTTGAGACAGCTGTCCTTGCCCATTAGTTTCAAAGCATTTCTGTGGTTGCCTAGACAAAAATACAGTGGGGTGGCAAATGTAGTCTAATCTGGCTATAGTGCCCCACTGCAACAAAAGACAGGAAGTTACACAGCATGGAGAACCTCTGTCTTGCAAATACTCTACAAGAGACCCTGGTGAATGTGAAGTCATGGGGTCAGTTTCAATTTACTAGAGAAATTTCTGTTTATAATGCCAGAAAAGCTGATGGTAGTATTGGCCTGGATGTTCCCATTTTTAACTGTTCTTTCTCTTTCAGAGTATTATTTGCTCTCTTTTCCAGGTCAGATGATAATAACTTACCAGGGAGCTGTTAGTGTGAAAGAAGGTGTTATACCATAGAAGAATAGAATCATAGAACCATCATAGAACCATCGTAGAACCGTCATAGAACCATCACAGAATCATCATAGAATCACCATAGATTCGTAGAATGGCTTAGGATGGAAGGGGCCTTAAAGATCATTTAGTTCCAACCCCACTGCTGTGGCAGGGACACCTTTCACTAGACCATTTCACTGTATCATAGTTTCACTAGATACACATCCTCATCTGCTTTTTCCAAGGACTAGGGCTCGTTATGAACTGCCTAGTTTCAATGTATTTTTGGTCTCTTTTTTTTTTTTTTTGTCTAAAGCTCATATACTCTTTTTTTTTTAAAACAACCTGTTAATATTTCAGGATTCACACTATCAATCCCAGTTTCCCAGACAGAAATTAGCAAAGGATATGCATAGCATATCAAAACTCAAATAGAAAGCATCATGCATAGTAAAATTTGCTAGAATACAATCATCATTAAATCAACCATGAAGATATATTGAATTTTTTAAGAAATTATAACTTTGATGTTATTAATTTTGACTTGAGAGAGACTAATTAGAATTTGTTGTCTTTGTCACTATGACTGATACTTTATCATCTTGGCTGAAAATCTGTTGGAAGCACTACAAAATATTTTGAAGGAATAATAATAATAAATGGAATAGAGGGTGAGTAATACCAACTATGCTAAGGTTAGTGATATAATTCTCTCTCCCATCAACAGCTACTCATACAAGTCACGTCTAAGGAGGTCACAATCATGTGATCTGTTCCACTGAACACAAATCTTTTGACTTTCTACTGCTACCCATGAATTCCTTCACCCTGTATTTAGAATAGTTCTGTGAGCACTTGTTCTCTTCTAGAACAGATTGTGAGGGTTGAAGAGATTCCTATTTCTTGCAAACAGACACCCATTGTTGGAGGTTAGTTTCCTTCCTTCTATCCTGGTACGGATGGAAAGAGAAATTTATTCTTGGCAGGACTCTCTACATGTTCAAATTTTTCCCCTTTCCCAAGAAAGGCTTTTGTCTCTGTGTCTAGAAATGAGAACAGTCTCCAAATTGAGACAGGCCATTATGTAATGACATCAGAAGGAAACTCTTTCCCCTATGCTTGTAGGCTTCAATTCTGTCTCTCACTAGTTATTTTTAAGGTGTGTATCCTCATGACCCAAGGCAATCCATAAACTGTACATTACTGAAAGCCTTGAAATGGCTTGAGATAACAGACTTTCCTGTAACAAGAACAGACTGAAAAATGATTTCCAAGAACTTTTATAAGTTCCTGTATTATTATTTAATTATTCCATTTCATCTATAATGGCACAACCCTCAGACAGGAGTTCAATTGTAACTGCTTGGCACCTTCAAGCAGGCCTTTCCATCTGTATGGAGAACTGGGTCCTTTTTGCTTAACATGATTTTTCTAAAATGTTAAACATCTTATCCAAACTATTCCTGTTCATTTTACGATCTGTGGACAAAGCAACCCACCATGCCTCAGCATGCAGAAATCAGCAGGGTGAATTGCCTCTGTAATTTTCAAAATTCCTCGAACAAGTGTCCAAAGAATGTCTAGCTGAGGAAAAACACCAATTTTCAGATGATAAAACTTAGACAACATGAGTCCTATCCTAAAGGAACACAAATTGCATTAAGAATTTTCTAAAGTATTTTTAAACTCTTATTATTAAATTATTATTAATGTTAGTATTTGCTTTTGTGAAGTAAACTTATTTGTCAGTGTTTTATAAAAGTCTGGATTTATGTGAAGAGTGTCTTCAAACATATGAGATATTTTTCTAGAACTGGTGGGATCTTTGAAAAGGCTCTTGTTTGCCTTCCTAACTCTCCCTTTGCTGCTATTTAAGAGTGGTGAAAAATGTGCTCACTCTAACTTGGACAGAGATAGTCCAAACTAATTCTATGCTTTCTTTCCAAGTAGTCTGATCCAAAAATCCATTGAGGTCATTGATGTTTAAATTGGTTTTGGCCTCCAATGGAAACATATAAGAGCTCATTTTGTAGCTTCAGGCCTTGTGCTAGTACCAGGCATAAGTGCTATTTATCCTTTCCATGCACAGAAATCCAGCTAAAAGAGGCAGCCAATTATTTTGGTCCAATTTTTCATGGTCTTCATGGAAATGAAAGAAGGGAACAAAATCCACTTATTAAAACTGGCCCATCTCCATTTTATTCAAATGGGTCACAGTTCATTTCATACATTCCTAAAAAAAAATACTTCTGTTGGGAGAATAAGCAGGAATAAGATTTATCATTATCTACAATGACAAACTTCTGGATAGACACCAGTTTTTGATATACTTTTAGAATATTTTTCTTCTAAAATATTAATAAGTATGTTAAAATTGAACTTTTTGTGTTTTATCCTCTTCCTGGACTACCACAGTATTTTCAAGAAGACTAAACCATTCCTGATTCTGCATAATTCAATCAAACACATTCAATTAGAATATTAGGTGACAAAACATAATATAAGTTAAAAGATTAAAAAAAAATCACACTTCGTCCTCTAATATTAGCCATTTGAGAAAAGGCTTATTAAATAAAACCCAATTAGTGAAACAGTAAAACATTCCCAATAAAATCCCTAACTGTTACCAAGCTGAATGTTCAGATCTTGCTACAGATGAGTAGACATATTGCTCTGGCATGGGTTTCAAAATGTAATTATAGATGTCAATCAGGGCGTCTTTATGTTTTAATACTTAAATTTTTCACTGTCTCTCTCTCTCTCTCTTTTTTTTTTTTAATCTCCAGTGATCTCATTAAGTAATGGGCTTAAGTTTTTGAATCCATCACTGATCATAATGGCCTCTGCTTGTCATCCAAGCAGACCTCTTGCAACCTCTACCTAGATGCTGAAGAAGAGACTGCTCCTTTCTTATGCTGCCTTTTCTATAGTTCTTGCATAGCTGAGTGTCTTGACTAACTTTATTGTTTCCCTAAACTCTCAATTTCTTCATTATAGAGAGAGCTGTGTGTGGTTTCCTCCAGAGAATAAATATCCAAAGGTCTGAAATCAAAAACTTTATAAAACATTACTTAAAAACCATGGCCTTGTAAGTGCATTTGTAAATGTCTTTAGCCAGTGTGTGTGCTGTCATACCTTTAAGACAAATTATTTTCTTTCTTGGACCTGATTTTAAGCTGAATTTGTTTTACAAGAAAAGCTGGCCAGACAATAAGAACTACATTTTTGTGGCAGTGCTGGGGGTTTCCAGTGCAAGGTGCTACACCTGGGTCAGGGCAACCCCTGGTTTCAACATGGGCTGGGGGATGAACAGATGGAGACCAGCCCTGCCCAGAAGGGCTTGGGGCTGCTGGTGGAGGAGAGGCTGGACATGACCCAGCAATGGTCACTCAGAGCCCAGAAAGACAAACACAACCAAAGTAGCATGGGCAGCAGGGGAGAGAGAGGATTCTGTCCCTCTGCTCTGTGAGACCCCACCTGCAGGGCTTCATCAGCTCTGGGGTCCCAGCACAGGAAGGTCAGGGACCTGATGGAGTAAGTCCAGAGGAGAGACACCAAGGTGACCAGAGGGATGGAGCTCCTCTCCTATGAGGAAAGGCTAAGAACAACTGGGATTGTTCAGGATGAAAAGAGGTGGCTTTTGGGCGATCTAATTATGGCCTTCCAGCACCTGAAGGGAGCCTACAACAAAGATGCAGGGTGACTCCAAGGGCATGCAGTGACAGGACAAGGGCAAATGGCTTTAAACTGAAAGAGAGTAGGTTTAGACTAGAAGTTGGGAAGAAATTATTTTCCAGGCACAGAAACAGATTGTCCAGATAAATTGTGGATGTCCCATCCCTGGAAGTGTTCAAGGCCAAGTTGGACGAGACTCTGAGCAACCTGGACTGCTGAAAAGTGTCCCTGCCATGCTGTTGGAACTAGATGATCATTGAGGTCCCTTCCAACCCGAACCGTTCTGTGATTCTATGAAATTTGTTCTTGTTCTTCATTAACACAAACAGATAGAGTCCAAAGGTGTGTGGGAATGAGGAAATTCAACACTCCAAGAGCCCATACTCTGAATATAGCATCTAAAAATTTCTATCAAGAAGAGAAATTAAAGAAGAGGGATGTATCTGAAGGTATCACAGCAGCTAGAGCAAAACTTTCCCTGAAGTATTACCTTCTTAGCCTTTTTCTTCAAATCATCAAGATTTATATGCGAGAGCTGGAACTGTGACTTTTATAAAGCTTTGAAAAGTGTTTCAAGTATTTTTTTATGAATCTTTTTGTTTAATTTTAATTTCACTGCATAAATAGACAACATTTTCTAGCATTGTCAAAAATCCATTTAGGCAGGATATTATTTTAGTGCTCTGTTTCTAAACTCAGTTATATGTCAGAGACTGTTCCGACCTTCTTAATGCTGACTGTGATTGCCATGATGTAGTTTGTGGCTATGTCCTTTGAAATAGGATGGCTTCCAAAAGAGGAGCAATGATTCCCTCCTGACATAGGAAACCACAAGCAAATATTGCCATGATATACACCCATTGTTGCTGGCTATTATTGTTCTCTCCCTCCACTGCTATCTGTACAATAAATTTCCCTCCTTTAAAACACAAAAATATGCTCTGATGAAATGCTACAGCTGGATATTTGTCTAGAATTGTCAGAGATTAAATCTGGTTAGATTTAACTTAACATGGTTAGAGCCACAACAGAAACCTCAAAATAGATAACATGTATGGACTGCATTTCTGTTACCCTTGGACACAGCTGCAAGGATCTTGGTGAAGGGCTACAACTAGGTTGGGTTGTTCAGGTGCCTTTCAGCCCCCTGCTCATCTGTCAGCGGTGAGATAGAAAACTGATAAACTGGTAAACATGCCCACAGCATTAAGGAATTTAAGAGTATTTCATACATGTTCTCATTCTACCTTTGAATTGCAGTGAAGCCTTTCAATGCTTTCCATCTAGGCTCCAGTGAAAGAGTCATGTCCACTTCTCTCTCCTCAGGGACTGGAAGATTAGATCTGCTCTCTCTTCTTTCTTCTGGTGGAAAGCATCCGGTTTTACCTCTCATTCTATCCTCCATGTAAGACATCTATTAGGGATCTTTTGGGTTTTTTTTAAATGAAAACAGTTTTTTCCAGAAGTTTTTTTTGGGTTTGTTTTGGTTTTAGTGTTTTTTTTAATATATATATATGTGATTAGTCCTAGTTTTGATGTGCCACAGAGGCAGGCAGCTTTCTCTTGCCTTAGGTGATAGTACACAGCCTACTTTGCTTCTTTTCTTGTGTTCTCTCCACACACAAATACCAACAGAGCTAAGCCATTGTAAACAACAGTGTAGGAGCAAGAGCCTTGAATAACCGCTGAACAGGAAAGATTTACTGCTGAATAGATGTTCTGGCTGCCAGCACTGAGACTCATTTTTTCAGCTGTTCTTCAGGCTGTTAAATTATCAACAGGTGTTCCTGATAGGAGAAGTGGTATGTTGCTGATCCATCCTCACCCTGGGTGCACCAGCACACCTTCAGAGGGAGCTACTGTGGCAACAAGGTTGTGGCAGGCAACCTGCAATGTCTTTTCTTGCAGACACCATAGTTGTGCTCTCTGAATTTGCTTCTCCCAGAGGTCCCACTTTTACAGTTCTGTGCATGCATTGGCGTCAAAGTAAGGTGCTGGTAGAAGCCCATCACTGAGAGGCTGATTATTTGTCTTGGAGTTAGTCTGAAAATTTCAGGGAATCCATACTTGGAGACCAACTCCTTGAGGATTAGCTGTACAGATTGGCATAACTTAACTGAGCTTAAGTTAAAAAATCTTACAGCACTTAAAGCAGGCAACTGAACCTAAGTTTCCAATTTTACAGACAAGTGTTTATTTTTATGGTCATTTAAGTTTCTTTCGCATAAAACATTGAAGGCTCTATTAAATTTCTCATCACAAGCAATCTGCAAATGTGGATGTCATAGAATCATAGAATGGTTTTGATTGAAAGGGACCTTAAAAATAATCCAGTTCCAATCCCCCTGATATGGGCAGGGACACCTCCCACTAGACCAGGTTGCTTAATGCCCCATCCCTTTGAACATTGGCAGGGATGAGTCATCCACAGCTTCTCTGGGCAACCTGTGTGTCTCTCCACCCTCACAGTAAAGAATTTCTTCCATATATCTAATCCGTATTTCTCCTCTTTCAATTTGAAATGTACTTTGTTAAGCGAGATTATTACTTTTGCTGTAGCCTTGGGCCATACACACATCAAAGAAAAAGAAACTGTCCAAACGTGCTTGTCACTAACACAAGCCAGTATCCAGATATGATAAACTCTTCTGTGAACATGTGGAACAGTTGTATGAATCAAAAAAGGCAACTGGACTACAAAACAGACTCCTACTCATGCTGTCTACCTGTGTAATAAATCAAGTTACACTACATTATCTAATGGTCTCTTCTTGCTTTAACAAGCAGATCTGTGATTGTGATGGACTTTAAGAAAACCCCATTACACTCATGCTTTAGATGACAGAGGATTACAGATCGGCTGCCTGCATGTCCAAAATCCAAGATATCAGTATGAGAAATTAGTCTCATATGTAAGGTATATGTGAATACGTAAATGGTAAGAAGGTTACTGTGCTTTAAAAAAATGTTTTTCAAGAAAGGCCACTGGTGGCAGGGAAGCAGTGGCAGTGTGGGGACTGTCTTGTAGAGTTGAATTTGATGACAGGTCCATTGTGGTCTGTATTTGCCCTCAACAGCAGCTTTTACTTTATATTTCACAGGGAGATAAGGCTAATGAACAGATAGTCAGACCTATATCCCTTCTGAAATATCTTGTTGTTTACATGGTATAAAACCCTGAGCATTTTCCATATTTGTATCTTACTTTGAATGCTTCTGAATTACTGATTCTAACAACACTTTGTAGCAAGGATTTTCATAAGGGAATGTGTAGGATGGGAAAGCTTTTCTCATGATCAGCTTTCAATTTTCCATATTTAGATTTCAAGTCTTGTTTGTGAAGAAGATTTTCTTCCCTTTACAGCACATTTGGACACTGTGGGTACCTTTTTCATAGCAGATTCTGCATTTTTATTTTCTAAAATTAATAACATGAATGTTTGACTTTCCCTAAAGAGACATTTCCTCACACCTAGTTAATTCCCAGGGACAATTTCTATCTTTCGCATATAGTCTTTGTGAAGAACCACCTCTGAAGTAGCATTTTTAGTGTAGGTTTTCTTTGAATTTCTGTAGATATGCTTATCTTGGATTGGGGGAACAGTCTACCTTTTTTTTACCTTTTTTTTTCCTTTTTTTTTGATTAAATAGCAGATTGAAAGCCTAGTAAAAATACAAATTATTCCTACTGCATATGTTACTTTGTCAACATTGAATTTCCCCTTCCATTGCAGTCCCCAGTTTTTTACTTTGCTTATGTGTCTTGGAGACTTTGATAAGGTCTGATATAGACAAGGGAAGGTGAACCTTTTCTTCATGTGATGGTTTATTTCCTTTTTCAAATTTTACAAAAGTGTTGGTTCTTCTTGAAGGTGAGATGAGTTTGTATGGTTAACAGTAATTTGGTCTCTTCACTAATGAGGAAGACTATATCTTGCTTCTTTGGAATTACAGCAAAGACTGGGCAAAGGATGAATTTTGCATGAAATTCTAAACAAATACATGAACATATTTATCTGATGAAGCTAATTTAAGATTGGATGTAGCATTCTAGATGTAACATTAAGCATCAGTACCTTTTTAGACAGAAAAATTTGCTATGGATCTTCTTCAAATATTCTTTGCGTTCAACTCTATTGAAAGGTCTAGTGTCAAAATGGGGCAAAATTATAATTTTATTTTAATCTAATGTATCATTTACAGTAACTGTATTCAGATCTCAGAAGTCACAGTCTCTATTTTACATTAATCAGTACTGCATTATGGCATAGTTTCAATAAAAGCAGTCAGTTTCTATGCTATTGGTGAGGACATTTCCACAACTCAGCTTGCTTATTTTAAATTTAAACTTACTTATTAATTTCCCAGATTTATAATGTCTACGTTGAAATAATTACTGTGAATCTCTGATGTTTGGTTGGTTTCTTCCTTAAATTCTTTCAACACACCTTTAACCTTCCTGTCACTTTCAGGAATTTTAGCTGTTGAAAATGCATTTTCAGGGGTTGAATCTCTACTTCAGTGGGAATCCACATGTTTTCAAGGTGGCTGCATGGCTTATATAAGGAGGATTGTCACTTTCTGGAAATTTTTTAACAGCCTTCCACTTTCAATAGCATATTTGGTACATTGGAGCTGTTAAGAGATTTCAGGACTGGAAAGGGTTCAAACCTCCAAAAACTGAGATAGTGGTGGGCACTGAGCAAGCAGTTCTTTAAAATGCCTGTAATGTGCAGAACGCTGCATGGCAGAGGTGCCATAAACAGACACAGCAAGTACAGCTGCCAATATTCAGCCGTGTGCAACTTTGCCACATTTTAATGCCTCCAGCCAACACTTTCAGCAGCAGTTTGTCTCAACCTGATGTTTTTATTACATTTGCCTTATATTTAAGTCACAGCTAAAATGATTAATTAAATTAGAGAGGAATTAATTCTGTGGCTTTTTCTTTTCTTTTCGTTTTCTTTTTTTTTCTTTTCTGGAAAGTCTTAGCTGTTCCTAGAAAAACTACAGTTTTTGCCTCTGAAGAGAACTTGCAGCATGGCTGGCTGGTCTCAGAGAGATGTGTTTCAAGTAAATTTTGTGTCCAAGTTTAAAGTGTCTGACAAATCTGCCTTGGAGTAAGCTTAATAGAAGTTTCCTTGTGTGTTGCACTGCATTTCCCTGAGGACTCTCCCTGCTCTGGGCACTCACAGGGGCAGTGCTCCAGCAACAGCCAAAGGAGGAGTGGGCATATGAATTCTACATCTGCCCTGCAAGTGGCCCAAAAGAGGCACTTTGACATGCAGGGTTGAACAAAGCTTTCACAGCTACTCCTCCACAGGGCTGCCAGAGAATGCTGTGGCAGCTGACACAGAAACCAGAGAGACTTTAATCCATACTTTCCTGATTTGGCTGGGGGGGGGG